>CM031960.1:17723179-18043179 GCA_018749465.1 Paracanthobrama guichenoti | reverse complement strand
TGGTTTTCTTGGGAGCCACATTTTTAAAAAATCTATTTATCTAGAAAACCCCAGTGAGGTCTTTGAACCTAAATTACTTGAAATAAGAATGAGGGGCATTTTAAAAATCAAGAGACAAGAGACAAAAAACTTTCTACAGAAGGAATATTCAATCAGTCAGAGGGAAAGAGTATTCGTATCTTACACTGCAATGGCCTAATATTAGGAACCATTACCATTCTGCTATGCAAATAAACGCAAACATTTCTAGCTATGCAAACTCAACTGTGCATCGTAACCTTGCAATCAACTGTGCATCGTAAGACAAGTACATGAATCATTCTCAGATCAGCAGACTTTAGCATAAATTGCATAAACAGAATAGCATAAGCATATACTTCTATGGCCAGTTTTCTGTTTCAAGTGAACTACTGTTATAGCAGAGCATCAGTTGGAATTGAATCCAGCTAAACAAATTCATTAGTCCTAATTTAAAGGCACAAAGAAGTTCTGAGATGTATTGTTGTAATAGCACATGCTGACACTGACTACACTGAGTGGCACGACACGCCCAGTCAAAAGCAAACCAATTCCATAATTAGTGATGTTGTCTTTACTGGATGTGGCATGACGTGACAAGTAGCCAACAATAACCTTATGGCCAGTTCTATCATACTCCAGGCACTTGCGCTACTTCCGACAACAAGACAAATAGATTTGCATCATTCACTTTGAAGCATCCAGTGTAGAGTTGACAGTCTCAAGCTGTTGCGATGCGGTGCAAAGCGACAATGGTCACACCTGGTGTAGGCACAGCGCAGTTTTGTTCAACAAGAAATTGCAAAACACTTCTTAGAAAACAGAAGTGTGTTTCTGGCATGTCACTATATTGTCCCATCATTGTTCCCATCATACAGTTCAGTCAAGTCCTATTCCTGCCTAAATCATCAATTATAAATGCAAAAATTCTGTATTATTCAGAGCTACCAGCAAAATTGTCGTTCTCAGGCAGTTCTGGCGGGACATGCACTGAGGGAAAAGAGGGGGGAAGTGGGGGTTGGGGATGCACACGTCACAAAACAAAAACTGGGACATGCTTGAGAGTGTGAGCAAAAAAGCTCCTGCGTTAAGATATGCCCCAAATGCTGCCAGTCCCATCACAAACCAGGCCCATTTACCTCAGGACATGCAGACCGGAGGAGCGTGCTGCTCTTAAACTCATCTTATCTGTCTATCAATGGGCCGAGCTACTCTTCCCTCTTTTATCTGCAGTCTCCACTACCTCTCCATCATCTTATGAACATTACTTAATTTTCTCTCCATTCCCACCCTGACTTCCAGTTTTTTTTTAAGCCAGGGCCTGTGCATTTTTTAAAATGTTTTATCTGTTTCCAACTTCAAATCCCAACATGGCTCCTTTGAGCACACACAAAGACATACACACCTAAAAACTGTTTCAGTTATCTTTGGGGTTCTTTGATAAAGCCTGGGGTGTAGACTAATTAATGACGCACTCGTTTTATATTTAGCACATACAAGCCAGTGTCAGACTGCTGCATTATATATGCTTGTGGACCACATACACATAAAGAGTCCTCCATTTTGATTTAAAACAAGCTTTGCTAGACATGAAGAAAATAAGACAAATGTACCACAATCCCTCACCTCCATAATTATAAATACAGATATGTACTAATTAACTTACACAGACAATGAACAAATCTTAAAGATGACGTAATACTTTATAGCTAAAATACTTTGTCATTTCTTTTGTAGGTTGATTTACCTGAAAAGTATAAAGACTGTGGCTGTGTGGTGTTATCAAAACATTACTCTGTTTGTTTGCAGGTGAAGTGTCCATAAACTGTTTGCTCTATCTGAATTATATTATATATGTGACAGTAGCACAGAAATTGCATATAATTAAGATCCACCAGCTCCAGATTAGACATTCAGACAGAGACTTTTTAATGTTTTTTTAAAAGAAGCCTCTTTTTTTCACCTAGACTGCATTTATTTAATTAAAAATACAGAAAACATTAATATGGTCTAATATTATTTCAATTTAAAAAGGCCATTTTAATATATTTAAAATTTAAAATTTGTCTAGGTGGCAAAGCTGAATTTTCAGTATCACTACTCCAGTCTTCACTGTCACATGAGCCTTCAGAAATCTTTCTAATATGCTGATTTAGTATTCAAGAAACAATATCAATGTTGAAAATTGTTGTGCTGCTTATTATTTTTGTGGAAACCATGATACTTTTTTTCACGATTCAGAGCTTTCATTTATTTGAAGGAAATCTTTTGTAACATTAGAAATGTCTTTACTGTGACTGTTGATCTATTGAATGCATCCTTGGTGGGTTTGAATGATAGTGTATTTCTGTCATGACAACTCTCTGAGTGTTTGGTATAGTAAAGGATATGACAATGTTGATATGTTTGGCCTTGGCAGAATAGATCTGCTACACTGCTACTGCTGCTATTATTGCTGCTACGAGACTTCCTACTGCCAATACACACGACACGCTGCTGTGAGCAAGTAAGACAAGCTACTGCTGAACAATATAGCATACATGAATTACCCGTAGCAGATATATACAGGTGGAACTAGGGAAGATGGAGGATTCTTAAGGAAGCTGCTACAGCAAATGCTGACCAAGCATTTGAAGGTTGAGCAGTGAGCTCATTGGCTGCTGATACAACAGGAACCAATCAGCTGTGCCCTAGAGAGAATTATGCGATTGCAAGCAGATGGAGTTAAGAACCTATCAGCCGTCACCATCCGTTTCATGACAGAACTTTGTATTTCTTCAGAAACATCTACAGAACAATTGAACTTAATATGTTGTCGTAAATGCAATGCTTAAGTCAAGACAAAATACGTACATAGACCAAAAAAACTAAACTATTACATCAAAGACCTACGGATCATGTTTTGAAGTTCAACAGTAATCTTGAAATTTATTTTTGAATACTATGAATTTGTTACACAAATGCTACTAATGTAGCAGTAGTGCTTCTGCTTTAAGGGGGCTCAATATAGAGGCACGACTTCTGAATGTTTCACTGTAATAATAGTACGGGTAGTATGTTAAAATCCCTCTTAGAGATGTTGCATATCTTAAATTCATCCATATTTTAGCACTGTTGCTAAATGTGTGTGAAGCACTATTGTTAAAATATATATATTTTTTAATTTACACTAGCCAGCCTCACTGTCAGGCAACTAGTTGACTCCTCCCTATCCCTCTTTTTCGCCTTTCTCCCCCTTTCCTCAACCCACTTCAACTCCTAGTTACTCTGTTTGAAGCCCTGCCAGTGCCTTGGTATCCATGTATATGTGTGTGTGTGTGTGTGTGTGTGTGTGTGTGTGTGTGTGTGTGTGTGTGTGTGTGTGTGTGTGTGTGTGTGTGTGTGTGTGTGTGTGTGTGTGTGTGTGAAGCAAGCAGCTTCATTGAAAGAGCACTGTGGCCCCTTGTCTTGTCAGCTCCGGTTAAGAGCCGGACTGGTGGAGGCTCAGCTGTTTTCTGGCGGGATTAGTCCAGTTCAGCACACAGCGCTGTTTCCCAATGACTTGCCAGCCCTGGCGCAAGGACAAGATGGGAGTGGGGCCGGGGGTGGGTGTGGGTGTGTACTGCTCTTCCAGGCACGCAAAATGCCTTGACTCCACAGAGACACACAGGTCGAGGAGCTTTCATGGCATGGACATTACTGTGAGATGTTAACAGAATGGAGTGACTGACACAATGTGCTCAGGAGGCCCAGGAGAGAAAAGGGAATCTGCTCCTGAAGGCATTTGTGAATACATAAGAATCTGTAAGCAAAAGCTGTTATTCAGATGATACTCAATGAACAAAATAAAATAAAAATAACACAAAAAACAAAATTAAATCATGTCAGTAAAATCAAGGCCCATAAGGGGAAAAAAATCTTACAGCAGTTAGACAAAAAAAAAAAAAAAAAAATACAGGTGACAGGACCATGTTTACCCCCCTAAAGAACCTCCATTAGAGATTCTGATTGAAATTACACAAGAGGGAACTCAGATTAGATGATTAAAGGTGCCCTAGAATGGAAAACTTTATTTACCTTGGCATAGTTGAATAATAAGAGTTCAGTACATGGAACTAACATACCATGAGCCTCAAACACCACTGTTTCCTCCTTCATATGTAAATCCTGTGTGATTGAATAAGACTACTGAAAAACAGGTGAATCCCAACATAACACCGACTGTGACGTAACAGTCAGGATCATTAATGTTTACGCCTCCCCAAATTTGCATATAACCAGCCCATGTTCAAGGCCAGGCAGTATTAATGTGGACCTGCACTGAATCAACAGAAGTTCTGCAGGTATTGTGAAGATGAGGACAATATATTGAAAACGGCAGATCATGGATATAAATGTTATGTTCCTGGCTGTGCAGGGGATGTGAGCACTTTTCATAGCCTTCCCACAGAACAGAACTGTCAAGAGGCATGGTTGATGTTTATCAGTTTGCTCTGACAAGTGTCAATTTCTTTAACGAAAATATGACAACAAAAAAAAAGCTCATTCAACTATTTTCTCCATGACTAAGACAAAACGAGATGACACAAACGTCCTTAAACAATTATTGTAACTATATAAACATGCAATATCGTTGACGAAAAAAGATGAGACTAAAATGTAGTTTAAAAAATAAAAACTTGAACAAAAAGCAATCTCCATTTGAGACTTTCTGCTTAAAGTGTCAATCAGTCGGTCTGTGCTCTGTCACGACTCACCAAGCCGCTTGTGCTGTTTGCGATTGTGTTAGCTGAATAACTGCACTTGTGTGAGCTACTGAAATGAGCCAACCAGAGCAGAGCTCATCGTTATTATTCATGACCCTTCCAAATAAGGCAAAAACAGACCATTTCATTCTAGGGACAATTTCTAGGGTTGTAAATGGACCTATAAAACTGTATCTGGACAATTTTGCCCATTAAATAAGCCACATACCATCTATGTAGATATCAGAGAACAATTTAAAATATGGTTTCAACTCATTCTATGGCACCTTTAAATCAGACTAAAAAACTGAGTCTGCATGAAATAAAAACTCATTACAAACTGTAATGTTAATTTAAAATGTTAGAACTCAATCTTTCTGGTGACAAATGCCGGATTTCTCCAAATACTTAAACCCAGCTAAAACCGCTAAAATCGGAAAACGCTAAATTTTCTAACTAAAACATATTAGTGTGTACAAGGCCTTGTAGCTAGTGCTATATTGCCTATATATCCTGCTCTGTACTCCTCAGTTAATTCTCAAAAACCCATTATCTCAATAAAGTACTGGGAGTATCAGATAGAGTCAGTGACATTACTTTGTATTCGTAATTTACAGCATCAAACCTCACCAAACAAATCAGTTGACACGGTCCAGAAAATTTTCATGTCCGCCATTTTGATGCCTTCCTTTCAGTCACAAGAGCCATCAAAGGACAAGGACGTCAAGTGAAAATCTGAAGCATTCTCACTTCTACCTGGAGCCTCCCAGTGTGAGCTGACAAATGATGCAATAACACAAGTATGTGTACAAACAGAGTTCTACTTCAGTCGGTCCGAATGATAATTCATCTAAACACTAAAGTATTTACATTTCATTTAAATACTTTAGTGTGACTGAATCGTCTGCGAGATAAGTGCATAAAGACTGTTTGCAGTGCCTGGTTAGGTCATGGTATAAGATGATATACATGAAACACATTTTGTAATTGTCATATTTCTTTGAAGTTTATACTCCCTTTGTAGGATTTAGGAAAGCTTGAACAGTGACAGCGCAGAAATCTCCTCTGAGCTCCTAACTCAAAGACATTTTTTGCTTCCTGTAGAACACACTCGTGTTTGAGGTGAAGCCAGCTGATATAGCGCAAGCAAATGGTGAAGAGAGTTTGCATTTACCCTTAATAGGAAAAGCCTCTCTTAACTATCGTAATTCTTCTGAAAGACACAAACATACACACTATCACATTCATAAACAGCCAGAGTGAGACTCAGCAGAACAGCACTAGGGCCAGTCACTATCTGTAAAACTGTAAGCTGAGTTGCCCGCTAATGCCTTGCTTATCCCTGATCCATCCACTGTGAACCAATGCAGACGCTGCGTGCTGCTCATGACGCTCTATAGAGTTCATACTTCAGATATTCTCTGTTGCACTAATCTCTGACATGACAGGCGGCAGCAAAGAGAAAATATCAGATAGATAGATTAAGAGAGAAGAATAGATAGATAGATAGATAGATAGATAGATAGATAGATAGATAGATAGATAGATAGATAGATATATAGATATATATAGATATATATAGATAGATAGATATATATATATATATATATATATATATATATATATATATATATATATATATATATATATATATATATATATATATATATATATATATATATATATAAATATAAATATATATATATAATAAAAATAATATAACTATATATGATATATCATATGACAAATGACCCACCCTTATCCCAACCTCTTCAGAACAGAAAGGTTATTCACACTGTGGCATGTAATTATTTTTTTAAATAAAGAGGAGGGTATGGTCAAAAAGTAGGGCAGGATTTATTTTTTTAATAAAAATATATAAATTTTGCATTCTGTCATATTCAGATTTGTTATTCAATACTTGTACTGTTTTAATTTTTTGCCATGGTATCAAGGTATCGTGCCGGGTATTTTAGTCAGGTATCGTATCGAAGTCCTAATTTTGGTATCATGCCAACTCTAATATACAGTGTATACATTTTTGCAGTGAGAGAAATAACAATTGTACAAAAGTATTTAAATCACATTTGATTATTTTGATTATCTCATTATTTGTAACTTAGTGGATACAAACTAAAAGATTATTCATGAAGTCTGGCATCAGTGCAAAAAATAAAAAAGCTTCAAAATATATAATACTAAAACAAAAGACTCAACCTTATATTATAAAAGACAGTTTTGACTAAAATTATTGGAAGAGCTATTCTGCAAGATCTACAGTACTATTCAAATGCACAATGGCTTTTTTTGGAAAGTAGATCAAGTGTGTAAAGCATCATCACTGATCTCTCGACCAAACAAGGTGAGCTTAAGTGTAAATGATGTTCCACAGTGTGACCACAGGAAACCAGGCAATCAAAGAGGCCTGGCTGCAATATAATGTGCCATTTCTCTTCCAATTTTCCACTGGGTCCTTTCTCACATCTCCAGTGATCTCACCCCCAAGGGCCATCAAGATCTGGCAAAATCTGTCAATTTTGAGGCTAAGTGCAGGAAATCATTGGTCCATTTGTAATTCGGAGGCTTGGTGCTGCTCTAAACAGCATCGCTGCAGGTGCTGGTGCTGTTACATTACCAGAAGAGTCAAATCTTAATCTCCCAGTCCTGTTCCATTTTATTAATGGTGCTGGTAGTTCTATCAGTCGCCAATTATATCTAAATCCAGAGCACTACAGAACCTCACTGCTCTCCAGCTTCAGCACTGCTTGTTTAATCTGACTGGTGTTGAGAAGGCTTTAACAAATGGGGAGGGACTAAAGGAAGGGGTGGTGAACCTGTTTTTAGCCTGAATGTCCATTTTGGACATGCCGTTCATGGGACGGGTCATATGATGCGAAGGAGTCATTCTTGGTAACAAAGGCAAAGATGTCTCTGAGGGTGCTATGAGGAGAAATTCTGAAAAACAAGTCAAAGCGAATTCAGATCAAAACCGAAAGCCCCGAAGCCCTGGTTGTTATAGGATGAGTGCACAGGCATTTCTGAATGAGGCCAGAACTGAAAAATACTGCCATGTCAATTAGGCTGAAATCCACACATGCATGTGGAGACTAGAGTGTTACTGGGCCGAGAGTATCAAGGTTTTCTACTGTACATCTGAAACCCCTTCTGCTGCCCCTTCTGAGTATCTGTATTTAAAAGCTATTTTTGAGGCTTTATACAAGACCCCTATAAGAACCCAAAGCTATATTCTTTTTAAGTAATGATAATGGACAAATTGCTTCCCTATTTTGTTCACTGCCATTTTATTGATTAGGATAATTAATCGGCTTGAAGACCTATTATAGTAATGTCATTATCAGGGTGCCGATCAATTGCTGATTGTTAGCCTGCGAATAAAGCCAGTTTGAATGGCATTCATGTTTAAATCAGCAATGTGTAAAATACACATTCCTTTTCTAAGTCAACACCAATAAGACCCCCTCAAGCCAGATTTGTGCCTCCATTAAACAAAATTAGACATTCCTGTTATCCTTGGGGAGTGTTGTGGGTCGGGTTCAAGGCTACCAATCGATTTTATATTACAATTTTATGCACTCATTCTTCCATTTGTGTCGTTTTTAAAGAGCACTTTCCAGGGTCATTTACTTTAATACACTGTTACTAAAGCTTAACAGTGGTAGACAGTGAAATTTGGTTCTGGCTTGGTCAATAAGAAAAGTAATTGTATATAAAAACAAACAAACAAACAAAAAACAGCAGGAGCTCTTTATCGCTCTTGTGCAAACATAAACTGTCTGTCTTCACTGTATTCCAGAGGCGTATAACAATGTGGGTGTCATGATGGGCATATAAATACTCATGTGTTGGTGATGTGTGTTGGAAACCATGAGGAAAACCATCAGTGTTATGGAAATAATAATGAATAGGATAATTATGTCATTTTATATTTATGGTGATCCTGTAACGATGGCAAAATAAGAAAATGTACTAGCCATAAATATTTCATGCAAGCCATGAATCTGTGTACTGCATGGCTCCAGACAGCAACAAAATGGATACATTTTGCAAACTTTTTTCCTGCCAGTGTGACAAAATTTTGCTAGAGGTTGCATTCGCATCCCAACTTAAGCTACTGCTACTGTCAGCATAACTTACTGTCAAATGTGCATTTACAAGAGACAAAACATGTGATATTATGATTATTTTTTTCTTCACCAAATCAGGTGCTGGTGTCACCTTCCATAGAACTGCCACTGCTCTGAAATGTTAGCCCTAATACTGCAATATTTTTATGAAAAAATATTTTGTCTCAGTGATAATGGATTATTTATTGGATTATTCATTCCACACAACTACCACTTTGTCATTACAAAAGTTAATAAAGAGATCGAAAAAATCCATAGCAGTTTAGTCAATCTGCTTTATATGATTTTGATCGCTTTATATGATGAACAGCTCTAAACCTCTCAATTCATATGGATTAGTTTTACGATCTCTTCATGAACTTTTTGAAGTGTCAAAGTGATAGTTGTGTGGACTGTCAGTGGAGGGACAGAAAGCTCTCAGATTACTATTAAAATAAATTCATGTGTGTTTCAAAGATGAACGAAAGTATTACAGGGTTGGAACGAGGGTGAGTAAATGATGACAGAATTTTTATTTCTGAGTGAACTAAACCCTTTAATATTATTTGACACTTTCTTCTAACTTTACAGCAAAAATTCTCTTAATATCTCACATCATGGCAGAGTTTAAAAATGATGATACATCCGCCACTCTATGAAGCTTGAATGAATTGAGTGTAACCTTTGCAACTGCTAAGAGCCATTATTCCTTCATGACTCTGCATTAACCATTTTACATTCTGATCTCTGACTGACTAGATTCACTATGAGGGAATATACCATAAAGAAACATTTGTAGTGATTCAGATCAGATATTCTAAGGAGCAACAATAAACTCATTTATCCACTTTCTCTTCTTTTCCCATGATGTCCAACAGCTTGTCAGTAAAGCTCTGATGTTATAACAGTACTCAAGGGCAAACATCCAGCCTGTCACAATCACACTCTCATGCTTAAACACTCACGTACACAAAGACTGATGTGTCTGTTGTAATAAGAGCTGGGCATATGCCGAAGACGTGGCCGGCTCACTAGCCCACTAACAGGGACCATCTGGCTGAGGTGATATGTTCCTGATCACTTTATTTTTGGCTCGCCAATTAAAAACGAGCAGCAAAGATTTGCTAGAGAGTGACAGCAGCACAGTTTGGGCAAGGGCAGCACTGGGGAGATGCATTCATCACACCCCACCTCAATGATTGGCTTTTAGAACTTTGCCAACACATTTTGCTGGAGAAAGTAAAACTCAGATCACTAATGTTGAGCTGATTGCACAAATAACCTTGCTTGAACCAGCTAAAACACAGACTTAATATTCAGCTCAGAAGCATCATACCCATTTCAAACACCAACCTCCCCAGATTTTTGAGCTGTGGGTTTTGAATGTGATTTCTGGAAAAAAAAAATGTATTATAAAAGAAGTGCCTTTGATAGTTCAAAATAATAATAATAATAATTTTGGATTTGAATTTTTTTGATTGGCCAACAGGTTTGGTTGCAATTTTGCTTAGTTTAGGCCTACTAAAACTATTTAGTCTGGATTACAGTCTCCTACATTCTAAATGAAAACTCTTAGAGAGAGAGAGAGAAAAAAAAAAACCTGAAGATAAATGCACTATAAAACTACTGAGATTAAAAAGGTTTTTCTTTTTTTTTTTTTTTTTTTTTTTTATATATATTGAAAAAGTGGACCGGGACAGTTGAGAGAGTGAGGAGAGTGATTCAGTGATTTCAGTGTGCAAAATTTACCATTTACCCATTATTATTATTATTATTATTATTATTATTATTATTATTATTATTATCATTATTATTATCATCATCATTATTATTTTATTAAAAGTTAAACTCAAACTAACTGTAGGGCATGTAAATAGTTTAGGATTGCAAAGGGGTCCTTGGTTCGGAAACAATCGCGATACCAAGTGTACAGCCCGGGAAACCCATGTAGGTTCTCTGGTGTAAAGATTCACTGAGGTAAATTGATTAGCCCAATACGTAATTAAAATGCGTCAGAAATAATTATATTTGGGATCTGTGTAGATGAGCTGTAAGGCTGGGGAGAAGGGACCCAGACATCCTTTTACTGAATCCAAGCACCAGAGACATGACATAAAAGAGTCTCAATTAAAATGGAGGCTGCGATGTAATCTGCTGGGATAGATATCTGTTAATAAATCTGGAGGGCTGTCGTTCTGCCTCACGCAAAATTAATTTACACATCCTATAAATATGCCTAACCTTCCCATCTGATTTTTATCAATGGTACAGGCTGTCTGCAAAACCAAACAACTTCAGAAAGAATGTACCAAAATGCAGGGTGACCTGGACCAAAAAAAGCTACCAATACCAATATGCAAATATTTTCACACTCACAATGTTTAAATGTTAATTTATACATCCATGGCCACCGTTAGTCAATAAAATCTATACTAATGTTTTAAGACACTAAATTAAAAGCACTGCACAACATTTTAGAAAGAAACAAATGGAGGTCAGGATGTGGTTCTCATGCAGAGTGTGTACGTCAAACTGAGATGGGGTTTTTTCTCCTGAAACATCTCATCTTAAAGTCACCATGAAACCAGCGTGAACAAATCTTGTATTTATGCAAAATTACAGTACTTATTATAAATCATTTATAAATCAAAATCAAAAATCAAAAAAAAAAATATAATTTAATTTAAAAATCAATCTTTAATCAAAATAACGCCCCCTCCCACTTGCAGCGACATCCATTTGCTTCTCCGATGACATGTTTATATGAGGACGGGACAACCTGTCACTCACATGAGATTGTTGATGTTTGCTATCGCTGCAATCTAGCAATCCAATCAATTCCCGATAGACAAAATCAAGCCCCACCCTACATTTCTTCTTGTTCAAGAAGCCGCTTCACTCAGATATACATCACAGTAGGGAAGAAAAGACTAATCGCAACCGTTTCATGCCAATTTTACATAAAAGCAAAAGTACTGTCCCTTCTGCATAATTTTCATCTTTTAGAGGTGTAGTTCTCATCAATATCTTTTATAATTACCAGGTATTTTGCACACAAGTGGAAAATGCACCTTAGACAAAAATAAACCTCTAATGACAATACACAGTTCTCAAAACATTCATATGCAAAACTGAAATGCAGCACATTTAACCACATCATTAGTGTTTGTTTTTTTTTTGGCACCGTATCACTATGAACATCTAAAGGGGCTTTACCTTGACGTTCTATTTGTAAAGCTCTGCGTCATTAGCTCTATTTGGATGTGACTATAGCTTTCCCAGAGGTAAATTTGTGTTCACAGAGGTGCTTTGTGGGTGTCCCACTCAAATAGGAATGCCTGTCATTTGCAGTATATTATTATTATTTTACATTTTTCATCATCAAATCTCATAATGCCTGCTTCCAGATGATAAAGATCCCCCTGATTCAGTACAAAGCAGTATGTGAAACAACAGATGACATTTGAGTTACAGTTACTAACACAGGCTGTTTTTAAAATTTGTCTTCTACATAAGGCATTTTTACTTATTTGAATACATGTATATAAACCAGTTGTTGTTGTTTTTTTCCAGGTCAGCCTTACATAAAGATTGTTAGCTGATGATGAGGCTGTTCAGATGGGTTTTCTCTGGATAATGAGTGGGAGCTTGAGCACCACTGGGGCGTTGCCGGGACTGCAGGGAATAATCTGGTGCCAGCACCCTCTCTTCCTTATTCCCTAGCTGTTTTCCCTCTATGACACACACACACACACACACACACACACTGAAGCTCACAGACTCTACTTACACAATAAACAACTACACACTGAGAATGCTTGCTCACAGATTTATACTAGTTGCAGTAAATAATACAAGTGGCCTCGTAGAGGAAGACAGACTGGCTGTATTACCCATTCTTTTCAGCAGAATATTTAAATGGAGATCTCTAAACAACATTCACATTTTTCTTTGGAAATCAGTGTTTTTGTTGCAGTGCAGAGAGAGCACATGCACATTTTCGGCAGGTTGGGAAGATGGGTAAAACACTAGGGGAAAATGCACCCATTTACGTGAAAAGCTCTGATTGAGGAACTTAAACGTGACATCTGGCAACCCAAAGTGTGAAAGCTTGTGGAGGCCAATGAAAAAAATAAAATTTTAAAATAAATAAACAGCAGGCCAATTATGTTTAATTAATCAAGACAGACAGAAATCGTGATCATGATTAAAATACAATAAATCGTGCAGCCCTACTCAAACTAAACACAAAGAATGCCAGTTTGCCTCAAGTCATGAACTGCTGCAAAAAGCCACCTATGGGATTTCCATTAAGATTAAAGAAAAAACAAACCATCATTAGAGTCTCAATACTTTAAAAGCCACTATTTGTCGACATATTCCCAGTGGCCACAGACAGCAATTCATATGAGCGACTGCCCGCATCCAATCAGTTTTGCCTGAAAGAACAGATTTTTCACACGCTGCAGCACCCCATCCATAAACTCATTGTATAACCCAGAAAATATATAATAATTCAACACTTAATATGCATTAAATGGATTCTGCATGCACATATTTATCGTTGTAAGTGAATAAGTAATAGAAATGGCCAGAGAGGAGAGCTCTCACCAGAGTGTCAGCACTAATGCAAGATAAATCGCTTTAAATTTAGAGCTTTTCACTTCCCTCTCTCCCTCAAAGTCGTTCCATGAGCAAACACTCCTAATTCTGACTGCAATCCTATTCCTCAGTTCTATTTTGGGGCAGTTTTTAATAAATTTGCATGAGGTTAGCACGTAGTCTGGTGACACCCAATTGGGTTTGTAGAGTTTTTCACTCGATTCGTCATGATGCTGCAGCCGAAACAGAGGGTTTGAATGGCAAAGCCCATCTGTGTCCATCTGGGTGCCAGGCACTGGGCTCACAGCCCTTGCCCACCACAGACTGCCATTTATATTATCAGTCGTGGTGTGGCTCAGGATGTGGAACCCTTGGCAAGGTCACACCAACAGGTTGGACCTTATGGAACCCCTTCCGCTCGGAGCAGCAGCCATTTTGCTGTAATGTAGAGGACCATAGGCATGGCAGCAATGAGATCAACATCAAATCATGTGTTAAGCTGTGGTGAGCTTTGAATCAAACTAGGATGAATTGACTTCCTGCCACAGGCCTTAGCATCATCCACTATTACACTACAAAACAGCAGAGAAAAAGGTTCCTAGGTGGTTACCAGGACAGCTGCATGGATAGAGACATGACAAGAATGTACATGCAATATACAGAACATCTAAAAATAGACAGCAGGTCCTGAAAATTGACTCCTGTAACAAATTATCACTGAGAGTAGCGTAACATATCTAGATACCGGCATCATTCGATGAAACTGGCAAATGAGTGATGAGCCAGACAGGGTGTTTTGTAGAAAAGTGTGTATGGACTTATAGAAAGGTATGAGGCAGATAAATGCTCTTTTCTAAAATGACAAAAGGCGGGATTGTAATACATATACATAATTATAAAAAGACAGAATGCATGTGGAGTTGAGCAGTGTTATTTTAGTATTATTTAGATACTATTATAGTATTTCTTTAATATTCTGAGTTAGTTTATATTTTTACAAATTCCCAAATGCAATCAATTGTATTCATGCACTGTAATCCACATCTTTGGAATCCATACGAATGTGCGGAACAGACCCAAATTCCAGCATTTATTCAGCGTTCTTCATCTCCATTCTCAGTAGCGACCATAAACATCAAATCCCGCCTCAAAAATTGCTGCCTCATGAAGTTTTATGACACATTTTATGACAGTATTATCAAATGCTCATTGGCTCTCACCTGCTTCGTCACAGATTGTGACATGCCGTGTTTTGGTTGACGTGCATTTGAATGAGAAACACGTGCCTTCACAGAGTGGATTGGGATAAGATTTTCAGCGATTGATTAACTTAAATTCTGCTCTGTACCTCATACAATACTGTTATATACCACCAGAGAGGACTGCGACTGCAACACATCATCATTTTAACAACTTTTGACATCTTTGCAATAAATAAATTAATGTGATCACACTTTTTCTTTATAAATTTACATATTTTTAAGAAATGGTTATGGGTAGGTTTAGAAGTAGGAGTAGGATAATATAAAATATATTTTTAATGCTATATTGTTACAAAAATTTTCATTTTCCTACACATTTCTGTCCATTACGTTATTTATTTATAATATTAATATTATATATATATATATATATATATATATATATATATATATATATATATATATATATATATATATATATATATATATATATATTTATTTATTTATTTATTTATATATATATATATATATATATATATATATATATATATATATATATATATATATATATATATATATATATATATATATATATATATATATATATATATATATATATTTATTTATTTATTTATTTATATATATATATATATATATATATATATATATTTTTTTTTTTTTTTTTTTATTGGGCTTAGTCTATGTTGCATTTTCAAATCACACAATTAAATAAATCACAATCCTCTATAAAATGGTTGTTTATGTTTGGGGTACGGTTAAGGGATCTAAAATGTATCTATAAAATGGTAAAAGGGCAATAAAAAATAAATATCTATTTACATTTTCACCTTTAAATACGTAATAATTAGGGGTGTAATGATACACCTATGCCACGGTTCGATTCATGTCACGGTTTTGGAGCCACGGTTCGGTTCAGTTCGGATCTGTTTGCTGTAGATTCAGGGTTCATGGCGGGCACCAGCAATAACAACACTAGATCCACTTTTAACTTAATAATAACAACAGCAATAATTTAATTTTATACATTTGCTTCACGTTTTCTTTAGAGCAGTTAGCATACCTGAGTAACTTCAAATGAAATAAATGTCTGCACTGTAGACTAGTCAGAAATAATCTACTCATTTTACCATTTACCATAATGTGGTAAAAAGCACATTTATTTAATAAAAATTGATGACACACACAAGTAATGGCCCACTGTAGCCTCCCTAAACACATTAATTGTATGAATATGACTAATACTGATTAATAATAGGCCTATAAGTTAAAGATATTAAATAGCAGTTTTTGTTAATACTATATTCATACTATAGTTAATACTATAGCCACCACACCAATTTAAAAATAAACAAAATAACATAAATTGAAAATAAAGTGGCATTTTGTGGTTATGGAAACAACAGTTACCATGGCGAATACACAATACTTCATGAACTGTTAATGAAACATGAAAACTGCTCCTGATGAACAGAATGAACATCATACCTGCATGCAAATCCTTCCCAGCGAACACACGTCAAACCAGTTACGTGATTTATCGGTACTTAACTTTTATTTCATGACTTACGAATTGACATCGTAACGTTGCTCATAGTTTCTCTTGCGCTTGTAATATACGATGTGATGGGGCACGCACCATGCGCACGTGTAACTAAAGAGTGTGCGCTACGAGCACAGTATAGCGGCTTACAGGACAGGAAAGCGGTTTTCTGAGGCGAGAGAGATTTTTATTTTGTAAAAAGCTACGAAAATGACGATGTTGCTGGGACTCCAAGGTAGCATTTTGCCTACCTTCCATGAGGCTTGAGCCCAAGTCACGTGACATGCACTTGGAAGACAAAAGTTAGTGTATACTTAGTAAATAATATTTAGTAAATATACAGCTCTTATTAGTTGTTACAAGTGTACTAATTACTATTTAATCTAATGTCAACAAAGAAAAATATATATTTTGTGGCATAAGGTGAAGTGAGAGATGGGCTGGGGCAGCAGGGGCCGGGGTGCGTTCGGTTCGACATGAGAGTATCACGGTTCGAACCGTGGGTGGTGTATCGCGGTTTTTCGGTTCGGTTTGAATATCGTTACACCCCTAGTAATAATGTTTATGTTTAAACATTGCCCCAATACATCCATATTGAACGTTTCAGCATCTATTCAAACATACAACAATGTATGTTTTGTGCCTGTAAATGTACCTACGTATTAACAATGAGACCAGGCTGTTTTATTTCATCTTCATTTCAATAAACAAAAATTATTTTTAATAGTTTTAGATAACCATAACAACACTGGAGCAGAGTGTAAAAATAAACCCAGGAAGGCAGATTATAAAATGGTTACAAAAATGTTTTGCTCAATATTAAAATTAGTGTTAAACATAGACTGGTGTAATATTGATTTGTGATTTTACTTTATTATAATGAAGTAATCTAACAAATAATATAATAATTACAATACATTTAACAATAAATTAAAAATAATACATAATATAATCAAATATTTAATTTTAATATTAAATTACCTAAAACTAATTACATGACAAATTTATTTCAAATTCATTTTTTCAAATGTATTTATTTATTTCTTAAACCCAATATTTCTGATTATCTTAGCAACACGATAGCATCAAACTCAAATGAAATGTATTGCAACCCAAGTCTCTCTATATAGAACTTTTGAGTAGGCAATTCACTAAGTTTTAGGACAGTGCTATAGCGTTGTACTCTTTGAGGGGCGTGGCCCACTTCTCATTCTAGTCACACATGCTGTGTGTACGGTCACATGAGATTGTTGCCTCTTTGGTGCTGGGCAGAGTGCATGTGAGTGACATTGCCCATGGACACAGACTTGTGGAATGTATTGAGAGAGAGACGAAACAAGAGGTTGCCATGGCAACAGGGCCAGATTGGTGAGAGAGAAGAGGAGATATGGAGGAGAGAGAGCTGGGCCTATGCCTACAATGACGGACCGACAGAAGTGAGAGGGAAAGATGAAAGTGGGAAGCTGAGAAGGTATAAAAGCAAGAAACAGAGACAGAGAGAAAGAAAGGCCAAACAGATCTATAGAGGCTAGGTTGTTCCAATAAAAGCTTCACACCTCAGATTAAAAATGTGTGAGCCAGCTGGCCTCCGCAGCCTGGAGGAACAGAGGGCTGAAGAGTTTGTGTGGATGAGTGTGAGTGATCTGTTCTCAGGAATAACATATACATAATGTATGCATTTACATTTAGTTATTTAGCGATTTACAATGAGGAAAGTGTCATATTGGTACACATCACATGTACAGTCTCATCAATTCCTTCCCTTAGCAATAGCCAGAACTCAGCCCACATGGAATTGGTGCACAAAGAACTCTATGAAGGATCTATGCTGAATTCGCTCAGGGCTGTATAGAGGAATGTTCTGGGTTCAGTACAAGTTAAGCACAGATGACAGCATTTGATTACAATAAAATTTATGTCACTCCTTTTCTTTAAAAAAGAAAAATCTGGTTTATGTTGAGGCACTTACGATGGAAGTGAATAGGGCCATTCCTTAAACAGTATAGCCACAAGATGTAATTAATGTGTGTGTGATAACATGATTTTTAGTGTAAAAAAATAAATACAAAAAATGTCCAGCTTTGTTTCCATTACAACATAATGCTGTTAACCCTAAAATCACTAATTTTCCTGTAAAATTATTTATTCAGCTTTAAAGCTCAAATAATACACAAGTTTTATCAGGGAAATGGTTTTATACAATTTTAAGGTTAATTAAATGTAAAATTGGCCCCATTCACTTTCATTGTAATTTCCTTGCTGTAACTTGGGGTTTTGCTTTTTTAAAAGGGATTTTATTTAAGGGATGAGTCAAACATTATTACTATGAATTTTTTTTTTTTTGGGTAATCAACATTGTCACAAATGCTGTTGAAAGAGTACTGAACTTGTACTGAACCCAGAACAATCCCTTAACTGTAATATTCCTTTATCTGTTTAAATCAGAATTATGCCAAATTGTGGCCCTCCCAAACAAAAAAACAGCAGAAATTTCATGTAGTCACATTCAAAAACACTTACACATTATGCCCCATCACTATCTGTAACACCTCTTATTAGTTACAAAGATCTGATGCCATTTGATTACAATACAATTTATGTCATTTCTTTTCAATGCCCTTCAAGGCCGGCTTCCTGAGATGTAACTCATCCTGTAAATGAAGATGTGTTCTATTTCTCACAAGAGAAAATATCTCAATCGATGGATGCTAGATATTTCAGATGACTGTTCCCTCTATACTGATAGCTTTGGTTTGATTAAAATGAAACATTGCTTGCTGCTAAAGGTCAATGAGTTCACCGACACTGGCATTATAGTGAGAGAGCTTTTGGGAAAGGGCACAATGGGATTATGAAACTTATATTGTCATTGATAGAACACATTAGCAGAGAAATCTTAAATTGAAGCTTCCCATCAGCACCAAACCATTTTACTTATGTATTAGACAGAGGGAAACGATATCTGCTGTGGCTGGATCAACATTTACCACATCTGTTATTCTATAGATTAGATTACTGGTTGTCTCTTTAATGCATCCTTTCTTATTAAAGGAATATTCCATGTTCAGTATAAGTTAATATCAATTGACAATTGTGGCATAATGTTTTTACCACAAATATTAAGTTCTACTTGTCCCAAGCAAAAATATGGGTTACAGTGAGCCACTAATCTGTAAACTTCAACATGCTCAATGTTTCAACAGTATAGTCAAAGATGTAAACAATATGTGTGTTACAATGATTGGAGTTTGAAAAATAAAACTTACAAACCTGTATAAAACTATATCCAATTTTACAACTTTGTTGCCATGATAACGCAACACAATAAAACTGTAAAAATTTAAACAGCTCTACAGCTCAAATATTACAATATGTTTTATAAGATACTAATACATAATTTAACAGTAATACAATAAGTTTCAATAATTACTATATTATATTATTTATTAATTAGTTTATATAATCTTCACATTGCATGGCCCCATTTACTTTCATTGCAAGTGCCTCACCTCTACTTTTATACCAAATGTAAAAAGGTTTGAAGGTCTCTTTAAAACCACATGTATCCTACAGAGTTCAATTCATTATAGTTCATAGTTGCAGCCACAGGAACTATGAAGCTAAGGCTACAAGCCACTGTCATTGACCTATGCAATCCAATTCTCCTGAATCATCTTACACATATATTTGTCTTGCATAAATGGTCTTGGGTCTCGCTTTAAAGTAAAGCGAAATTACAGCTGACCATAAGTGTTTTAATTATAATCCATGAGGTTATAGTCACAATGGGATTGTCACTCCATAACAAGTGTTTAAGCTTATCAGGGTTTGAGCTGTACTCACTTTACGCTCCTTGTCTCCATACTCCAGCCCCAGTGTGTCCATGGCACGCACGATAGCAGCCAGAGACTGGATGGTGTTGCTGTAGACCACTGGCTTGTACTGCTTCACATCATCACCAGAGAAACCGTCCTCATGGATAATCCTACACATAACATAGGCCATGTTAGAGAGATGCAGTTTGTGTTTGTGTGTGTGTGTGTTTGTGTGTGTGTGTGTGTTTTTGTGTGTGTGTGTGTGTTTTGTGTGTGTGTGTGTGTTTTTGTGTGTGTGTGTGTTTGTGTGTGTGTGTGTGTTTGTGTGTGTGTGTGTGTGTGTGTGTGTGTGTGTGTGTGTGTGTGTGTGTGTGTGTGTGTGTGTGTGTGTGTGTGTGTGCGTGTGTGTGTGTGTGTGTGTGTGCGTGTGCGACATCCCCCTGGCCGGAGGAACCACACTCCAGTCAGCAGGCAGGGATCATGCCCTATTTCACTAAAATGTTCACCCTGGGCAATGTGGGCATCAGTTCTTCTCAAGATCACAAACCACACAGGACACTTCTTTAAAGCCACGGTCACACTAGACTGTGAGCATGCGAAATTTCTTTGGCTTGACCTAGCTATGGTGATAATACTAAAGCAGAGGAAGGTTGGGGATGGAGATAGAAAGCCAACATAGTAATGTTCAAGCATGTACAGATAGTGATGCAATAGGTCTTGTTTTCTGTGCGTCACGCCTCTTTAACTGGACTGCTGAGTCGCCATGCTGCTGTCCCTGCCCTGCTCTCAATATTGATAAATTTAATTAAAGTTTGCTTTATCCCCATTACAGTTAATATATGCATAATTTCTAAAGTCAGTGAGTGACAATTACATGTAATATGATCTAAATCAGAAGCACTCAACTTCATGAGACAAAGAGGACCAAATACAATGATAGATTATAATCTTTTTAAGTGCAAAACTGAAGGCTATTCAGACTTAGATTAGTTTACACAAGCATATTTTGTTATTTTAATCTTGTTCAAATCAATAAAATATAATAAAATAAAATATTAACAGAGCAAATGACCTACTGTTTTTTAGCAAATTCCACAGATACATCAAATATTTTGCTTCCCTTCATTGAACATCTTACAGTGACTACCATAACTAACTAACTTTCAGGGTTAAATATGTAGTGGTTCAAGCATTGTTGACATCTCATATAAACACACATTATCGTCCAATAGTTTCTAGAACCTATTGGCAACACTCACTTTCAGAAAACAAACACTCGCTTCTTAGTAATTACAGACATACTAATCCCATCCAGATCAGTATATTTGACAGTAGCTGATTTCACCTGATGTGTCAGTCAGTCAAAAAAAAAAAAAAAAAAAGTGTTGCACCATTTTGTTAAAGGTGCCAATACATTATGTTATGCAAAACAGGCATTCTCATGATAAATAGCCTACTTCAGATTCACATTGTCAGTGAATGATATTGGTGAGATGTACAGTAAATTTAAAAGCACACAAAACTTTTTCATTAAGTATACATTCATAACTACGCATGTAAAAAAGGCCACATGTTGAGTGCCTTCTAAATGATAAATACAAGTAATGAATGAATAATGATTTAACTTCACTAGTCAAATTGTTACATTTGCTGTACCCACAATATAACCAAATAGCTATCGTTTCCCAATGGTGTAGGTAGTTTATCTTCATTTTGTGCCATTGAAAAACCAGTGAAAGATGAAGTTTTGTGATGAGGAGGGGGGTTTTAATCATGTTCAGTGGATTGCAGCCGTAGCTGTGTCTCTATCATCCAAAACTGTGAGACATCCAGCTTGTCCTTGTCCTCCTGATTCTTAAGTTATGCTGTACATTGTCGTGGGTTTTACGGTCTCTTACTCAGTGCATTTTCCCTCACTGACTCTTCCATTTAATATTTGAACCTCATCGCCCATTATCTACAATAAAATGCTGTTATTTCTGCAAAAGACAGCATGCCTGACTTTGATCTGGGGAAAGTAGAGCATTCAAAACAGCAGGGATTGGTTTCTCACAGAGAATATGACCCTGCTGGAGCCAAACCACAAAGCGCGGCCCCAATGGCACTAGGTTCTTTTGTGGCTAAAACCCCTAATTCAATTGATTTAGCTGAAATTAGGTTTGGACATCTGTCGGTTCTGCAATACAGAAAGATGGCAAGTCATTTTTAGATCATGAGGCTTTGACCCCCTTTGCAAATAATACACACACATATATTATATGCATTTCTTTGATGCATAATGGCATTGTCTGGCCTGAAAGCTAAAGCCAATGAATTATCACATCAGCGCTCGGCTGGTCTTAGTAAATGGTGTTAGTGTGGCATGAGAAAAGCCAGACAGACTGGCAAAGCCTGCCATTATGCAGACCCAGACATCACACTGGTTTATTAAACTGGTGCCAGAGAGAGGTGTGATGAAGCATGTGTTTGGGGATGATATTTTTGACCACTTGTATGCACGCACAAACACAAATACATTCAAACCCAGATGACCTGAAGGCTGCTACCTGTCTATCATTAGCTCACCATTGCACTTAGTTCAACCAAAACCACTCTCGCTGTGAAATTATAGTGCTAATCCAGTTTACAATTCATTTTATAGAAGCGGCAGTAATATTATTTAATATTTTATCACCTTGTATACAATTTAAGTAATTGATCAAAATAAACATTTGTAGTTAATCTTAATTGCTTAATTTGGTAAGTTTATTTGGTAAGTCAGTTTTAAACCATTCAGTGTTTTTGTTGAGGAATAAACAAATATGATGTTTTATTAATGCCACTGGTGGTCAAATTCTAAAATAATAAAAGAGATGATTACTTAACCCTTAAAAAGAGAAAATTCTGAAATATTAATTTCCTGGTCCTTATATTAAAATAATTTGAGTCACAATAACCCAAAAAAGATGCAAATCAAAATAAAATCCTGAAAATGACCACTTGAAATCCTGAAAATGATTTTCATCAGATGAAACTGAACTGGGTTATAATAAAATGTAAAGAATTTTTTGTTTTATTTTATAATGATTCATCTGTTAATATGTTTACTTTGGCAGCAGTAGAACTGTTCCTTTTAGTGGTAAAACATCTTTATATATTTCCATTATGAGCAATTCAAGCTTCTTATCCAACAACAGCTGGTGCTAGCAAACCAATAAAAAACCAATTGAGATTGTATGGCCATTCCCAGAATCTCTCTCTATATACATGTCTGTCTGTCACTCTCACTCTTTCACTTTTCTCAAATGACCACTAAATAATTCAGGTGATAAAAATAACAAATGTTTAGGGTCTTTTGAAAGTCGCAATATAAATAAGGACACCGGTTTTTGATTCCCGCAGGAGGATGGAAACATTGATCTGTTTCAAATGTGAGACACTGAAAGTAGACTCTCACTCAGAGGGCTCCTATTCCAGTCGACCTGGCAAAGACCAAGGGCCTGACACACACACACACACACACACGTTGGGTTTCCATGCTTTATGGGGACTTTACATATTCAAAAAACTTCACTTAGTATGATTTATAAGCTGTTTTCCTTATGAGGGCCAAAAACTGACCCAACAAGGGCAAGGATTTCGGATATTGCCATTTTTGTTGGGACATTTTGGCCCATAACTTAGGGTATACCTGAACCACACATACACACACACACTGCCAACAGTTTTAGGCCCCGTTTACACCTGGTATCAAGATGCACTGTGGTCGATCGGGTCACAAGCAGACAACGCTAAATACAGGTGTAAACGGGGTCTAAAATGTTTTGAGTTGGTCCACTTTCGACCACTTCCAGAGGTAGTCAAAAACTCATTTGACCAGATTGCTTTCATAGTAGAAATGCTCATGTGGTCGAATGCATTTGAACAACCACAAAAGACTCTACTCTCCACCTACTGACCTCACACGTAAACATTATGGGAAGTGCACTAGCCAGACAGGATTTAAACTTTGATGGCTGAAGACCCAAGTTTGGTTTGAAGACGAAAACAAAGCAAGCACAATGTTCTCTTAACATTTGTGATTTCTGACACTTCGATCAGCGTGATCTTGCGACTATAAGCAATCTGATATGGAGTTCACATACAAAATTGTTGCAATCTGCCCTGAAACTGAGAGACACAAGCAAATGGGGCAAGACTGTTATAGCATCGACATGACAATGCAGCCAGCATGAATCTGGCAATGAAGATATGTGCGCTTTCGGCTCATCTGTGTAATTCTCTCCAATCACAAAGTCTCTGTGAACACAGTGCTGGACTTGCCAGAACCAACAAAGACCTCTGATGCTGCACAGCGTATGTAGAGTCATTTAAATAAGGGGAATACGAACACATCAACTAGCAGACTACTTTTCTGGACAGCTATTTGACTAGTAAAAATCTGATGTTGTGCAAGCTCTAGTATGTTTGCATCTCTGCGCTCAGCTCTAAGCTTGAATTTATGGTCAGACAGACACTTGACTATAATGTCTTCAATCCATTCTCTGTTTTAGAGAAAAGATTGATTTTCTTGGTAACGCTTTATAATACTTTCAATGATACCTTATTGAACATACATTACATTATTAAAGGCTTACTTATGTAACAAATGCAGACATAAATGTTTGAAATACACTACTGTCCAAAATTTTGGGGTAGATCTGTACAGGGATAAAGTTTTATAGTTCAGATATAAACACTGATGTCTACGGTTGCGATTAAAGTTGCATAGCATTTGCACGCTAATTGCAATTACATTGTTACACTAGTAAGTGGCAATGAGTGACTTAATGTATTCGTCATTGAAACATTCATTTAAGAGATTAGTTATGATTGAGTCATTGAATCATTCATTCCAATGTTTTGGTTCAAATTAAACATGTTTTAAACACATTTTCTCAGATTTTTAAAATGTTCTCAGAACCTGTAATAAATTGCATGTTGTTTTGTTTAGTTGCCTGTTAAGAATTGTGGGAGAATCATGATCTCTATTTTAAGCAAAAGAAAATTGTGAGTACCAATTTATCCAGAATTGTGCAGCTCCACTGTTGGGTCTTTTTTTTATTTTATATTTATTATTAATAATGAATACTTTTATTCAGTGAGAATGCATTAAATTGTTCAAAAGTGACAGTAAAGACTTTTAGATTGTAACAAAACATTTCGGTTTCAAATAAATGCTGTTCTTTTGAACTTTCTATTCATCAAAGAAAAAAAATGTATCTGTTTCCACAAAAGATTAAGCAGCACAACTGTTTTCAACATTGATAATAAATGTTTCTTGAGCTGCAAATCATCATATTAGAATGATTTCTGAAGGATCATGTGACACTGAAGACTGGAGTGATGATGCTGAAAATACAGCTTTGCCATCACAGGAATAGATGTCTTAAAATAGAACATTTTTCAAAAACATAAAAAGATAAAAATAACTTTCCGACCCCAATTTGTTTTATACAAGCCCAGCCACTTAAATTATGGAACAAAGTTCACCCTAATGTGCAGCAAAAACCACCAGAGAACCTCACAAATATTCACACGAACTTGAGAACCCAGTCAAGTTCTAACAGCTTCGGGGATCAACATGAAAAAGAGGATGATGACGAGCTGTTACAAGAAGAGAGAAGACAAGGGGGTTTCTTAGAAAGTTTGTGTGAGGTTAACAGTCATTTTCATCTTCTCCTCTCCAATGATAAAGGATGATCTCTGGAAGCCAGCATGTGGGCGGAGGACAGACATCATTACAGCAACCTTTCCTTCAGATGAACTTATTATAGAATAGCTCATTAAAGAAGAGAGAGAACAGAGTGAGAGAAAGGATCATCTCAGATTGGAAAACTTATGGCATTCATGCATGAACACTAATTTCCCACATCTCGCGGCTGTCTGTAAGGTATGCGTTTGTGTGCGTGCCCTGAGAGGTGGAGGATCTGGACAGCACGAGCTCCTGCTGAGGTTATTACACAATCACGCCAACTGCGCTCTGTGACCTGTAACTTGGTTTGAGTACACTCAATCTTATTCACACAAAGGGACAAATCACCATGGTATTCATCAATGTAAAGAGCATGTGCAGTACAACGGATAGCTGAGTTATTTAAAGGATTAATTCAAAATTCTGTCATCATTTATTCACCCTCATGTCATTTCAAACCTGTATAACTTTTCTTCATGCTGTTCCAAACCCATATGAACTTCTTACTCCCATACAACACAAAAATAATGGTTCTGAAGAATTCTGAAGTTCCCCTTTTCCATTTAATGAGAGTGACTGTCAAGCTTAAAAAAGAACATAGTCCATACAGCTTGTGCACAATATTTCAATACTTCTAAAGCCATTTAATAGCTTCTCTGTGAGAAACAGACCGTATAATGTTTGTTAAGTGTTTCTTTAGTTTTTAGTTAACTAAAATCTAAACTAAAATTATTATTAAAAATCATTTTTGGAAATAAGTGAAACAATAAAATGTAAATATTCTATGAAAAGAAGATTGAAGATTGTTAACAGCAATAAATAAGTGTAGAGTAAGTTAAATTACTAAAACTAAACATAAAAAATATATTAACTACATAAAAAAAAACAAAAAACATTTAAAATACCTAAATTATTTAACTTATTACATTTAAAATTAAACTATAAACTAAACTGAAAATATAACAATGAAAGCTAATTCAAAATATTAATAAAGAAATATAGCAATAATACTAAAATTACACTGAAAGTGACAAATGACATTTTATTTCCACTTTTATGGGTTTTTCATGGTGTTTTGTCATTTTTGGGACCACCATCCAGTTTCACTGTATGAAAAAGACCAGCATGAACATTCTGCTATGTAATTTCTATAACATGAAAGTCATACGAGTATGGAATGATAATATTTTTGGTAAACTAATACTTTAAGGTAAATGTTTTTAGCTGTCCTAATGGATTCAAAATGGTGGAGGGATGCCACAAAACGTTGTCAGATTAATGAAGTGTACATACATGGTGATTGACAGGACTAAATAAACATGCTCCTCCTGACCTTTGGTTTAGATGGAACTCCATTTATCAGATCAATGAGATTAAGAAGAGAAGGCGATCTAAAGAGCTACTCACCGATCTAAAGGGCTACAAGGTTGTACTTTAAAGCAGTGAGGTGGAATGTGATTTAAAGGATCTCAAGAGTGCACACCGGTTGCCAAAATAGAAATACAAAGAAAAACTCTCACGCACACACACACATACACTCAACAACCCACACTAGTACCTCTTGCTCCTATCTCCCAAAGCTGGTTCATGTCATCTGTAAGAGAATCCTTTGTCCTGATGGTGCTTTTGAGTGCCGTTTCTGTCATCACCCTCCGGACATGAACACTTATCCCACTAAACACCGGGAGGGACATCTATTTATAACAATAATAATCAAGGCTTCGCTTTCTCGATCACACAGAGAGTTCGCAGGTCAACCCTTTCCTGTCAAAGCCTAACATCTGCCCAACATGTACGCTGCCCATCCCTTCCGCTGTGCGCTGATGTACACGAGTCACATTCTATTGGATCAATTCACAGAAACACTTGTCAAGAAAACGGAGGAAAACTACAGGACGTAATTACAATTAGGAACAAGCGGAGTTTGATGGGTCTGTATATCCCTCCTTCTTTCTCTTCCTTCCTCATCAACTCATTTTCTCTCTCCGCCTTTCTCACAGAGAGATGTCAATAGCAAGCTTTAAGAAGATGAAGAAATGAAGGGGAAAGTTTTTGAAAAGCAATTACACAAGGCTCAATATACACAGCCCGACCAAAATAAAGTCGCTGTTTAGATTAATGTTTGGCAGCAGTTCTTCTAACCCTATAATATACAAGAGCTTCACCAAAAATGTATGCACCTCTTGATGGAAATTACAACATTTACTTTTCAATAAATTTTTGGTCAAGATCTGGTATTGACAATGCAAGAGTTAAGCACTCTATAAAATGTACACTCCAGCACATCCCAAAGAGTTACATTTTTTCCTTTTTATTATTATTTTATAATGTTCTCTGAGGTCCACTTATAGGACCATATTTTAATGATCTGAGCACATGGTCTGAAGCGCATGGTGCAGGTGCACTTAGGGCGTGTCCGAAACCACTTGTGCTAGTTTAACAACAGAAAAAAAAAAAACGGTCAACACACCAGGCGCATGGTCCAAAAGGGTTGTAGTCTCTTAATGAGTCTTGGGTGTGTTTTGGGTGTAATGTGCAATAAACCAGTCAGAGTCTCATATCCTATTCCCTTTAAAAGCCAGTTGCGCTTAGTGTTGTCAAAAGTACCGACCGCGATACCAAATCGGTACTGAAATTTAAAAAATATGACGCGTTGAGTGCTGATGAGCAGAATCATAAACGCCTCGTACGTGGCCTTTAACGTGATTGGCTAAAACGATCAGCGCTTCACAAACATATTGTAAATATACATCAGTGACGCTTTTCACAGAGCACTTGCACAGATATGACGGTTTTATTAAGGTTCGAGAGGCGCATGTTCAGATAATTGACATACATATATATACACATTATATATATATATACATATATATATATATATATATATATACATATATACATACATACATACATACATACATACATACATACATACATACATACATACATACATACATACATACATACATATATATATATATATATATATAAAGTCTTACCTCTGTTTTGTTGACCGTTTATCAGCATCCCTCCACCACCCCTTCTCCACTTTTTCTCTTTTTTTAGTTCTAACCACTTACATACATGGGGGTCAGGCCAAATTCCGAGCTCGAAGCCCTCCCCCCGGACAGCACGCCAAATACACATTTAAATTTACTCCCTATAAATTCTATGCAAGTGTGAACTCGTGAAACACACAGAGCGCTTGAATGCAGACATCTGTCAGCCTACCGGTCTTCTGGTCGATGCCTGCTTGTGCTTTCAAACGCTTTCAAAACACTTTCAAACATGTCCGTGTGCTTTCAAATGCTCGTGCGTTGATCACTGTAGCCAATCACAGGCACATCCGACGAGCATGTGAGCACAATGGGCAGTCAGAGGGTGTTTACGATTACAGCTCAACAGCGCTCAAAACGTCACATACCGACTTGGTATCACGGTCGTAGTTGCACTTGCACCATGGTGGATTCACTATTTACATGCCGGAATTTGCGAGCAGAAAGACTGAATTCTCTTCCTCCAGAGAGGATTCCTTTTATTTTTAATGTTTAAAAATGTTTGTATGCTGCTGCGCATTCCTGTGCGTGTAATAAGCAGAGTGTTTGCGCGTTGTGCACCCGCCTATAGGTGCATATTACTTACGCGCTCTTTAAATAACACAAAAAATACTGTGCTGTTGTCTTTAAACCAGGTTTTTGTTGGTCATAATAGCAACGCACCAACAATGCACCTGAACACAACTCGTTTTCAGACCAGCACGTCCATGGGCGAACAGATGGGCACGAGTACATTTGCCATTTAAACAACGTGGTGCTGGACGTGAAAATGATAACTGCGTAAGGCTGAAACTAGCAAAAAACACGTCACGCCTGGCGTCGCATTACACCGGGTGTATGATAGGGCTCATAATGTTAATATGATTTTTACAGCAAATAATTGTCATAATTTAGAAATAAATGAAAATTTTCCATCCTGATTTTAGCCCTCTGATTTGAACACTATGTTGAAAGGGGCATGTCTGCTGTGAGACTTCAGTGTCAAACACCCACTGCTGTGATCGGCTGACATTGCATATAAAATAAGTATTACATGTGGAACCCTCTTGAATACTTTTACTACATTTTTACTGTAACAGCTATTAAAATGAACGAATCGTGAAAAGTGTTGATTATGGCATTATATTTAGATCTATTCGAATCACATGGAAGGTTGCCATGATGAGCATTGAGCAGATGACAGACAGTCTGTTGATTGCATGAATGTAGTGATCTCGAAACTGCAACGCAATTTCTGCACTCTCACGAATGCTTTCACTATAACTAACAATGCAAACACAATGTAAATCTATTAAGAGATTCATTGTGTAGTGTAAGAGCTTCACTATAACAGGAGTTTTGGCAAGTGTCCAGATAAACTCACACTGCATGATCAATAGATTCAGCCATTATAAAGAGAGAGATCTTTGAAGTAAAAATACTATGATTATTCATTATGATTTTAACTGTCACAATGTTACTGGTTTACAAATGAAATGCGTTACATTACTTACAGTTTGCGGGGCAAAGCCGGCATCTTATTGAGACTTGTTCTCAAAAAACAGCCACTGGTAAAATGAACGATACAAGCACACAAGTCAGCACTGACGTAAAAATAAACTAAATCCATTTTTCTCTGACATCGAGATCCTTCAGCAGCTTATGCAAAGATTATGTCTTTCCACAGCCAGGAACAGCACAACGTCTGCATGGCATCGCAATCTTGTTATAATCACAATCTTAACATAAACAACTACTTTAGATCCATTCGCTACTCATTGTCTGAAAACCAGTGGGCGAGGACAACGATGAAATTATGTAAAAAAAAAAGTGCTGGGGAAAAATTAATTAATGCGTGATTAATCGCATCCAAAAAACGTGTGTATATATATATACACACACACACATATATACACACACACACACACACCCATACTAATACTGTGTTTGACCCCCTTTCGCCTTCAGAACTGCCTTAATTCTACGTGGCATTGATTCAACAAGGTGCTGAAAGCATTTTTTAGAAATGTTGGCCCATAGCATCTTGATAGCATCTTGCAGTTGATGGAGATTTGTGGGATGCACATCCAGGGCACGAAGCTCCCGTTCCACCACATCCCAAAGATGCTCTATTGGGTTGAGATCTGGTGACTGTGGGGGCCATTTTAGTACAGTGAACTCACTGTCATGTTCAAGAAACCAATTTGAAATGATTTGAGCTTTGTGACATGGTGCTGGAAGTAGCCATCAGAGAATGGGTACATGGTGGTCATAAAGGGATGGACATGGTCAGAAACAATGCTCAGGTAGGCCGTGGCATGTAAACGATGCCCAATTGGCACTAAGGGGCCTAAAGTGTGCCAAGAAAACATCCCCCAACACCATTACACCACCACCACCAGCCTGCACAGTGGTAACAAGGGCATGATGGATCCATGTTCTCATTCTGTTTACGCCAAATTCTGACTCTACCATCTGAATGTCTCAACAGAAATCAAGACTCATCAGACCAGGCAACATTTTTCCAGTCTTCAACTGTCCAATTTTGGTGAGCTTGTGCAAATTGTAGCCTCTTTTTCCTATTTTTAGTGGAGATGAGTGGTGCCTGGTGGGGTCTTCTGCTGTTGTAGCCCATCCGCCTCAAGGTTGTGCGTGTTGTGGCTTCACAAATGCTTTGCTGCATACCTCGGTTGTAACAAGTGGTTATTTCAGTCAAAGTTGTTCTTCTATCAGATTGAATCAGTCGGCCCATTCTCTTCTGACCTCTAGCATCAACAAGGCACAAGGCCCACAGGACTGCCGCATACTGGATGTTTTTCCCTTTTCACACCATTCTTTGTAAACCCTAGAAATGGTTGTGCGTGAAAATCCCAGTAACTGAGCAGATTGTGAAATACTCAGACCGGCCCGTCTGGCACCAACAACCATGTCACGCTCAAAATTGCTTAAATCACCTTTCTTTCCCATTCTGACATTCAGTTTGGAGTTCAGGAGATTGTCTTGACCAGGACCACACCCCTAAATGCATTGAAGCAACTGCCATGTGATTGGTTGATTAGATAATTGCATTAATGAGAAATTGAACAGGTGTTCCTAATAATCCTTTAGGTGAGTGTGTGTGATTTTATATTATATTATATTATATTATATTATATTATATTATATTATATTATATATATATATATATATATATATATATATATATATATATATATATATATATATATATATATAAATAAATAAATAAATAAATAAATACACACACATACACACACATGCATGTATACATTTAAGAAAAAGTTATATTTTTATAAAACAATTATAATTTATATATAAGATAAATGATATATACACATGCAAATATTTCTTAAATACACATATTATACATTATGTAAACAAAAACTTTTCTTTTGGATGCAATTAATCACAATTACATTTTCCCCATCACTAAAAAGTAGGCATTGTTGTCTTGTTCCAGAGGCAGGCGTATGATTGTGCCCCTGTGACATCACATGCCACCTCAGATCCAAACAAAGCTTTTTTTACAGCTTGATTATATAAATTCTTTTTTTATTGATGATGAGGAAGTTTTAAGTTATGGAACTTGCAGGATATATTAATGATACAAAGACCTCTTAAGCCTGGGACACATCGGCTGTCGGGCAATGTCGGGCAAATTGAGCGTCAGCCATCTTAGTCTTTCTGTTGTGTTCCGCACCGTATGCTCTAGTTCGATGCCGTTGGATTTTTTTTGGGCTGATTCAGCATGTAGAATCAGTGTCAGGCCATCGGTGAGAGAGAACTGTGATTGGCTGTTCAGCTTAGTGAATAAGTCAGTGCACAAGAATAATAGCAAAACAGCGAGCAAAGAAGTCAAAATGGTAATACAGAAGGCTGTTATTTTCTAATTTTACATCAACGAGTGTTCCTGGGCGAATATTTTAATATTAACATGAGCGAAGTGGAATAAAGAAAGTGATCAGGATTGATATTCAAAACAGTAAGTACGCGCTGCTTTGTTTACGGTTTGTGTATCTGCAGCCTGTAGTGTCGGTTTCCCTTTTTGAATAACGAATATAGACGAATATATCTGCAGAACACGCAAGCATAGTTCTCTCTGTGTGTTCAAGTGAATTTTTGGCCCAATGTGAGGCAACAACAGAAGTCGGCTTTCATCAGCGCTAGTTCTTTGGCATTGGTTTGGTGTGTCCCTATGCTTATATGCCAAAAGATCAAAAGAAAATTAGACTTTTATTATGCCATGACCCCTTTAAGGTCTGGACTCAGAGGAGCCAATTCATGTGTGAAAATGATTCTTCATGCTCCCTCCCAACCATTCTTTCACAATCTGAGCCTGATGAATCTTGACATTGTCATCCTGAAATATGGCCATGATGTGTCTTCCTACATGGTTGTTTAAGAAATGTAAAGCTACACACTCCAAATAGGGTTAGAAGAACTGTTGTCAAACATAACATGCTAGAAACAGAATAAATCACAGCAATAATGATCCAATCGTAAACTCTTAAGCGTTTGCCTATTTAAATCCAAACAGCAACTTTTTTTTTCTTTTTTTTTGGGCCGGGCAGTATGCAATGTGAGTTGTTGCCCATGTAGTGCATTCTATACTGATTTGATTGATTAACCTGAAAATGTGTCACTTTATACCAACATAATGTGACATTTAGGCCTAATATTACTTTTTCTGCACCCACTCATCCTTGGTTATATAATGAGAAATGAAAAGTAATTTCTTAAGTGGAGAAATTTACATTTTAATATAAGCTTTTGAATACAACGCATTGATGAATCATACCAGTCATTTATTAAGAGAGTAAATTGGGTCAGTTTTAATTTCATGTTGCTTAAAAGCAGGAAGAGGTTAATAGAACCAGACAAGCAGATTACTATGGACTGGTTATGAATACATAATATTACTCACACCCAGAAATGTTTAGCCATCGTCCTGTACGCTCCCCCTGGCCAACCCCCTGATTCACTCCCACTTTTCTTCTGATTCACAGTTACTACCCCTCCCCCTTATCTACTCTGGGTCATTTGTCATCCTCTAATTATGGCAGCCATTGTCATCTCCATAGCAACAGAGTGAAGAAATGATGGAGGGAATACATACGGGTAAATGAAATGAGTTAGCACATCCTTAACATTGGCCAGAGGAACATGCACGCAGCAGCTCAACGCACCGAGCGTTTCATTCACTGTAAGAGTTAAACTGTCAGCTGTTCCTGATGAATTATGTTACATGTGATTACCGTAAACGATGGGGCAACATCTGTACTTTTCAGTCAGTAAAAAGGAAGTGAACACTGCAAAAGCAGAAATGTTCCATGCAGTGTGTGAACAAAAGGCCACAGGCGGAGTCCCTACTGCATCTGCAATTATACCTTAATTAAAAGTTGCTTGTGTAAAACCCAAGCTCCATTTGTGTTTCTGTGTGTGTGCACACGTGTCGGCTCCCCAGGGCCGCAGGTTGCTGGAAACCACCAACAGACAGACCAATTTATACCTACACGCAGCCACCGGGTAAAGGTTACAATGATGCACACGTCAAAACACAGTCACAGCAGAATGCAATTAACACTCTTCACTCACATCACCCCACAACACACTTTTCATCAGCATCTCACTAACGCTTGCAAATAAGGAAATGATTTGCACACAGCTAGGTGTGAAAGACCAAAGCGTGTGACATTCTAAAATGTAAAGGTACAGTTCACCTGTTATTCAACCGTGTCATTCCAAACCTGTAAGCGTTTGTTTTTTCTGTGGAATACAAATAAAACAATTAAATCTTCACATAGATCTTCTCCATACAACAACAATATAAGTCAGTTTTGGCTCTTTTTGACTCATCTCATCTGATTGATGCATCTGACAAAAAAAACAAAAAAACAAAAAAAAAACATGGCGTCTCGAGCTTTGGAATACAGCACACAAGCTGTACTTTTTTTTTCCAGAGCTTGATAGCTTGTGGACAGTATGAGCATTGTATGGAAAAGATACATGTGAAAATATATAAATTATACTAGTAAGATTTCCATTTAAAATAAATGCTATTCTTTTTAACTTTTTATTCATCAAAGAATCCTAATCTATCAAGGTTTCTGCAAAAATATTTTTTCAAAACTGTTTTCAACATCATTAATAGCAATAAATAATCTTGAGCACCACTAAATTGGCAAAACACAATTTAATGCAACAGCTTGTCATCACTGGAATAAGTTACATATTAAAATGCATTTAAATAGAAACAGTTCTTTTAAATTGTAATAATATTTCACAATATTATAGTTTTACTGTATTCTTGATTAAAAGCATTGTTTATGCACGTTGTAGTCTTAGGGGGAAAAACTTTTTTTCTTAGCTTTTTGTTCAAAATGTTGCTTTTTTATGAAACGTACCCACAATCAAGTGTTGATAATTATTATTAATTTTTTTAATGCATGAAATGCTTTTATGAAATGCTGGAGAGGAAAGAGCTAAGGACTATGCCACAATCTGATCCAGATACACATTATGTAATTTGACCATAAGGGGAGTTCACATTGCACTACCATGCTGTAAATCAGCTGACCTCAGATCAGATGAGCAGACCCACCCTGACTGCCTCCCCAATAAAGCTCTTTTGTGTTGGTGTTGAAGCGGCTGGCCTAGGACCTGCTTTATGACCCAACACAAACACCTCACTAAGACAAAGGCCTTTTGTGTGACCACCAGCACATGGCTCAGCCAGAACTCTCCACAAGGCAAGTACATATGGACCCACCACAGAGAGACCAACAGAGATGGAGAGGGTGGAAAAGAACCACCGGTGGGAGAACAAGGGTCACTGAGGGGTTCAGGGAAGCACTTGACATTCCGGCCTCACTGTTTCCCACTCTCCTGCCCAACTTCAGGCAACAACTCTCTAACCCACAAACTGATAAATGCCCTGTTTCACTGCCAGAAAGAGAAATTTGCTTGGGTGTATGACTAAGACAAATAGAGAAAGAGACACTTCTTGCCTGAGCTGAACACTTCCTCTCTACCTGTGTTTTTTACTCACAAGAAGTGAGACTATAATTACTGCACAGTATCTTAAGTAGAAACACAGACATATAAAGGATATAAATGGCTCTATAAGGCAGGTTGTAACAAAGTGTGGTGTTCTATTCCCAAATATTGTGCTACTTTGGTTTTCAATACAGCATCAATATTCTCATACCAATTAGTAGAAAGAATACAATGAATACAATAAATTGACAATTATTCTCAATGACCAGTTCTTCAACTTTCATATATGGACACTGCTTTGAACAGGTTTCATACTTTCATAAGGCAAAAATGTGGGCAAAAGTTTGAATTTAAACCCTCACTGAAGTCATGCTGAATTAAAGCAGCAAATATGTATACAGTGGGTCAGTTGTTTTTACAATAGAAACCATGGTATATACGATCTGAATGTTGCATGTTTAACTGAATTTGTGGGTTTGATAACTTTGCATACCCAGTAGCATTCACAAATCAGATGCAAAATACATGCTGCCATGGCACAGGTATAGAAGCAAATATACATGTGGCGAGGCGTGGGACCGTGAGAGCGGGCCGGTGGCTAATGATGATAAGCGTCAGCTGTGCGCCACACCGGTCTCGTCTCATGGAGGGGTGACGGGAGCATAAAAGGAGGAGCGACGACAGTGCAAGACGAGAGAGGACCAGGCCTGGACTTTATGTTGTGTTTTGTTTTGTATGTAGGCGGCAGTCGTCCGTGAGGGGCTATTTGTATTTTGTAAACAAAATACAATGACGACGGCAGCTCCTCACGGACGACTGCCGCCTATAAACAAAACAAAAACACAATGATAACGGCGGCAGTCGTCCGTGAGGAGCTGCCGTCGTCATTGTATTTTGTTTGTTTATTTTTGATTAAAGTTTTTAAATGTTCGCCGGTTCCCGCCTCCTTCTTCCCTGATCTTTGAACTACGTTACAATACACATTTAAAAATCATCTCCAACCCAAAAAGAATTGAGGTGTGCATTGTTGAAAGTCACACTGTGTCTGCGGGTCGAGCCAGAGGGGATCATGCCAGAGTATTACAGTCAAATCTCTGGGAAAGCAACACATGAGAACCGTTTGTTCTCCCTGTGCTCAGTCAACTCCAATCACATCAGCTAGACACATAAAACCCCCCACTATTACAGAGCTACAGAGAGCCAGACAGACTGTCAAAAGATCAGACAGGGAGAGAAGCAAAAATGGACGGCGAAACTATCATTTGTACTGTTAATTTCACCAGCCTGTACGTTTCATCAGAGCTCCTTCCCTTTTTATAGTGACTCAGAGCTTCCCCAAACACACACACACAAATTATGGTTTGCAAGTGTGTGCACTCACAGCCCCACCCAAACCCACTGCACTTGAGGCATTAAAATATCTAATCTTCCTATAGGAAGATTTCCCAATGGAAAATCGGACGTAAATCTGTAATGTAAATGGCCTTGCGATCTGCATACTGCACATTATTGCAGTTGCCAATAACAGGGCCAGCAGTACTGCAGTCACAAGCAAGGGTGCTTTGTGTAAATGCTAATTTCCTTTCTTTGCATTAAAATGGGCTTTACCCACCCAAACAGCCCTCTCCAACTTACATCTGCTATGAACCGTTGAACAATACAAAATGTGCAGGGAGCTCAGTAAAGGTTCCGGTTAAACACAATGAGGTCAAAGAATACACCTACTACACTTAAAAGGCTAAAAAAGGAAGAAAAACACCGAATTTGTATGATTTTGAACCATATTTTACAAATGTGTATTTAAGTAATGTATTTCCAGGACCTTCCTCGACGTTCCTGCACTATCTCTAATCACTAATATGAAATATATACATCATATCTGAAGGGATGCACCGACATTAAAATTATCTACGGATAAGCATTATTTTCATGTTATGGTGGATAACCTATAAATGGTCATTATGAAAATTTTAATGACGTAAAAAGTATAATTTATTTATTTTTAATTAAAATTAGTACAATTTTAATTCAAATAAATAAAACCAAAACCTACATTCAGTTCTTTTAAATGCTACAGGCAAATTTAGGCATCACAACATTATATAATGTTCACTATGAAAACCATAAATTTTGACATCTGCCTAAGATTCAATTTAACAGTTATTAAATTAGTAGTGTTTTAAAGATTAACACTGAGTGAGGTAATCAAGGTATTCAAAATCATATCAGCCAATAACCCAAATATGGTACCGTATAATGTGTATGGCTAATTGAAGAGTATATTTAAAATGAGGAACAAATTGGTTAAATGTACTGATGTATTAATTTGAGGGAACTAATTGTTCATTCGTGGCCACGATGTACATACTTTCTCACATGTCATGTGTGGAGCTCCATAAAAAAAGTATTTTACACTCTAAAGACTTTAACACATTTTCTTAGCTCTTAAATGTCGCAATTCAAATGTACAATTCCAGGAGAAGTGAAACGCACACTCATTTTAGCTGTGCCACACTTATAGCAGGATCTTATAGTTTTCTTCATCAGATACCGATCACTCATCACATGACGACCTCTAGACACTAGAGACATGTTTTATGCTCTGTTACTTGAGTGCACGGCCACGGTTTAGCTCCATGGACGTACAGATGGAGTAAAACTGAACAGCTGGGTCCTCTGCTTCAACCCTTCAATTAGCCAGCTACAGGACAGCCCGGCATATTGCATGCTGCAGGGATCACTTTAGAAAAAAAACAAACATTTTTAATCCTATCCAGTCTATCCAGCAGCAGAAGTCCGCTTTTAAAGGATAATATGACGAGGGGCCTTGGATTACAGTTCACAGATTAGACAATAAACCAGCTGATGATCAGATGGTAAAACACTGTCATTTTTACTAGACGGCTAGTTGTCCAGAAAAATAGTAATCCAGTCCATGTTTACCTTATCTGACTTACAATATTACAGCATCAGAGGTTTTTGGAAAATCTAACATTATTCACAAAGAATTTGTTATTGAGATTCCTTCATCACCCATTACTAGATTCAGACTGCATTGTCATGTCCCATTCACTTACAGTTTCTGTCAGTCTATGGATGACACTTGATTAGTATCTGGGTGGTTTGCAAGGATTTTGACTTGTATTTTCACGTCAAATGAACCCGGACCGTTGAATATGTCTGCAACATCAGCATGGTTCTCTTATTGCATGCTTTGTGAATGGAACAGCACTCCAAATTCTTTATATTTTTATATTTTGGCGTTACAGTTTACTGCACCACTACCACTCAAAAGATTGGGGTCGGTAAAATCGTGTTTTTTTATGTTAAAAAAACAGTAATACTGTGAAATATTAAAATATCAGTTTTCCGCTTCAAATATTACAATACCTTTTCTAATGATAACTTTCCTTAAATCTACAATAAGTAAATCCACTTCACCAGCTAATTATTACTCTTCGACAGTGATGCCATAGAAATATACAGAGTTACCGCAAAAACAGAAGTCAATCAGTGATTTAGAAGGCAGGACTTATTCCACCATATTGCACTTTCTCCCATTCATTAGTAATATGAGTGCACTTTTTTTTCCATACATAAAGTCTATGATCCTTCAGAAATCTGATTTGGTACTAAAAGTGGTTCTTGGCTCGTAATCATAGGTGAACCACTTTTGGTGCTATATAGCACCATTTAGTATATAGCACCAAAGGTGCTCTACAGCACCTTTGTCAAATGGTGCTATGTAGAACCCATTAGAGGAGCATTTTATTCTTCAACAAAAATGGTGTTAAACAGCACCAACAGTGCTTATTTGGCTCATAAAGAACCTTTAAAGGGGCTTAGCAGGTTCTGTATATGGTAGCGGTACTATATAGCTCCTCAGTCATCCCAAAGAACCGCTGAAGAACCACTGAAGCACCAAGATTTGGTGAGCACTTAAGTGGTTCCCCTATGATTACGAGCCAAATAACCACTGCTAGTACTATATAGCACCACAGAGTGATGAATATATAATTTATTTATAAATATCTTCACTGTCACTTTTGATCAATATAATGCACCCTAGCTTAATAAAAATGAGTGCTGGGGAAAAATTAATCGTATTAATGGCATACAAAATAAAAGTTTGAGTTTACATAATATATGTGCGTTTACTGTGTATAATTATAAACACACACACATCCATGTATACATTTAAGAAAAATATTTAATATTTTAGGATGAATTATACATGCACAGTATAGACATGCAAATATTTCTTAAATATATATGCGTTTATAAATGCACGTGTGTGCATTTATATATACATAATTCAATTAAAATATTAATTTATTTTTTAACTTACTGACCGCAAACTTTTAAATAGCAGTGTACAAAATTACAATATAAATATTCAACTATACTCTACTCTAGTAAATAGAAATAGTGCAACAACTAGTCTATACATATAAAACAAGAATCAGAATCCGGGACCTGACGACACATATGCCTTTAATGTGCCACAATTGCATGTAAAGGGTGTTCTGTGCACACATCATACCGTATAACTTTTCATATATACATTGTATCTGGCTTTTGATCATCCATGCATGACACGCGTGGGTGAGGAAGTGACATGCACGATGATGACACATGGCTCCGTCTCCAGGGTCTATAAAACTGTCCTCCATCTCCATATACTCAGATTTTTTTTCTCTCCCCCTAACACACAAAATACATCTTCAATCGCTCATATTTCAATCCCATAGGACTAGGTGCCAGGAAAATGACCGCAGGAACAGAGAAAAAGAGAGAGAGTGCCGTGTATGTGTGATGTGATGATCAGCTACTGAGAGCAGCCTGCGCACACTTAAACACTCCCCTCTCACACTGAACTAATGAAGCAGATGGAAGCACTGTTGCCTGCCTTGAGGACCACACCATAATCATAGGGTTTACCAACATCTCCCCTCCTCATGCTGCGCCCTCTCGCTGTCACCATCTTTCACACATCACCCAGTTCCCTGGTTTACTCTGACATGTTAAGTGCACACCTCCTTGTCTCATCCGCCCTTTTCAAGCCATGCAATACAGAATACTGTTTAACCTAAGGCTAGAAACCATCTAACACACAGTGGAGGTATCTGAAGTGTCCGATTAGCTGGTTGCATTATGAATGTTGTGGTTCTGTTATGCCTTACTATATGCCTCATCAAAAAGGCCTGACCAAAACCACTGATCTAGATTCAACTAGCTCTTATATTAATCGCATAGATAACATTTCCTGAAAATGGCATGACCCATAAAGGCTTATACCATTGTTTTTGGGGAAGCTTGAAGACATAATATAAAATCAGCTCTGCCAACTGAATTAAATCTTAGTGATATACAAGTATGCCACTCAGATTTTAATTTGTTTGTTCTGGATTCTTATAACATATAGTAGAACTTATTTTATTGTATGCACTTTGCAATGCAACATAATTACAAATACATTAAATGCAATACATTATATTAAAGCTGCAATATCCTAAAAAGCACTTCAAGTAAATGACAGTGGCGGAACATTTAATGGTCTGGTTAAGCTCAACTAAAGCCCTGAAAAAGCAACTCATTCATAGCGTATTACAGTAAGAAGCCCAGAGCTGCATACGCCACTCCTTTAGGACCCAAACAGTTTAACTAGCTCCATCATGAGACACTCTTATTACCCAATTAAGCACATCAGAGCAACAATGAATCCTTGGAGGGGAAAGAGTCATCACTCTTTGGATGACTTAGAAATATGCCTGAGGCATTCGCTACAATGGCTTAAAAGCACATGTGGTGAATACTGTCATTAATTTGTTCAGCTGACCAAGCAGTTTGAAATTGAAAAATTACATAATTTTTGTTTCTCTGTATCCTCAAACTAAACTTTCAATATATACCCCAGGGTTGATTTTCATCTTTCTCCCTTTTTGGAGGCATATATTGTTTAATAATATTAAAGTACAGTCAGATCTATTAGAAATTCTCAATCTGAATAATAAGATATCATAGCACATGAAATGTTAAATAAGAGGAATTCACTTTGGGAAAATGTTAAATATTTGGGGTACTATTTGCATTTCCCCCGAAAATGTCTGCCTCTGCTCGTCAGCTGATTTTGCTATTGTCCCAAGCTGAGCTTTGCATTTATTGAGCAAGATATTCACACACATATGAAGCGAAGGTGTTTGGGGAAATATAATATACCGCATCTCCCCTGAACACGTGTGGGAAACGCAAAAGACACACAAATCCATCCCCTGTTTTCCCTCTCGCCGCAGGTTCAAGGCTCTTAACGACGGAGAAAACCGAAAATTGCCGAAGAAAGCCGATCACAGAAAAAGACTCTGCTGGGCGCTGTCCACCACTGAAACCGCCTGAAATCCTCCGATGCACAATTTCACAAGATATCTGCGCTAAGTACATGCGTTTTTCCATCTGCAATTGCAAAAACGCCGTGATATAATAACATAGCCAGACCAGATATACAATGGTATTTTCCAAGGGCTACAGATTTCGGTTCGACAAAGGCAGGGCTCGTGCACACACTTGAGAATGGATGCGTTTCTTCATCGAAAGCTTTGCACTGAGCAATAAACTGCGCTTGCTACAGCTCGACATATTAAAATCTCACTTACATTATAACGCCTATTATTAGAAAGCATGCATCATATGAATTCTATAACACACGCCATGACCAGATGGAGACGGTGACCATAAAACAAACAAACAAAAAAATGTATTATTGCAAAGCGAGTCAAATATAACTACAGGAGCTGCATTTAACATGCATATGACATCATCCAAACCACAAGGTAGATGAACAGATCGTTTTCAAGGAAGCGTAAAGAGGACGTCAGTGCATAAAAAAATGGCCGTGAGGAAGTTGAGCTGGTTGGGTGTCAAACCTTCTTCCCTCACCATGAGCATCAACCCAACACAGACTACAAACGCATGAAGGCCTGCACCAACGCCGAGCACACACAGCCGACAGCATTATCTCCAGGCACCATTTGCCATATAAGCTCAGCCTTCACCATTCTCAAATCAACAGAAGGCTCTTAACACCCTAACTGCACAACGACTGGCAGAGGAGGGTTTACATATTCTAGAACTGCTAAATAAAATATGCAGAGCATGCTTTAATTGTTGTATTCCTGCTTTTTGACACAATAAAATAATCATATAGTCTAATAAATACAACATGCATAACCTGCATTATGAATACATGAATTAGCTTGTATTTTATTATGCAGTTACATTTATGTAACTGTAAATGGCTGCATATTTATTTTAGACTTACTAAGCTTAAAATGCTATAGGCCTATTCTTAATTGAAAAATGAATGGTTGATATGTAAAAGCTCACAAACAGTACTATTAATTTATCAATAGACCCAATACTGAAGAACCTATAACCAGTTAAGTAGAAAAGTGTGAATAAAATATATGGGTCAGACCGGTTATCAGTCTCTACTGCATATCGGTAAAAGAATATTAATCTCTAAAGTGAGGCTGCATTGGTACTAAAATCTGAAGCGCAACCATTTAATTATCTGCTAGAGGGTATAGTAGTATGTGTAATATATATATATACACACATATACATATACATACACACACGTTATGGCCTATATTTGATTGATTTATGACGTTTGTCATATCAACAAATGCACAGGAACACATAAGAGACACACGTAAATGCCCACAGGATGAAGTGAAATCGGGGTGGAGTGTGTCAGTGGACGCCAATAGAGCATTACACTAGGAAACACGGTCCCCCAGTTGACTTTCAGCACCATTTTCGTGAACAGCACATCGAGGGCGCCTCATCTTCCCGAACCCACTAATATACAGACTGCGGATCTGCTACACCATATCATCATCATCATCATCATCATGTCACGGCTACAATGTATGTAACGCGCTAGTGGAGAATGAACTCCTTGAAAATATGGCGGACCTAAGAATTCGCCGTCAAGCAATAGAGGGTGTGTGAGTGGGTGGGTGGTTTCGTGTGTGTCTCTCACACAGCACCGCGCACACTGACTGATGGATGTCATTTAAAACAATGCCACTTACTTCATCTGTTTCACGATGGTACTTTTCCCAGATTCCCCGGCCCCTGTGGAGAAGAGACAGACACAAGGGAGTAAGATCGCCTGTCACAATGAAGAGATCCCATATATGTGCATTCATCGGATGAGACACTGCGATGTGTGGGATACAGCTAGATTTGAAGGGCTCCACTCCGCATTACCTAGCAGGAGCAATTTCACATCTTTAGCAGCAGTGATTCCGTCCTCTTTGAGGTTTTTCTCGATGGCTTTGCTCCTGTCCAGAGCCGCTCTTTCCTCTGCGCTCAGTGTACATCCCATGGCTAGATGAACCTCGGCTCTTTTTTACCTCCAAAATGGTCCGGGTGAGAAATATCCTCGGTGTTTCTTCCTTATTCCTCTCTCTATGGCTGTCCCTATCCCTCTCTCTCTCACACACACACTCTCTCTCTCGCTCTCTCTCCCTGTCGGCGACTAGCTAGAGCATTAAATCCCGCAAAAGACAACGTTGGGCTGGAACATAAGTCTCTGGCGCGCGCTCTCGGTCTGTGTAACGGGGTCGTGGTGCTCGGTCCTCGGGCTGGGAGGTCTCTACTGGGCGGCGGCGGCGACTGCTGCGAGCGCTGGCATCGTTAGCGTGCTCACAATGGAGGGTCAGTATGGAGAGAGAGAGAGAGAGAACGCGCTGGGCTCGACGCTCTCAGACAATCTCGCTGACGTCAGGAGCAGAGAAGGAGAGAGACAGAGCGAGCGCGCGCGCGCACGAGCGAGCATTCGAGTCGCGTACCGCTAACTACAGCTAGATTTATACCGTTACCTGCAGACGGAATAAATGCGCTTCTCGCAACGTAAACGCTGTTAAACGGCGTGTGCGCGCGACTATATGGGATCAGTGTTGTGTTTCTGCGGGGAGCGGATGATTTAAAGCCGATGAGCGGGCCCTGGCCACAGGAAGAATCACAGAAAGGTGTGGCCATTAGCCTAGTGTTGACAACCTGTAACAGCAACGCCAAATGACTGGAAATCTGCTGATGAGAACGGGAAATGTTTATATTGACACGAAATTATAAATAAAATAATTTCAAAAGGCTCCTAATCTTTTTCAAAGTACTTTATTGGCAAGGCTGTTTAACAAAGCCAGTAGGCCTATATGCAAATTATACAATGACTTTCAGGAGAGTCGAATATAGTTACAAAAAAAGAAACATTAAAGGTGTATGCAGACGTGGACAGAATTGTTGGTAGCCTACCCTTTGTAAATATGATTTTTTTTAAATTAAAAGCTGTGAAAATAAATCTGCATTGTTAAAAAAAAAAAAAAAACTTTAAGTTTTAAAAATCTCTAATACACTATGGCCACACTTAATGTTACCCCTAGAAATTCTTATGAGTAAAATATCTCGGGAAAAAAAACCCTAGGGCAATATTTAGAAGTTTTTAACAGGAAATGTTACAAATCTGCCTGGAAGAGGACGTGTGTCTCTATTGTCTTAATGTGTGGTGAGGAGAGTTTGAGTGCCCAAAGACTCTCCAAGGATCACAGATGGAGAACTGCAGAGATTAGCGAGTCTATGGGTCAGAAAGCCCTTTAAAATAAATAACTGCATCTACATCACAGGTTGTTAGGGAGGGTTTCAAGAAAAATCCTCCTTGCTCATCCAAAAACAAACTCTGTTATTAGACACGATAAAACAGGACTGGGTTCTATGGTTCCATGGGTTTGGTGCACTCTGGTATAGAAAAGTGCCACATGTCCAGTTAAATAAACTGAGGTGTCTTTAATGTTGAAGGTCTATTTTTTTGCTGGAGGTTCCTGGACTTCTTGTTCAGATACACGGCATCATGGATTCTATCAAATACCAACAGATTAAAAAAAAATATATATATAATAAATATTATAATGGGCCATGGTTGGAGCTTCCAACAGGAGGATGATCCAAAAATAAATGTCAAAAACAAATTAGATTCTTATACCTCAATGAAAGGTTAGATTGTGATTTTTTTTTAAAGAAATAAGAGATCTAAAGGATCAACAATGCAGATTAATTTGCACAGGATTTTTGGTCATATTTATTCAACATTTTAGTTTATTTACCAACAACTTTGCCCACGTCTATAAGGCCTGCATATGCACATATACATCACTCTACATTTACATCAGTCAGAGCATCTCCAAAACTGCAGCTCTTGTGGGGTGTTCCTGGTCTGCAGTGGTCAGTATCTATCAGAAGTGCACCAAGGAAGGAACAGTGGTGAACCGGCGACAGGTCATGGCGGCCAAGGCTCATTGATGCACGTGGAGCGAAGGCTGGCCCGTGTGGTCCAATCAAACAGACGAGCTACTGTAGCTCAAATTGTTCAAGAAGTTAATGCTGGTTCTGATAGAAAGGTGTCGGAATACACAGTGTGTCGCAGTTTGTTGTGTATGGGGCTACATAGACGCAGACCAGTCAGGGTGCCCGTGCTGACCCCTGACCACCGCCGAAAGTGCCAACAGTGGGCACGTGAGCATCAGAACTGAACCACGGTGCAATGGAAGGTGGTCTGATGGATCACATTTTCTTTTACATGTGGATGAACAGGTGCGTGTGCGTCGCTTACCTGGGGAACACATGGCACCAGGATGCACTATGGGAAGAAGGCAAGCCGATGGAGGAAGTGTGATGCTTTGGACAATGTTCTGCTGGGAAACCTGGAGTCCTTCCATCCATGTGGATGTTACTTTGACATGTACCACCTACCGAAGCATTGTTGGAGACCAAGTAGTCTACACCCTTTCATGGAAACAGTATTCCCTAATGGCTGTGGTCTATTTCAGCAGGATAATGCATCCTGCCACAAGTCAAAAAAGGTTCAGGAATGGTTTGAGGAGCACAACAACAAGTTTGAGGTGTTGACTTGCCCTCCAAATTCCCCAGATCTCAATCCAATCGAGCATCTGTGGGATGTGCTGAACAAACAAGTCCGATCCATGGAGACCCCACCTCACAACTTACAGAACTTAAAGAATCTGCTGCTAACATCTTGGTGCCAGATACCACAGCACACTTCCAGGAGTCTAGTGGAGTCCATGCCTCGACGGGTCAGGGCTGTTTTGGCAGCAAAAGGGGGACTGACACGATATTAGGTCATAATGTTATGCCTGATCAGTGTATATATAGATGTCACGAGTGGCTGCAGGAAAGGTGACGAAGATTAGAGAATTCCAACACAAAGTTTAAAGGTACAAACTAGACAGCCAGGCAGGGCACAAACACACTTAATGTAACCGTGACCAAACGGAGAATGAATATGAGGGTTCAACATATAAAGTGAACACAAACGAGACTAATTAATTACACACAGCTGAAAACCAATGGCACAAATGAGGAGCGGGAAAACTGAACAAAGGATGTGTTGTGAGAAAGCATGTCAAAACATGGGATTTAAACTTTACCAGGTGAAAACAAGAAAACAGGAAAGAAGAATTAAGGAAACTGGATTTGTGAGTTGGACAGCCAAACTGGGTGTGCAGCAGCCTTTTGGATCCTCCTGCTAGAATCACAATATATGATATAATGAAATAAACATCCGTTAAAGGCATTCATGAATATTTTTTCAGATGTACACAGATAACTAGGCTATGGTGAAGCAGTGGCTGGTTTATGAGGGTGTGCAGCTCAATCATGCCGATGCCGATTTTGGAAAATGTGAAATGAAGTTTGAAAGATTCTGAAATTTAGTTGCGTTACATATTCAGTTGGCACAATTTTCTCCTGTTCCAAAATTACTATCCTATTCTAAAACTATAAAACCCATGAGTGTGAGTATGGTCTAGAAATGGTCTGTATAATCTAATGAGCATGGAATTGAGTATGGAAGTCCTAATTCAATATTATTGCCAGCGTATTTCAATTCACCTGCCTCTGTCAGCACTTTTCAGGCCCCTGTTATGGATATGAACTTTTTTCTAATTGTATGGGTCGATCAATGCTAAATAAAGTATTTTCATTACATTTAAAAAGCAGAATATAAACACACCAGTCTCAATTATAAGCCTTTAAATTGGCTTGAATTGACCCACTGAACTGCAGAGGAGTGTCTATTCACACATTACACACAAACTCAGTGGTGTGATGTTGGTATTAACAGTAATTTGCCATTATAACTTGGTGCTATCGCATAGCTAAAAAAGGTGCCCTGAAATAATTCTAAAGGATCATATTAAAAATAAATTTCCCTGCCACTATTGCTAATAGCAACCATTCAAATGCTTTGCAGTAAAATCCTATTATTGACAATTAGGCCAATGAAGATTTGTTTATTTGATTTGAAAACAAGGGAGTAGAGAGAGACCTAAAGAATGAGGCTGAAGGGGTGGATTTACAATCCTCCTTCTTGTATTATAATGAATTTGAAATTAAAACCAGATCTATTCTGGTATTTATGCTAGGCAATGTTTGTATTTGGTATCTGAGAGGTGACTGAGGGACCCGTGTCAGGAATGCAGTACACTGTAAACCCTAACGCTCAAAATACTTAATTGGTTTGCGTAGGACAAACTCAAATTAAACAAAAAATTTGTTAAGTTAAATTAACTATTCAGAGTATTTACTTTTTCTTTTGAGTTCACAGCACTGACATACTTCAAGTAAACTGAACTGTTTCGTTGTTTTGAGTTGTATGAACTGATTTCCTTTCATTTAGACTAAACTGAAACTGGGCTGGGATTTTTACTTTCCCAGCATGCTTTGCCCATGGTAAGAAAATAAAGGGAGAGTAAATGCTAAAGTTTTTTGTGCAAGATTAATGGTAATGGAGATTTAGTAGAGATTAATGTTTTGTTATGCTAATTTAGAAGAGTTTGTGGGGTTTTGGAGAGTTACCATCATGTTTTAAGCTGCAGTACTCATTCAGTAAGTGCTATACCATGCTATTGTTAACATGTTAGCAAATTAGCAAGTTGGCATTTTCTGAATTAGTTTGTTATAGTTACCAAAATATTTAAGTTGAGATAACCTAATAATTTTAAGTTATATAAATATATATATAAATTAGTGTACTCAAATATTTAAGAACCAAATAGTTTAAGAATCAAATAGTTAAGAACAATAAAAATGTATAACAGTACAAAATAAAAATCCTACTTAAACTTTGAGGGCCCTATTTTAACAATCTAAGCACATGGTCTAAAGCGCACAGCGCAAGTGAACTTAGTGACATGTATGGACATGCATGGTCTAATAGAGTTGTCCCTGTTCTCTTTATGAGTAATGGGTGTGTTTTGGGCGTAACATGCAATAAACCAATCAGAATCTCATCTCCCATTCCCTTTAAAGGGTTAGTTCACCCAAAAATGAAAATTAGCCCATGATTTACTCACCCTCAAGCCAGGTGTATATAACATTCTTCTTTCAGACGAACACAATCAGAGTTATATTAAAAAATGTCCTGGCTCTTCCAAGCTTTATAATGGCAGTGAATGTTGCTCTGTTTTTGAAGTCCATAAAAGTGCACCTCTCCATCATAACTGCTTCACACGGCTCCGGGGGGTTAATAAAGGCCTTCTGAAGCGAAGCGATGCATTTGTGTAAGGAAAATATCCATATTTAAAACTTTATAAAGTAAAATGTCTAACTTCCGGCAGACCATCTTCTGTATTCAACTTAAAGAATTCATCTGAGAATCAGTTTAAAATTTATTTTGCTCTTCTCATGATAGCTGTATGAGACATATAAGACAACTGTGTCTAAGATCATGAAGGTCAATAATGTATCTACTAACACATATGCATACTTAGCATATGTAATTCCTAGGGTTTATAGTGCCATTTGTTACTATATGTTAAACTATGACAGTTAATCGTGTTGAAGTTTGTAGCATTGCTCTGTGGATATAGTTTTCATGTTCTATTCCAGTGAAGTCCTGATAAAACCCAGCCTTGAAGGGAAAATATATCACCAATGTTTTATACAATTTTGCTTGCAAGGGTTGTTTATTATTAGAAGCATGTGGCCATGCCAGTGTGTCAGGGTTCTGAGTTAGAGATGAGCAATGACAAGATTTATTGACAGGACAGTAGACAAGGCACAAGAAGGTAACTGAGGAGTGAAACACTCCAAACAGTAGGGAAAACACAACAGTGAAATAGGCTGGTTGGGGGTGAGACCGCACCAGACATGATGGCCAATGATGGAGACAAGGCAGCGGCTGAGGGAACCAGAGGCTGGACACTTGGTGATGAGACTTGACGTAGCACCAGACTAGCTGCCAGGCCTGGGAGAAATCAACGAACAGGAAGCAGGGCAGGGACCAACATGACAAGACAACAAGAGATAAATAAGAGGAAATTCAAAAGAGAACCCAAAAATAAGGCTTGGGAGAATTAGAGCAAAAATAAAGACTGGGACTTGACTACAGTTCAAAACAGGAATAAAGAAACACTAGAAAAAAACTAAAGAAAATCCAGGTTATATAATTAGAATATCATCAAAAAGTTGATTTATTTCACTAATTCCATTCAGAAAGTGAAACTTGTATATTATATTCATTCATTACACACAGACTGATATATTTCAAATGTTTATTTATTTTAATTTTGATGATTATAACTGATAACTAAGGAAAATCCCAAATTCAGTATCTCAGAAAATTTGAATATTGTTAAAAGGTTGAATATTGAAGACACCTGGTGCCACACTCTAATCAGCTGATGAACTCCAAACACCTGCAAAGGCCTTTAAATGGTCTCTCAGTCTAGTTCTGTAGGCTACACAATCATGGGGAAGACTGCTGACCTGACAGCTGTCCAAAAGACAACCATTGACACCTTGCACAAGGAGGGCAAGACACAAAAGGTCATTGCAAAAAAGGCTGGCTGTTCACAGAGCTCTGTGTCCAAGCACATTAATAGAGAGGCGAAGGGAAGGAAAAGATGTGGTAGAAAAAATGTGTACAAGCAATAGGGATAACCATACCCTGGAGAGGATTGTGAAACAAAACCCATTCAAAAATGTGGAGGAGATTCACAAAGAGTGGACTGCAGCTGGAGTCAGTGCTTCAAGAACCACTACGCTCAGACGTATGCAAGACATGGGTTTCAGCTGTCGCATTCCTTGTGTCAAGCCACTCTTGAACAACAGACAGCGTCAGAAGTGTCTCGCCTGGGCTAAAGACAAAAAGGACTGGACTGCTGCTGAGTGCTCCAAAGTTATGTTCTCTGATGAAAGTAAATTGTGCATTTCCTTTGGAAATCAGGGTCCCAGAGGAAAAGAGGAGATGCACACTATCCACGTTGCTTGAGGTCCAGTGTAAAGTTTCCACAGTCAGTGATGGTTTGGGGTGCCATGTCATCTGCTGGTGTTGGTCCACTGTGTTTTCTGAGGTCCAAGGTCAACACAGACGTATACCAGGAAGTTTTAGAGCACTTCATGCTTCCTGCTGCTGACCAACTTTATGGAGATGCAGATTTCATTTTCCAACAGGACTTGGCACCTGCACACAGTGCCAGAGCAACCAGTACCTGGTTTAAGGACCATGGTATCCCTGTTCTTAATTGGCCAGCAAACATGCCTGACCTTAACCCCATAGAAAATCTATGGGGTATTGTGAAGAGGAAGATGCGATATGCCAGACCCAACAATGCAGAAGAGCTGAAGGCCACTATCAGAGCAACCTGGGCTCTCATAACACCTGAGCAGTGCCACAGACTGATCGACTCCATGCCACGCCGCATTGCTGCAGTAATTCAGGCAAAAGGAGCCCCAACTAAGTACTGAGTGCTGTGCATGCTCATACTTTTCATGTTCATACTTTTCAGTTGGCCAAGATTTCTAAAAATCCTTTCTTTGGATTGGTCTTAAGTAATATTCTAATTTTCTGAGATACTGAATTTGGGATTTTCCCATTGTCAGTTATAATCATCAAAATTAAAAGAAATAAACATTTGAAATATATCAGTCTGTGTGTAATGAATGAATATAATATACAAGTTCAAGATTCAAGATTCAAGAGTTTTATTTGTCACATACACAGTTATATACAGAATATACAACCGGCAGTGAAATGTAAACAGGTCCGCTCCATGGACAGTGCAAATTCACAGTTAAAAACACAAGGAGGAAATTATAATAGAAATAGAATAAAAAAGTACTATCTATCTATCTATCTATCTATCTATCTATCTATCTATCTATCTATCTATCTATCTATCTATCTATATATATATATATATATATATATATATATATATATATATATATATATATATATATATCTGTAGAATTATAAATAATCAAGTCAAGTAGAAGAAAAAAGTAAAAAAATAAGAATAGAGAAGTGGAATAAAATAAGTGAAGTAAACTGTGCAGTGAGTAAACTGTAGACTCATAAATATGTGGTTAACAAATGTATAAAGAGTATAATGTGCAAACAGGTTTATAACAGGTTGTTACACAGTAACAACGAGAACCGAAAGTGCAGTGCAATGTCAGTGTATCGATGTTTATCCAGAAGTGAAGTCACGTGATGTTAAGTGACTGAGTTCAGGAGTCTGATGGCCTGGGGGAAGAAGCTCCTCCTGAGTCTCTCAGTTTTGGCCATCAGGCTTCGGAAACGCTTACCAGATGGCAGCAACGTGAACTGAGGGTTTGCAGGGTGATTAGAGTCCTTGATGATCTTAGTAGCTCTACCTTTGCAGCGTTTGGTGTAGATGTCCTGCAGAGACGGGAGAGCTGACCCTGAGATACGCTTGGATAAGCACACGACTCTTTGCAGGGCTTTGCGGTCGTGACTGGTGCTGTTCCCATACCACACTGTGATGCACTTAATACACTTTCTATCGCCCCTAAATAGAACGTTTTCAGGATAGCTGGTGAAACCCTGAATTTCCTCAGCTGGCGCAGGTGGTACAGTCTTTGCCTGGCTTTTTTCACCTGTGTCTGAATGTGAGCAGTCCAGGTCAGGTCCTCGGAGATGTTTACACCCAGGTACTTGAAGCTGCTCACTCTCTCTACAGGTGACCCGCTGATCATGAGGGGGGAGTATGTCCGTTGCTGTCTCTTCCTGAACTCCACAATCATTTCTTTGGTCTTGCCAACATTCAGAGAGAGACAGTTGTCCTGGCACCATGATGTTAGATGCTCCACCTCGTCCAAGTATGCCGTCTCATTGTTGTTGGAAATGAGGCCCAGGACAACAGTATCATCAGCAAATTTGATGATAGAGGTGGAGCTGTGTGTGGACAAACAGTAATGCGTGTAGAGAGAGTAGAGCAGGGGACTCAGGACACAGCCCTGTGGAGCTCCCACACTCAGGGTGATGGAGGTGGAGGTGGACTGGCCTATTCTCACCACCTGAGGCCTGCCAGTGAGGAAGTCCTCAATCCAGTGGCAGAGAGAAGGATTCAGGCCGAGATCCAGGAGTTTGGAGGTTAGCTTGATGGGAACTATGGTGTTAAAGGCTGAGCTATAGTCAATAAATAGCAGCCTTACGTAGTTCCCACTTTTGCTGTCGATGTGAGTGAGGGAGGAGTGGAGGACATGAGAGATGGCATCTTCAGTCGATCTATTGGGATGATAGGCAAACTGAAGAGGGTCCAAAGTGTCAGGAATGAAGGCGCAAATGGTGTTTTTAATGAGTCTCTCAAAGACCTTCATGACTATAGATGTGAGAGCCACTGGACGGTAGTCATTTAGGCAAGAGGGTTTACTGTTCTTAGGGACAGGGATGATGGTGGATTTTTTGAAGGAGGTGGGGACCACAGATGTAGCGAGGGACTCATTAAAGATAGATGTAAACAAGCCAGTGAGCTGATCAGCACAGGACCGTAGAACACGACCTGAAATACCATCCGGCCCGGCAGCTTTCCTGAAGTCCACACGCTTCACCACACAGAGATCCCGTGGTTGTTGCTGCTCTGAGTAATTCCCTCTGACGCGCCACTTGGCGGAGTCGCGTTGCCGCGGTTACAGTCAAAGCGAGCGTAGAAAGAGTTTAACTCAGTTAAATAACTCAGTTTAAATAACTCAGCTCTGACCTCTGCAGAGGATTTAGATCCAAAAGAGCAGATGGACCTCAGACCCTGCCACATGCGCCGGGAGTCGTTGAGTTGGAAATGAGACTCCACTCTGTCTTTATAACGGAGTTTTGCGGCTTTAACTGCACGCCGCAGAGCATAGCAGGACGATCTGTATTCAGTCATATTCCCCATTAGGAGACCGGCGTTGTAAGCGGCAGTGCGTGTGTTCACTGCAGCGCGGATTGAATTGTCCACCCACGGTTTCTGATTTGAGAAGGACGTTATTGTTATTGTTTGTGTGGCTTGCTCTGTAAGCGTGTTGATGAAGCAAAGCGCCACGTCTGTGAACTCGCTTACGTCAGCTGAACTCGCTCGGAACATGTCCCAATCCACATCATCAAGAGCTGCCTGTAGCGCGGGGTCTCTGAATCGGGGACCAGCGCTTAACTTCCCGCCTCACCGGGGGTTCCTGAACGAGCCTTTGTTTGTATTCGGGTGTGAGGAAAAAGGCGGCATGATCCGATTTGCCGAAAGCTGGAAGTGACCGCGCTTTATAGTTTCACTTTTTGAATGGAATTAGTGAAATAAACTTTTTGATGATAAGCTGGATATATATATATATATATATATATATATATATATATATATATATATATATATATATATATATATATATAAATAACATTAAAGTGATCCCCAGATTTAGACAAATTTGCTTTATGTATTTCTCCGCCATTGAAATCATGCATATCTAAATGTCAGAAAACACGATTCCTGGCTGCGTGTCAGTATCCACAGATCACTGGATCTTTGGTAAGTTGTAAGGAACACTATATCGAGTCCAACCTTTAGTTTAAACTGATAATTGTTCATTTGATTAGCAGTTTCCCCTATTAAATCCAGTCATGCAACAGCTCTTTTGCCTCTCAGTCTGGCTGAGGGGGCATGTTCCGGCGGGAAAGTGACATCAATGCATACCCTCTATAAAGAGAGCAGAGCCCATGAGTTTCAGGTGAACACAATCAAGCAAACAAGGACTAGACAAGGTTTGGTAACGAGGAAACAAGGAGGCGGGACAAGAGTAGCACATGGACAAACAAAGACAACGGCATATGCTCAAGCACAAGACAAAACAAAGAAACATTAAACAGAGACAAAACAGGAAAGGAACGAAAGGAATAGTCTCCAGGAGAGAAGAGTCCTTCCAGAATTATAATTCACCTGTGACCCCCTTATGGCCTATTTCTATGGCCTATGGAAGTGTGGAGAACTTTGTATTCGGTAAACTCTTTGTCAATTGATTGAACTTCAGATTTGACTCCTGGTCTTCATTGAGCATACTGGTCTCTTTATGTGGCCTAACTGGTATTCCCCTACAAGACAGAGAAGAGGTAAGAGATACAGTGTTAGGAGTGTGTGAATCTGTGAATCTGGCGGTGTACATCCACCCACGCACCATTACGAAGCAGCTCGCCCAGGCTTGCTTTCAGCTATTGCGAGAATGCACATTTCTGCTGACATGCTCAACTTCACTACACATGTCATATGACTCATGTAGCTTTTACTTTATCTGTTTAAAATAAGGATCACGAAGGGTTGAAATGCCAATGATGATATTTAGTCTGAGATGCGTTAATGTACCAGACACTGACCTGTTATTATGTTTTTGTGTCTAAACAAGTCATGAGAAAATATGTAGAGACAGAACTGAGACAACAGACTAGATTCAGTTCTTCTTATTTCCTATAATCTGTTACCTGAAAGTAAAAGTTGTACTAAGCCTGAAATGAAACTACATGTAGGGCTGCAGTATACTAACAAATGTGTAATAGTATGATGTATTCACACTCCAGCTCTAAGTCTGAAAAAAAGCTTATTCAGATGCATTTCATACTTCATGAGTTACTCTGTGAAAACAAGACATATATTGAGTTTTATAGCAGTCAAATACTTTTTTTTACATTATGAACTATGAAAAATACAATATATGACATATTTTTGTGACTATTTGAAGCAAACATGCATCCACCACGAAGTGTTCCTGAGAACATTTGAATGATCTTACAGTGGAGATGCACCACAAATAACATCAGTATTTTAGGGTGTTACTATCACTGCCATTGGAAAAGGATCATTGAGTCACCTAAAAAATTTTTATAAGCATTCAACTCCTTGCAGTCCTATTATTTCACTAGCATTAATTACAAAATGATAAGAAAGATAACAAGTGTTCTGTTTTTGATACCGTTTTCAAATAACATGGATATCAGTATCATTAAGTTCAAATCCATCATCAGAAACACTGATTGGAAGGAATGACACAGTGAACATCACAACCTTACACAATCAATACATTGGGTGAACTCAAAAACAAAGGAAGAGCTGGAATCAAACACGCAATATTTAAATAAACATAACAAAACCACAGAACCAAGGAACAGATAACAGAATAAGTTGCACCAAACATACATCCGTGTAGAACAAGACCTAACAAAGAACACAGGAAACACAGGGGTTTAAGTATACAGGGGCAAACAAGCTTAACAAGACACACCTGGGGAAGACTAATCAACAAGGATAAAACTACAGGAACAGGACACAGAAACGAAAACAGAAACAATGAGCAAATTAACCGCTGCTCCCGGCCCCCTTTCAAGAAGAAGGCGGAGCTTCAAGAGCTCGAGTTAGCAGCTCCGATCACCTCATGCAGACACACACACTGAAAATGTCCGAAACTGTTCAGCCTTTCATGTTCAAACCGGAGTTGGACAATGATGAAGAGACTCTAGAAGAAGTGACAACATGTAGAATGCAAAAGGACATTGGTTAGTTGATGAATTTATGTAGCTGATGTGGAGTTAACCATCTTCAAGTCATTGATTAGCACATTTTATCATGATAATCTATAAATTGCTTGTGTGGGAACTGTTGTAAGAGAAGAGAATATATGCTGCATTAAGATAGAAGAATTAGTTTAGTTTCATTACGGTTGAATAAACTTTTGTCATCTTTTATGACATGCTATTGCATTTGTGTTACGTACTGTATTGCAGTAAATGTGAAAAGATGGATGCGACCGTATGTACTACAACAACTCCTCTTCTCTAAAGCAGCCCAGCATGGCCTCACCCCCTATGTTGCGTGTTCCCGGGGACAGGGTTTGATGTAAATTTTAGGGTTTGCGATGTCACTAACACGTGAATAAGCTCATTGTAGTCCCCACCATCCATTTGTTGTAGTCCTTAAAAAGCATTTTCTTTAAAAGAAAATATCTCCCTTTGCTTTGAACTTTGAGCATAGTAATGTTGTTTATGCTCAAACAGCAACAATACACACCAACTAGAATTAAAAAAGTAAAATCATAATCAACCACCCCTTTAAATATCTAATATAACATTAAACAAAAAAACTCAAGCAACTCTGCACTGTGCACCAATTTCACCAGCGACAGCACTGGTTAGATCAACAAGAGTGAATTATGTTAAGGGAATGCTCACAGAATATGCCAAATTAAAATGATGTGATCTCATTGAATTAAGATGAATTTTACACATCAGTACAACTAGTTTAAGTTCAAATCAATATGTGGAAATGCGACATAATTTAGGAGTGATTGAAATGCGACATAATGTGACAATTTTATTAAGTTAGACCAATAAGCTCTTTTTTTCTTTTTAAATGTAACAGAGTGTCTTATAAACTGTTTTGTGACTACGTTCAGGAACAAAAGAATAAACTGTGAAAATAGAAAAAGAAAAAAATTCCACAATGTGAAACAGAATTGGGATTGCAATAACTTCAATGCTCACATTCTATCATTATTGGTTTCTGTCAGTTTTATAGTGAGTGATGTATGTGGCTAGCTGTAATGGGGTTTGCTTGAGGTTTTTATGCCATGATGACTGTCAGGATGTGGTGGAGAGAGAAAAGAAGGGGAGAATGGAAGCTCTCAGGCTACAAACTAACACAATATTCTCACTGGTGTAAAAGTCAGAACTGAGTTAACTCATGACATTTGCATTAATGAGGCAGTTTGCTTGGTATGTTGTTCCCAAACATAAGTGAAAATTCAGTAACCATATAAATATACTAGTTGTAGAGACACAAAAAGATGAAAGTGTATTGAATGGTAAAATGAAGTGTTCTTTGTGTAATGATTTTGAATTGCATTTAAGCTCAATATAAATAGCTAAATGTACTATATAACTACAATACATACAGTAGCAGACTCTCCAATTTGCACAGGTAAGTGGCCTAGGTAGGGGTAGGTGCAAAGGGCTAGAGGTCAACAGAAATGTTTTAGTGCCCCAAGTGTACTGAATGAACATTAAATAGGAATGGAAAGGGAGAAACTGGATTTTTGTTTCCCCCCTTCAGAACAGTGCTCAAAAAATGCTGAACAAATAATGCATTGAAGTCCTGTGTCTCCCTTGCACTGACTGACCCCTTTCAGGAGGTGATGAACTTGATGATTGCCTTCTAGAACTGGACCATCAAATCCTGCACCAAATTGAATTTGCACAGTTGTAGCTGAGAGTAAATCCTCCGTTGAGACTTTTCTACAACAGAGTCAGGGTTTGGCTTCCATTTAAGGCCCTGTAAGATTATGGTTTGCAAGACCTTGAAGGAGTCAATTTTAGACACAGTCTAACAGAAGCTTCAGACTGACAGAAGCGAAGGCTTTGGAGCTCAAACTGAAGTTAACTGAAGTACAATCATCTCTACAGTCTTCAAAGCACCAGCTTTGATTTGGTGTGACTGAACCAAGAAGACTTACCATTTAGCGTCCTGTCTGTATGCAAATATGTTCCCATCATTTGGATACAGCCTGTTTTCTTACACACCATCAAGACTTGTGAAAATACAGTGGCACTAAAATTAGACACTTTTAGACAAGTTCATGTAAACAATTATGTAAGAATCTCACTTTTGCATGATGAAATGAAAGATGCTTGAACATATGTCAGTAAGTCAGTAGGATGTTTGATAAAACATTTCACATACAGATTAGGTTTTAATTAAAGTGTGTTAGTTTATTTAAAGTGTGACTTAAGAGTAGACCTACACATTTTTGTGGCCACTGTACATGGTTTTACCACTACATGTTTAATTTGTGATGGTGAACTGATGTTAGCTGTTCTAGATCTTTCACTAAACTTGATAACACCCAAATAAGGCCCGTTTACACCAAGGAGTGGACAATAACTATAATGATCACTATAATTATAATAATCATTCTAATTAAGAATAGGAAAGTCCACACTACAAACATAATTATAACATAATTGGGTTAGTTCACCCAAAAATAAAAATTGTCATTAATTACTCACCCTCATGTCGTTCCAAACCCGTAAGAACACAAATTAAGATATTTTTGATGAAATCCAAGAGCTCTCTGACTCCTCCATAAACAGCGACATAATTTCAACTTTCAAGGCCCAGAAAGGTAATAATGTTATGAACCTTAATGTTATGAAGCGACAAGAATACTTTGTGCGAACGAAACAAACTAAAACAACAACTTTATTCAACAATCTCTTCTCTTTCCTGTCACTCTCTTAAGCTATTATATATTATAGCTACTATATAGTAGGGAAATATGCAATCTCGGATGTAGCTGGCATCTGTTTTTCAAGTGCTTGGGAGTTCTCATTTCCCTCTAGGCAGCAATAAAACCCTTCAACATTGTTCACTCTTGCTCTGTATCACGTGAGTTCCAGGAAGTTCATGCAGGAAGGCCGATTAAGACAAAGAGTACAATTCCAAAACTCAAAGTTTATTAACAATAATAATAATAATCCACTACGCAGGGCAGAAGCATTGTGACCGGACAAAGAGTGAATGAGATGGTACAACATAAATAGGAACTCAAACGAGGTAATCAGCTGAACAGAACAAACTCATAATTACGTGACCATGGTAACAAAGTAGTGGCGGGAAAATCAAACAAAGGAAGAGGTGTGACTAAACTGAACTTAACTGTGACACTCTGGCCACATCCACACGAAGCCAGAGCTTTCCGTATCCAATCTTTTTTCCCCTCTCAAGAAATATCTGCATACACATGAGAGCACTGAAACCGACTCAAAACGATGTAGTATACATGCCAGACCAGTATGTGGCGCTGTAATTCTGCCACAGAAATACACTAAAAACGGAGAAGAAGAGTTGTGGCTTAAAGGAGCACAGCAATGGTCGGAAGTGAGACAAAATCTCACAATAAAATAACAATAAATAGATTTGCTACTTACCAGATTGTGTTTTATTACCACCTACACCTACCCCAACCCTAAACCTACCCTTACAATAATGCAAATACAGTAATTAAATGGCGCATATAGATGTGCGCATGCCCAGTGCCCGTAGTTGTATCCCTTCTAGTTTTAACCATGGGACGTGGTGTGATCACCGTTTCACAAAATATACGGATTGGCTGTACACATGAAAACGCAAGGGTGTTGGTTTCAGATTTATCCACACCCAGTTTCAGGCTCCTAAAATACCGGATCGTCGGGACGAAACACTGATAGGCCTACGATAATCATGGACATTTTGCTCCCTCCAAACTCATGAAAAAAAGTTTATCTATCGAGCTCTTAGTTTCTCCCTTTCCGATGGACTGTCTGTGGACATGCAAAATTACTGTGAGGCAAAACATTAAACACTTATGATTGGCTAAACAAAAACGGATTGTCTCACTGACTTTTTTAATTGTATTGTTTACAGTGGCTAGGGCTGATCAGCATGATAACTATTTGACTTATTTGATCAATTATTTTACTGACATCTTTTATGTAATTGGATCATCTGCGTACCCTTCCATTTATTATAAACTGCTATATATATATATAAACTGTGATTTGACCATTTGATATTGACCTCTGCTTTTCTTTCTCCTATTCTCTCTCTGTAGCACTTGACTGAAATGATATATGATTAACTTATGTTTAACAAACCTCCTGAAATTCCAAAAGAATAGCACCCCGTTATGTATGATGCAATATCTTTCCAGTTATTTCATTTTGTCAAGGGAACAAAAAAATGTTTCACTACAGAAACCTTAAAAGACTGAATTCCTGAAGTATTTCATGAATAAACCAGCCGTTCTAAAGGAGGCACCAGACTTTTTTTTTTTTTACAGGGCTCCACCAGGTGCCCTTGACAATGATGAGCACCAGGTGGCAGTTTAACTGGTTGTCTTAGCAATTCTCTGGAGATGGACTGCTTTATGAGATTTCACCATGCGCTAGCACTCATAATTCCATACATAACACATACACAGACGGATAAATTAAATGGTCTAATCTGAAAGGCAACCCAATGTGAGATATGTCTCTGTCTCCCACTGAGTTGCCTTTCAGATTAGAACTGAGAATTGTCAATAGTCAAAAATGGATACTTCAAATAAAAGCTGACGCATAGCCAGAAAGTTATCCAGTGAAAGAAAAAAAAAAAAATTGTTTATATATATATATATATATATATATATATATATATATATATATATATATATATATATATATATATATATATATATATATATATATATATATATATATATATATATATTTAAAGTTTCAAAGATTTAAAATTCTTTCATTCTTTCTTGGCCTCTGAAATTGACTGATGAAATGAAGCAGATTAAAGTAACTTTGATGCACAAACTTTCAAACTTTCTTTTAAAAGTTACAGTTGCCCATACGGAAATGTAATAGGCGAAATTCGAACGATTCCATATACTGACATATAAATACTGTATATATGTTTTATGTATGCATAATACATATTTTCACATATTTTCACACACACACACACACACACACACACACACACACACACACACACACACACACACACACACACCATATATGAAACTAGAAATCGGAACAATCCCATATATTGTCATATACATTTATCCCCATATATTTTGGTTATGTATGTATAATAAATATATTGACATATACATGTCATATATGAAATATCCATATATCAAATATATGCTAATAGTGATGGACATAACACTAAATTGGACATAACATGAAGATGAAGTACAGTTTTACTTTTGTTTTGTGATTCATGTATGAAACTGAAAGTTCAAGCAGGTAAAATTGCTTATCTGACTTTTTTTTAAAGTGAGCCTTATAGTATTTGTTTTACATTTCAGACTGTGAAACTCAAGAAATCTGTTACGTTAAGCACACAGATTCATGACATCCTCTAACTGGCTTTCAGTTCCTTCAGTGTAATTCCATCAGAGGACATTTCATCTTCCTGTGTAGCAAAGCCAGATTTCAGTACAAATGTCATGACGGTTAGGACTTTACCAACTATTTCGGATTTTACACAAAAATATATAATTTCTTTCATGCACAGGATGTCTCATCCAGAAGGGTGGGGGGTGGAAAAGGAGCTTATGGTACAAAAAAAGCACATGAAATAGGGAGAGAGACCAAAAAAGGTGTACAGCAACACATCGAAAGATGTGAAAGGATTTAATTCACACTAGCCAGACCTAGTCGCACAGCGTTGACTGACAGGCCACATTAAGAGACTTTGTCACTAAACATTATTTCATTTCATCAAGAAGGTAGACTCTAAGCAAAAGCAATGGAATAACATGAAAACCACCAGAGAACTATCACAGTGTTAGTTCTTTCCTGAAATATACTGAGAAAAACATGGGCTCAGACACAAATAAACCAATTTTCAAGCTGTTCATTCATGGCCTATATCTGAAAGAAAATATTGTGTTGAACAGTTGTCTCAAGGTCAGTACAGTATTTCATTTAGAAAATAAATATATATATATATATATATATATATATATATATATATATATATATATACTTTGAAAAAACCCTGCTTTATATATATATATATAAATAAAGCAGGGTTTTTTCAAAGTCGGGCTACAAGAAATGATGCAGGATAGATGATCATAGATGGGGTTCTGTGGCATCTAAAATACTAAAAACCCCTGTTTGAATGCATTGGACTAGTGAGTGTTGTGTAAGATTTTGTTTAAACATCTGTAACTAACTGTTTTTTTTGTCTCAGACTTTAATATACATCACCAACTACTGGCCTGGCATGCATAATACTATCAGTATTCACTGGAAATAACAGAACCCAAGTGCAGAGATGAGCAGTGTATGGTGATTTATTAACAATAAAGTGTGTAACAGCTGAACATTTAAAAAACAGTCCCACAACAGAAGTCTAGACAGGAGACTTGGGCACAGAATTGAGCAGCCCAGGAACCAGCAGTCAGTGGAGTCACAGGCTGAGCAGGACAGGACTCAAACACAAAACACTACAGGGGAAAAACAAGACACAAGAACATAACCACTCAAACATTAAATAAGGGGTAGTGCAAACACTAGAGTTATGTGACTGAAAACCTCAAAGTAAAACCTGCAAGGATGCAAGAAGCTACAAAGATAACTATCACACCTGGGTATGAACACAATACTAGAGAAAGGTCTAAGTCACAAATACAACACAACAATCCAGCAAAGACATGAAGCAAAGAAAGCACAATAGGCTATATAGGTATAGAGGAAAGCAAATGAGGACCAGGTGAGCACAATTAGTGAAACGAGGACTCATTTTGGATTTCATGAGAGCTACATTTTCCCAAAAAGTTGGGACAGGTAGCAATAAGAGGCCGGAAAAGTGAAATGTACATATAAGGAACAGCTGGAGGACCAATTTGCAACTTATCAGGTCAATTGGCAACATGATTGGGTATAAAAAGAGCCTCTCAGAGTGGCAGTGTCTCTCAGAAGTCAAGATGGGCAGAGGATCACCAATTCCCCCAATGCTGCGGCCAAAAATACTGGAGCAATATCAGAAAGGAGTTTCTCAGAGAAAAATTGCAAAGAGTTTGAAGTTATCATCATCTACGAGTACTTTTTGCCTACTCTTTTATGAATACTGTGAATTCAAACATACTTCTTTTGTCACATTCTGTTTTTCGCCTATAGTAGGGAAGTATGCGATTTTTAATGCAGCCAAAGCCATGTGCTCAAGCACAAAACAAACATGGAAACAAACAAAGACAGAACAGACAAGGCTGTCAGGGCAGAGCCCTGACAAATACAAAGTTTTTAATTGCAAATTGTTGTCTGTGTGAACGGGAATCATTTTGACAACATTATCATCTGTGTGCAAAAAAACGCAAAGGAAAAACTTTTCACATGTTGTCATGTAAGAGAATATTAACACCCTAAGAAATGATAATTCTCATGAAAAATCAGTGCTGGGTATGTTACTCTAAAAAAAGTTATTAATTAGAATTACATCTTCAACAGTGTAATTAGATTACTGTACTAATTACACTGTCTAAAAAGTATTGTATTACTAATTACGTTCTAAATCCCATACCTCAGCCATCAAGGATAGACATGCTCTTTTAACATCAGACGGTAATTACAGAAAAATTAAAAGCAATTCCTTAGTTCAAGGGGAAAGTAATTAAACTACAGTAGTTACTTTGTAATGCATTACAGCCAACACTGTAAAAATATGGTGTAAATTTGGAGCCTTGATTTTGCATTCAGAAGTGACCTTGATCAGAGGTGTTGCACTTTAAAACTTTTTGAATGTATAGACAGAATGTATTAGTAGGCCCGACTGATAGTATATGAGAATATTATGCATTTAACAGCTCTTGTTTTCTGTTAGATTGATGATCAAACGAAATCATCATACTTTCTTTTATAATCGCTCAAGCCTTTTAGAAATTACAGGCATTTACACTAAATCCACTCTAATCCCATGAAACACTGGAAGCATATGATTGGACGTTCGGCATTAACACATGACGGCATATGTGTCCCTGCCGATTATGCACTTCAAAGAAATGATTCTATACGATGTACTGCAGTTCATAATGCAGTTAAACCATTCATTTATTTTGATCAAAAACACTTTTTCATATTGGCTGATTCTACATGTTCAAAACCACCCACATGAAGATGCCACAGTAATGGCCAGTCTCTGCTAAAAAGCTCCCAAAAGCTTTAATTGAATAGAGTATTCAGGAAACAAATGTTTTCCAGTTGAATTCAATGTGTTCTCCATGGTTTTGAGATTCAAGACTGCTTTATAGACAAAACTGACAATAAATTGCACTTCTCTTTAGAGAAGGCCGACTGGAGGCCTTTGATCTGGCCAAATCAGGAGACAAGGTGTTGAAACAAGTGTTGTCATGGGCTCTGGTTGCTTTAGTGATCTGGCTTACATGGAATGGCTTATCTCAATCCTCTGTGTTTCCAGGAACACGTTGTCACCATTTAGTCCTTGCTGGGCAACTACTCAGACATAAAGAGAGGAACAAAAAGAGCACAGTTTCATTTATATATAAATGTCATTGCAGTTTAATTATTATTGTTATTTAGCTTTAGGCCTATATATAAAAAAAATCATGTATAGTTTAAAGAAAAGCAGGAACAAGTGGATAATATGCCACACATCCTTACGATTGTGCTTAACTTAAAATAACCAAAACCAAATGTTCCACCAAAAATATTAAACCAAAAATGTTCTTTTAAAAGGACTGTTGCTGAAAACTTGACTGAAGACTTCAGGTCTGTACACACATAATTCATTACTTCATTAAAAGGATGGCACTCAATGATCGTCAAAGATGTTTAAAGATGCTATTTTTTATGTATGTCATGAATGTAACCACTTCCTCTATAGAGCAGCAGAGAAATGGGTTGTGCATGTTTTGCCTAAATTGGCATAGAGGATCGCAACTACCACTTTGCTGCTTCAAAAAGTTCATAAAGAGATTGAAAACGAATCCATATGAATCGACAGGTTTAGTCAAAATTTTCTGAAGAGACTAGATCGCTTTATTCACATATTTAGGCTTTTATTCACATATAAACATTGATCACCAAACATAAACAGAAGCTCAACTGAAACTGCATTTGTTCTTGTGGAAGCTCAAATGTGCTGCATAATACACTAATGAACCTCATCGATAACCAGGATGCACTATGGGAAGAAGGCAAGCTGACGGAGGCAGTGTGATGCTCTGGGCAATGTTCTGCTGTTCTGATGGGAAACCTTGGGTCCTGCCATCCATGTGGATGTTACTTTGACACGTACCACCTACCTAAGCATTGTTGCAGACCATGTACACACTTTCATGGAAACGGTATTCTCTGGTGGCTGTGGCCTCTTTCAGCAGGATAATGCGTCCTGCCACAAAGCAAAAACGGTTCAGGAATGGTTTGAGGTGTTGACTTGGCCTCCAAATTCCCCAGATCTCAATCAAATCGAGCATCTGTGGGATGTGCTGAACAAACAAGTCTGATCCATGGACCCTCCTCACAATTTACAACACTTAAAAGATCTGCTGCTAACATCTTGGTGCCAGATACCACAGCACACCTTCAGGGATCTAGTGGAGTCCATGCCTCGACGGGTCAGTGCTGTTATGGCAGCAAAAGGGGGACCAACACAATATTAGGTCGGTGTGTATTAGGTCTTATTAATATACCTAATATATGTATTAGGTATATTATATATAAAACTATATATATATTATATATATATATATATATATATATATATATATATATATATATATATATATATATATATATATATATATATATATATATATATATATATATATATATATATATATATCTGAACTGCTGAAATGAGTTGTCAGCAATTCCAGTCTCACTTCCTGTGGTGTCAATTCATCAAAAGCCAAGGCATGGCGAACTCTGATGAGGTCATAAGATCTTACTCAAGTGTGTGTATGCGGTGTGTCCAAAGATGAATATATAAATAAAGTGCTACGGCTTTTGTTTTCTGTTTACACCAGAGAAGGAAGCCATCTGTGTTGAAATCCCCAGCAACAGTACTTTTAAAACATGTCCAGAACCATCCTGTTCAGCAATCCACAGTCCACAGCAGTTGATATTATGTGTTGCTCCAACTTTTACATTGCCACGAATAAAAAGAGATTAGCCGTTTCAGCCACTGAGCTTTCGGGTGTCTGAGAGGCGGCTGTGGTTCAGGAGCAGCTCTGTGGAGCAGAAGGAATGTTACTTGGGGGACTTGGCTCTTACCAGCAATGTCTCTGAAATCTGAATTATGCACAGGCCTTGAGAGGAAGGGAGATAGAGCAGACAGGAGGCTTAGGCCACAAAAGTGCCTCTGTCATTCAGTTACCTCCTGAATAAAACACAGAACCACTTCAGCGAGAAGCAGCTAGCAAGGAAATAAAGGAAGGGAGAGTGGGAAAGTGGACAAAGCTAACTGAACAAAAACATACAAACAACAAAAAGATATAGTGGAGGTCCAATGAATTATTAGAACAGCAATTTCAGTCAAAGATGAACTGTGAAGTAAAAAAAAAAAAAACACAATCATGTTCACAACAGTGAATCGGGGAGTGTTTGGGTAACCTGTTTGAAAACCACAATTATTTTTGTAATTTAATTTTGTAATTCTAGGGTGCACACTTGAAATGACACACTTCAGCTTTAGCATCAGCCAGATTAATCAATAATCACAGCACACAATAACCTGCATTACCCTGGTTAATCAAACACAGCAGACTTGATACAGGAACATTATGGATGCCTATTACAGTAAATGGATCTAATTTCATGCATTGACTTTTTCAGACAGAATTATACTGAGATTGTGCATGCCACTTCATAAGGTAATTTAAAAAACAGAGGTTTAAATTATTGTTATGTACAATGTTTACTAAGAATCAAGGGTCAGCTTTTGCTTCATTCCACCTACTGTCATCCATTTGAATTTCATTTGTCATCAAGAAATCATATTAAAATTGGAGTGAGTTGGTTTGTTGGTTAGAACTGTTAACCTTACAAACATGTAAGTGTCCTTTTGACCTAAAGTGGCTGCATTGTTTTTGTTTGCAACATGCCATGTGAAGGCAAGGGAAGTGTCTGAAATCATGTGGAAAGGCAAGCCAACAATCACGTAGATGTTTCTACACACTTCTGCTCTGAACACACATGGTAGTATTGAGTGACAGCTGGTCACATGCTCTCTGAGCCTGCAAGTGCAGAGAATGCGAAAGGGCTATGCACACTTGTAAACATCACCTTCACAGATCATCTAGTCGGTCTTGCTGTTGGGGTCTTCACCATCTGTTAAACCAGACTATTGTTTGTCTTCATCCTCATTCTTCTTGTTATATATACACTCACCTAAAGGATTATTAGGAACACCATACTAATACTGTGTTTGACTGTGTTTGACCCCCTTTCGCCTTCAGAACTGCCTTAATTCTACGTGGCATTGATTCAACAAGGTGCTGAAAGCATTCTTTAGAAATGTTGGCCCATATTGATAGGATAGCATCTTGCAGTTGATGGAGATTTGTGGGATGCACATCCAGGGCACGAAGCTCCCGTTCCACCACATCCCAAAGATGCTCTATTGGGTTGAGATCTGGTGACCGAGGGGGCCATTTTAGTACAGTAAACTCATTGTCATGTTCAAGAAACCAATTTGAAATGATTCGAGCTTTGTGACATGGTGCATTATCCTGCTGGAAGTAGCCATCAGAGAATGGGTACATGGTGGTCATAAAGGGATGGACATGGTCAGAAACAATGCTCAGGTAGGCCGTGGCATTTAAACGATGCCCAATTGGCACTAAGGGGCCTAAAGTGTGCCAAGAAAACATCCCCCACACCATTACACCACCACCACCAGCCTGCACAGTGGTAACAAGGCATGATGGATCAATGTTCTCATTCTGTTTACGCTAAATTCTGACTCTACCATCTGAATGTCTCAACAGAAATCGAGACTCATCAGACCAGGCAACATTTTTCCAGTCTTTAACTGTCCAATTGTAGCCTCTTTTTCCTATTTGTAGTGGAGATGAGTGGTACCCAGTGGGGTCTTCTGCTGTTGTAGCCCATCCGCCTCAAGGTTGTGCGTGTTGTGGCTTCACAAATGCTTTGCTTCATACCTCGGTTGTAACGAGTGGTTATTTCAGTCAAAGTTGCTTTTCTATCAGCATACTGGATGTTTTTCCCTTTTCACACCATTCTTTGTAAACTCTAGAAATGGTTGTGCGTGAAAATCCCAGTAACTGAGCAGATTGTGAAATACTCAGACCGGCCCGTCTAGCACCAACAACCATGCCACGCTCAGAATTGCTTAAATCACCTTTCTTTCCCATTCTGACATTCAGTTTGGAGTTCAGGAGATTGTCTTGACCAGGACCACACCCCTAAATGCATTGAAGCAACTGCCATGTGATTGGTTGATTAGATAATTGCATTAATGAGAAATTGAACAGGTGTTCCTAATAATCCTTTAGGTGAGTGTATATATATATATATATATATATATATATATATATATATATATATATATATATATATATATATATATATATATATATATATATATATATATATATATATATATATATATATATATATATATATATATATATATATATATATATATATATATATATATATATATACACACATATGGTAAAAATGAGGAAAATGTGAATAGTGCTTAATGACAAGAATCACTACTACGATGCATATTATGCTATTTAAAGGTTCCCAATTTTGTTTTGGAGGTCTCCTACAATAGGTTTATATACATTTAAGGTTAAAAATAAATAAATGTCACATCTCTGTCCCTGTCTTGTTGAGCACATGTGGTGTTTTGTTATTTTCTAACCATGTGCTTTGGGTTGTCATGTTTTGGTTATGTCATGTCTCCTCCTATTGTCCTGACCCCGCCACTCTTGTCATCTCATTATTGGTTTATTTGCCCCACCTGTCTTCCCTCATTACCTGCCTTGTTTGTAATCTATTTAGTCTTCTTGTGTTTGCTGTGCTGTGCTGGTTTGTTATCTTCTGTTCCGTGGTTTCTGTGCCCTGCTTCATGTTTCCTGACCCTGGTGTTGTGTTGTGTCGTGTCTTAGTTTAGTTTTGTTTTCCCCCTCATGGGTGTTTTTGTTCATTTTATTTGATTATTTAAATAAACCTCCCTTTCTTCCTGCATTTGAGTCCTCACTCCCTATTCTCACAACCGTTCCTGACAATAAATAAATAAACACTTTAAGTTTCTCATTGCACATCACCTAATTTCTCAGAGTCTGAAAGCGGTTTGTTTGAAGATTCAGTCTCTCTAAACCCCTCCTTTCCACCAGCCTACTCTGCTCTGATTGGTCTACTGCTTACAGTGCTCACTGCTCATCAGAAACGAAACGCCTGTGAACAGATCTGAATTTCAGCTCTGAAGGCTTCCTCATTACTTGAAACGGTTTTGCTGTATAAATTCCAGCGTGAGTCCTCATCCTTCTGAAGTGCATGAAAAGTGGATTTGCAGTGCTGAAAACAGCGTCTTCTCGACATGTTGACAACACAAACCATTTTCCAGGCTTCAGCTACAACTACAGTGTTTGAGGGCAGGTCAAGGTAGACGTCATTCGCGGACAGTTAATGAAGACCATAGGCTGGCCTTATGCATATTTGTTACATTGTTACATAGCAACGGCATCAATTGGGTATTGAAGCTGTCATACCATGGCTGCCTGGTCAGGTCAATGCAAAGTATAACTTTTTGAGTTATACGTGTAACATACAGTATAATTTGTAATTCTTTAAGAGGAGGAAATTGAGTACGGCCCTGTATGACGTCATAAAGGGCGGAAATCCTTGTATGGTCACTTTTCCCGGACGAGCACACATCAACCAGAGCAAGAGCACGACCATCAGCGAGCTTCGTTCGGGTTACGGGAGCCGTCGGCTATGTTGTCTATTTACAACATGATTTTTGCAGAATTGAGTATTGTAGCCAATCACAGGCATTTCTGTTTAAAAATAATGACCAACTAGAAGTGTTTAAGTTACCGGTAGTGAGAATCTACTCAGTATCTCTCAAAACGCAAAGTATCAGTAGTATCTTTTACACCCGCACAAATCCTCTCATTGTAACAGCAGAGACACAATGTACACACAATGTATATATGATTCATCTTTGGACACACCGCATACACACACTTGTCACGTCGAGGGAGTAAGATTTTATGAACCATGCCTTGGCTTTTGATGAATTGACACCACAGGAAGTGAGACTGGAATTGCTGACAACTCGTTTCAACAGTTCAGAATCAGTTCTTTCTTTTATGAAACAATAACTTTATCTGTTGTGCACTTTGACCGTTACAACTTTGAAGACCTGTTACATTCACAAACAGCTACTGTATATTACACACTGCATGAAAGGTAATATTCGAGAAAGCATAACAGGGCCACTGAACCGCTATGCTATTTTGCATGTTTTCAAGTCAGCCAGGAGAAAATCTGACAAGAGAAGTGCACCTGTCTTCTCAAGCAGCTGTATGATAGACGGGCCTTTGAAATCTATGTATATACACTACCATTCAAAATGTCAAAATCAGTAAGATTTTTTAGAAATTAACACTTTTATTTTGCAAGGACATATGGAAATGATCAAATGTGACAGTCGCAGTAAAGGCATTTATAATGGTACAAAAGTTTTCTATTTCAAATAAATGCTGTTCTTTTGAATTTCCTATTTACCAAAGAATCCTGAAAAAAAAAAAACTTTATGTTTTTACAACTGTTTTTAACACTGATAATAATAAATGTTTCTGTCTGTAGTAATGATGCTGAAAGTTCAGCTATACCATCACAGGGATAATTTACATTTTAAATATTTCACAATTTCACTGTATTTTTGATCAAATTAGTGCAGCCTTGTTGAGCAAAAGTGACTTCTTTCAAAAAATTCTTACAAACCCCAACATTTTGAAAGGTAGTAGGCTATATATACAGTGTGAGAAATGGTCAAGATTATGCTCAAATAATCAGCATCATTCTCCTCTTTCATCCCTCTCAAACTGAAATACAGACTCGTTTTAGATATGAATAATTTGTTTCTCTTTTTCAGAGTGTGTGGCTTTGATCTCACTTGGTTTTAGTTCCACCTGAACTTAAACGTCACAGTCCTAACGCACCAGCCAAACTGAAGTGTGTGTGATTGGATACCTCCTTTCTCTCTCTCGCTCTCACCACCCTCATATCTGTATTCTATAATCTGTTTTGACAAACACTCAGGGTCACTACTGCATCTTACAAGTATTTAATTCATTCACTTATTTCTGTTTGATTATTATCTATTCATTTTCCCTCTAATTTCTGAAGGAATTGAAAATAATCAAAGATATTTGATTTTTGAAAATGAACAAAGACATTTGCTTTACTGTTTTCAACCCCCATCTCTCTCCAGAAGAGCCATTTGGAATTCCTAAAGTCTGTAGGCCAAATGTGTGTCACACCTGTAGCACCGTGGGGGAAGTTTGGTCTGATTGGTCAGTTTGAATGTCTCACATTAGGGTTTCAGTCACATGGTCAAGGAATAGATAAAAGAAGATTGTAACTGTTGCTCTGGCTCTTTTTATTCTCTGGCTCTCTCTTCTTGTGGCCTTCTCTTTGGCTCTTCTCTTCTTTGCTCTCTTCTCTTCTTTGTCTCTCTCTCCCCCTCTCTCTTTCTATCCCTCAGGTAACATTCATGCTGGGTACGATTAATGGTATAAGTTTTCATCATCTCATACATTTATTTTGTAACTATTTTAAAGTGTAACCATAACTAGATTTTGTCATTAAATTATTTCAGTTACAAATGATATGCTAACTAGTTTTGATTTGGTATTGACTTTGAAGTGTTACCTATTGCAATACAATATAGTCACATTATAGCAACGCTCTCCCACATGTTTAGCTATTGTAACTGTGCTTATTTCTGTCGTTGGTATAAGCTGCAGTGGGTGGTAAAGACGAGAAATGTACAGTTTTCTATCATCTTGCTGATAACATTTCTTTAGTCATTCGGCAACCCTGCAGTCAGAACCACTGTAGGCGATCCACCCTTACATTTCTGTGTCCAATTAGATTCTAAAAGGATATGGATGGACATGTGTCCATGGTACAAATTCCTCATAGTGTTTAATCACTAATGGATTATGTGTTTGGTCAGATTAGCATTAGCATAAAGCTGCATAAACGCAGCTGTGTTGCTACCTTGGCTGTTCAAACCGAGGCCACCAGTTCATTCGTTTAATCCCGGCTCTCAACTTTATTAATAACAAGATCATGACTGACCTCGCAGCTGCAGTCACATCATGTGCTCTTTGACCCTCAGGCCAGTGATGTCATGGCCTTGTGATGCTTACATGATGCACTGTGGCAGATTAGGGATTTGAGTCCAAGATGAAAATATTTATCAACATTTTATTATGTGATTTGTAAATTATGAATGGATTCTGACATTTCAGACTTACAAAATGTTGACATTTTGAAAGCTGACAGCATTTATTTATTAATATCTTGACATTATAACTAATTATAAAGGACCACTTGACTTTTGTTCTTTATTTTATTATTTTACTATTTTAATTTATTTCACGAATTAGGCTTGTGACACCAATGGTGTTTAAATTAACCACTTAAGAGTTTTTCTTTATTTATAACTTTCATAACATGATGGGAAAATCACCATGCTAAGATATGAACAAGCTTTTTCCTACTCTGAACTATGACTTTGAAAATACTTTTCCACAAAATTTTGTATTTTTTAAAATATATTTTTAACATTGATAACACCAATGACCTAAAAGAAATGAAGGTAAATCAAGTATTGTTCTTATATCTATGTATTTATATTATTAATTATTATTTAAATTCGATTTTTGTTGGACCCTGCACTGTGTAAATTTTATTGACATCTAGCGGTGAGGCAACCATCCACCACTCACCCCTCCTTTTCGAAGCACATACAGAAGCTACGGTGGCTGACACAGGACAAAGATGTCGTCGTCTGAGACAGCAGAGAGTAGCTAGCGCTCTGTAGAGCAGTTTGTCCATTTAGGGCTACTGAAGAAACATGGCGGCGCAAAATGGTGACTTCACTTCCCACGGTGTATGGAGACACAAACCCGATTCCAAAAAAGTTGGGACATTGTACAAATAGTGAATAAAAAAGGAATGCAATAATTTACAAATCTCATAAACTTATATTTTATTCACAATAGAATATAGATAACATATCAAATGTTGAAAGTGAGACATCATGCCAAATATTGGCTCATTTTGGATTTCATGAGAGCTACACATTCCAAAAAAGTTGGGACAGGTAGCAATAAGAGGCCGGAAAAGTTAAATGTACATATAAGGAACAGCTGGAGGACCAATCTGCAACTTATTAGGTCAATTGGCAACATGATTGGGTTTAAAAAGAGCCTCTCAGAGTGGCAGTGTCTCTCAGAAGTCAAGATGGGCAGAGGATCACCAATTCCCCCGGCCAAAAGTACTGGAGCAATATCAGAAAGGAGTTTCTCAGAGAAAAATTAAGAGTTTGAAGTTATCATCATCTACAATGCATAATATCATCCAAATATTCAGAGAATCTGGAACAATCTCTGTGCGTAAGGGTCAAGGCCGGAAAACCATACTGGATGCCCGTGATCTTCGGGCCCTTAGACGGCACTGCATCACATACAGGAATGCTACTGTAATGGAAATCACAACATGGGCTCAGGAATACTTCCAGAAAACATTGTCGGTGAACACAATCCACCGTGCCATTCGCCACTGCCGGCTAAAACTCTATAGGTCAAAAAAGAAGCCATATCTAAAGATGATCCAGAAGCGCAGGCGTTTTCTCTGGGCCAAGGCTCATTTAAAATGGACTGTGGCAAAGCGGAAAACTGTTCTGTGGTCAGACGAATCAAAATTTGAAGTTCTTTTTGGAAAACTGGGACGCCATGTCATCCGGACTAAAGAGGACAAGGACAACCCAAGTTGTTCTCAGCGCTCAGTTCAGAAGCCTGCATCTCTGATGGTATGGGGTTGCATGAGTGCGTGTGGCATGGACAGCTTACACATCTGGAAAGGCACCATCAATGCTGAAAGGTATATCCAAGTTCTAGAACAACATATGCTCCCATCCAGACATCGTCTCTTTCAGGGAAGACCTTGCATTTCCAACATGACAATGCCAGACCACATACTGCATCAATTACAACATCATGGCTGCATAGAAGAAGGATCCGGGTACTGAAATGGCCAGCCTGCAGTCCAGATCTTTCACCCATAGAAAACATTTGGCGCATCATAAAGAGGAAGATGCCACAAAGAAGACCTAAGACAGTTGAGCAACTAGAAGCCTGTATTAGACAAGAATGGGACAACATTCCTATTCCTAAACTTGAGCAACTTGTCTCCTCAGTCCCCAGACGTTTGCAGACTGTTATAAAAAGAAGAGGGGATGCCACACAGTGGGAAACATGGCCTTGTCCCAACTTTTTTGAGATGTGTTGATGCCATGAAATTTAAACTTATTTTTCCCTTAAAATGATTAATTTTCTCAGTTTAAACATTTGATATGTCATCTATGTTGTATTCTGAATAAAATACTGAAATTTGAAACTTCCACATCAATGCATTCTGTTTTTATTCACAATTTGTACAGTGTCCCAACTTTTTGGATCGGGTTTGTAGAAATGACTCATTCTAAGGTAATAAAAACATAACGGTCCATTATATAAGGTCTTCATACAACACGGAAAACATAGTTATGAATATTATATTGCATTTCTGTCAATATATCCTTGTAAATATTACACTATTTTTTTAAACGTGCAAAACAATATTGTCAAATTAATCCATATTATTTTATAGACTGCTAAAATAAGTTTCTTGACTATTTTTCATGACTAAAAATTAAAGCCACAGGTTTGTCACCATATTTTGATAATTATCTAACAACTGTAACTTCATAAATTCAAAATTGGCCACATGACATTAAGTACAGTATAGAAGTAATTACAGATATGTAGATGCAGTTTATCCATGCAGGTCGGCTAGCAATTGAAGTAGCGCTAATGTTAGTACTGCCAATATTGCTTTTTACAGTGAGGAGTCAATATCTTGACTGTGAAGAAGAGAGTACAATAAATGCTCTTGTGAAGTTGTAGGATTACTCCAGGAGATGGAGAAAACTGATACTGAGATGGAAATTGCTGAAAAACAACATACGGATTGATCCATAATTGAGTCTGTTTAATCTACTCAGAAAATATTAATTTGTAAATGCCTAGCAACTAAAAAGCTTTGCCTATCTTTAATGACTAGCAAATGGTCCCTTAATTAGTTACTACCCACTCGTGGGTACACACAAAAACACAGACCTACTTCCCACAACAACAAACCTAACAGATGTGTGCATCCTCATGCGAATAAAACACTTCCTTCTTCCTTTAGCACTAATTAAAAAGTGCCTATTGGAATGTGATACATGGGAACAATTACTTACTGCTACTGATATTGACTCCTGAAATTAATGCTGAATCTTAACTCATTAACTACAGGATATGCATGGGATTTCTCTTAACGAACCCATTTAAATGACTTGTGGTGACATAATGCTACAGCTTGAAAGTGAGGAAGTAAGTCGTCGTGAAGGCCTATGACCTGTTTAACATATACAGATGCTGACCAGTGATTTTAATTTTGCATGCGTCAGCTACTAATCATGTTTAACTGAATCGGGCTTTGACCTAAATGACTATGTAAGCATGTATGATGTCTATGTCACCATGGATTCAATGTTGTTTTTCACAAGAATAGAGTCATTGAAAATTACATTGAAACCATAGTAATGCACTAGCCATCTGTTTTTGTTTTGAAATGACTGTGCTAAGTTTGCGTCACTCCAACTTTTAGTAACCTAGTTAGCTTTTGGATTTCATACCTATGCATGTATATATGTAGTACACTCTAAAAATGCTGGGTTAAAAACAAGGTAGGTTGAAAATGGACTAACCCAGCGATTGGGTTGTTTTAACCCAGTAAATGGGTTGTTTTAACCCAGCGGTTGGGTTAAATGTTTGCTTAAAACATTTTCAACCCAACATTTTTTAGAGTGTATGCTGAATGCAGAATTTTGTTTTATTTTTTGCTTGATGCTGACCTTTACAAAGAGGGATCATAATTAACTACAGAGTACGATTCCATAATACATGCTGTTTTATAAAAATAGAAATAAAAAGCTAATCTGTTGAAATGATGACTATTGCATGAGGAAAGAATGAGAGCTAGAGAGGTAAAAATACTGAAGATGTGGATTATAGGTCCCCCTGCTGGTTAGATAAAGGTAGAGCAATTTTGTTTGTTTTACTTTATTTGTATTATTTTGTATATATTATATATACTAGATAAAGGTTTTGTTTTGTTATTTTATTATTTGTATTATGTATGTGTGTTTCTAATAATTTGACAAAGTAAAACTTTTTTACCATGCCAATAAAGCTACAGATGGATGGATGGTACATGCATACTACTATAGATACACTAAAAAATGCTGGGTTAAAAACATGGTCAAAATGGTCTAACTCAGCGATTGGGTTGTTTTAACCCAGCGATTGGGTTGCTTTAAGCAAACATTTAACCCAACCACTGGGTTAAAACAACCCATTTACTCGGTTAAAACAACCCAACCGATCGCTGGGTTAGACCATTTTCAACCCAACTTGGATTGTTTTTAACCCAGCATTTTTTAGAGTGTGTAGCTAGATGGATGGATGGATGGATGGATTGGTTGGATGGGTGGGTGGATGGATGGATGGATGGATGGATGGATGGATAGATGGATAGATGGATAGATGGATAGATGGATAGATGGATAGATAGATAGATAGATAGATAGATAGATAGATAGATAGATAGATAGATAGATAGATAGATAGATAGATAGATAGATAGATAGATAGATAGATAGATAGACAGATACAGATAGACAGATAGACAGATAGACAGATAGATAGATAGATAGATAGATAGATAGTCAATTAAATTTTAGATATAATAGATTTTACAATTAATTGAAATGTGTAAATCTTTAAAAAATTAAATATATATATATATATATATATATATATATATATATATATATATATATATATATATATATATATATATATATATATATATATATATATATATATTCATATGTACGTACATACATAGACAGACGGACAGACCACCTGTTCAGGTGTATATAGCCTGTAATGTATTTGTAAATATTCCACCTCTTAAAGACAAGCATTTTTTTTTTTTTCTAAACAACAACCTTAACATCCTGAATGACAATTAAAAATCCACACAAAACCCCGCACATCTGCCCAGCACACTCTCCTGTGCAGGTTGTGTTTGGTCATTGTGCTGTTTGGCGTGACAGTGTGGCATTATTCTAGGCTTTTGTGTGGGTCTGTATTGTTCTCCTGTGGGCTCCTTTGTTGAGTGAGAGGGTATAGTGGTGATGCTGCAGGGCATTGCTTTATGCTGACTCTGACCTGTGGGAATGGCAGGGACCAATATGGCCTTATGACTAGGCCACAGAGAGAGAGAGAGGAGAAGGAGAGAGGAACAGCATCAGCAACGCACATCCCAAGAGAGTATCGATTTGGAAATGGACTAAAATACTTCTGGATTAAAGACTCATCTGTTCAAGTCCAAGTGTAGTCATGCAGGAGAACCCAGGCTCTATAGGTGTGGATGGAGGATACGCTAGCAATGTACCTGCTTTCCTCACTAAACTCTGGACTCTTGTGGAGGACCCAGAGACTAATCATCTGATTTGCTGGAGTACTGTGAGTTCATCTTGATGGCATCCATTTGATTAATATATATTTGATAATAAATAGTGTAGATCTGAAATAGAAAGAAAATCAGGAAGAAAACCAAATTATGTAAATTTTGTTTACATAAAAACTGTTGTGAGCTCTTTTAGAGCAACACATTTAAAAGTTTAAACGTAAGTCAGGGATTTTCAAACATTTTAATGCCAAAAACCTCCAAATATGATGATCCCTTGCAATGAAATGGCAGCTATGTATTCATATATTCAAAGCTATGCTTTATTGGCATGTATACCCTTTTATATTGTTTGGGAAAACAGCAAGCATAAACATGTTGTTTACTAAATTAAATAATTGGACTTTGTCATTTTCTATACAGCTAAAACAAATAAGTAAAATATTGTAATAAATGTATTTAGTTAACAGCGGTATCTGTTTTAAAATACTTTTTTTAAATAAATAATTGCAATATCAGAGAGACATTATTCAACATTTTCTGAAGACCCTGTATAATAGGAAAAAATAAATTTGATAGAAAAACTATATATGAAATATTTAAATGTATGAAAATATTTGTCTGATATTGAAATTTAGGGTAGAAAAATATTGTAAAAAGAATTTTTGAATTTGAAAAATATTTTGATAATTTGTTTTAGCTGTAAATGTGAGATAAATTTTCATATATAAAGTATATTTACAACATGCATTTTAACATGTAATATTAACTCCTTGTGTACATTTACCATATTATTCTTCGTAATGGAAATTATACGTTGAACTTTGAGAAAATGTGTTGAAGTTTTAAAACAAGACTGTATTTATTACTATTATTAGTGATGATCTAGCTTAGGTCATCAGAATGATTAATAATAAACGCATCAAATTCTCTATATTCATGTTATTCATATTGCATCCATTTGACAAAATTCATTTTAAATGAGCGTCAATGAAAGGTCCAATCAAAGGCCAGTAAAAAAAAAAAAAAAAAAAAAAAAAATAAAAAAGATATTGACTGAACTCAGAACCACAAAAATTATTGCCAAACTCTTTAAAATGATTGATTTGCATCAATATTTCATCAAGACTCAGTTCATACTCTTCTGGTTAAAATACCTTTTTCCATCTCTACATTTCAGTTTAACGGACATAAATTTGGCAATGAATCATTAGTACTGCACACATTTATTCATTTGCTAAAAATCCTGTGTATCAAAGATCATTTACATTCTGCTTGTGTATAAAAAAAGGCAATAAATAAATAACACCAGGAAGACAGTAAAAGCTCAATGAGGTTCTCTCTGATTTACCACAATCCTGTGTCTCATTTTTGCATGTAAACAATGTCTTTCAGAAAGAAAAAAACTTGAGGAAGAACATTACACTATACAAAACACATGCAACCTTCTGTGCTTAAAAACTATAATAAAAGCAGAGACGTGTTTTCCTTTTTGCCTTGTTTTCTCTCATTCTAGACGGGCACCAGCTTCCATGTTTTTGACCAAGGCAGATTTGCTAAGGAGGTTCTGCCCAAATACTTCAAACACAACAACATGGCAAGCTTTGTACGCCAGCTCAACATGTGTAAGTATCAGCCTGCGCTGACAAACATCCCAAAACTATCACAGACACTCCAGACTGAACAAGTGTTTGTCTTAACCTCTCACTTCTCTCTCAGACGGCTTCAGGAAGGTGGTGAATATTGAGCAGAGTGGGCTGGTGAAGCCAGAGAGAGATGACACCGAGTTCCAGCACCTCTATTTCCTCCAGGGCCATGAGCATCTGCTTGAGCACATTAAGCGCAAGGTGAGACCTTTCATCTTTAAGTGATTCTCACTCTTGTTTTATTCGCTCTCATCCTCTGAGTCAAAGGCTCTGACACACACACAGAAGAGAAGGCTGGAGGTCTGTTTACCCATTACTGCATGATAGTTTGTGTTTGTGTATTCACAGGTGTCAATAGTGAAAAGCGAGGAGACCAAAGTGCGGCAAGAGGACTTGAGTAAGCTGTTGTATGAGGTGCAGGTGTTACGCAGCCAGCAAGAGAACATGGAGATGCAGATGCAGGATATGAAACAGTAAGACGTTTAACACACATCTTGCACACATTCAATCCCATGGCATCATTTACTACCTTTCCTCACCGTTAGTAACAACAACACCCCAAACAACAACTTGAGTTTTCCCCTCTATTACCCCTCTAACTTTTCACCTACTTCTGTAGTTGGCTCATTCATTGGCTCCTCTGCATTGTGAATCTCAGTGCTTTAGTGTTTTTGTTTAAACTGCCTCAATAGAACATTCAGTAGCTCACCCAGGGTTGCCAGGTCTGTGCAAAAAAAAAAAAAAAAATAGCCCAATGGCCAGACAAAAGTAGCCCAAAAATAGCCCAATAAGATTTTCTCCATCGAGCAGCTAAATTCTCTACTGAATCTGCACGTCTGAGGAGTGTTTTGGGGGTGTTGGCGGCAAAATACATACGGGGATGGAAATCAACCCGCGGACAAAAAATTGACTCACCAGAAAAAACAGCGGACTTGGCAACACTGATTGACAGGTGGAGTCCAGCGGTCTGATCAGATGCCCATAGGTAGATATTCAGTTATAGCGAATGAACAGTAATCCTCTATATTGGTAGTTCTCAAATATATTTAAATGGTGGACCAAATCAACAGTAAAACATAAATTGAAAACCACCATACACTCGAATCTGGGTGAAATCAACAAATACTTCCTCAAAACAATTACCTACCATTTCAGTAGTGTACAAATTATCCCTAGTTTATGCCCTATCTTCCTTCCTTCCTTCCTTCCTTCCTTCCTTCCTTCCTTCCTTCCTTCCTTCCTTCCTTCCTTCCTTCCTTCCTTCCTTCCTTCCTTCCTTCCTTCCTTCCTTCCTTCCTTCTATCTATCTATCTATCTATCTATCTATCTATCTATCTATCTATCTATCTATCTATCTATCTATCTATCTTGTAGGCAGAATGATGTTCTGTGGAGGGAGGTGGTGTCACTGAGGCAGAATCACACACAGCAGCAGAAGGTCATGAACAAGGTAAGAAATAGGGGAGAGCGAGGCACAACCAAACGCTTTTCGACTTTCTCAGTTTGCGTAAATACACTTGGGGTTCAGAGTATTTATTTTTTATTTAGTATGTGGTTTTGTTTCATTAATACAGTGTATACTTTTTTCTTGATTTACCCCGAAAGAATGGAAGTGAAATGTGACAACATGCCCCATAGGTGGGGTACATTATAACATGTGAGGGGCACATTGTCACATGACCAAATGACAGATTAAAATGTTACCTGATATAATCAAACAAATATCCAAGACAAACTAAAATGTTTTGTCATTAAAATACAATTATTATTTTTTTAAATAAAATAATGGCATTTTTAATAATTAAAAATAAACTAATTTTTAATTTTGACAAACACATCAGTAAATACAGCTATACAGCATAATAATAATGAATCATTTTCGAACATTGACTCTCAGTCATTACTCACCCTTTTCTCATGGTTTCTCAAAATAATTCCTATGATATTATATAGAATATAATATCATAATTATGATAGGGAGCTCATTGTAACGCAGTGTGACAACATGCCCCACCGTCACAACTGGGATTTAAACCGCGGCTTGTGTCTTCTGCTGTTAGATCAGCATTAAAGAACCATCTCAACTGTTAAATAACAGATATAAGATTACAATAATATCAGCTTTGTCTTATTTTAAATAAACACAAAAAAACAGAGATGAAAAATAAACTTAAGTAAGAACTTTTGCTGTGGTTAAATAAATGTTCAGTGATATCTTCCAAAGATTTCTTAATTTTGGCACAATTTTTTCTCTAAATAATGTTGATATGGCAACTAGTAAATACACAAAGTTTCGTCATCCTGGCATGTGTGGAAAGTTTTAAACCATGTGTGTTACAACTAACCCCGCGTTAGGTTGTGCCCCGCGTTCCCGTACAGCTCATGCCCACCCACAATGGCAGTTATTGGAATAGATGCTGTTGTGCTGATTTAGTGACCGAGTAATGCTTAATCACTCTCTGTTTCTCTGTTCTATTAATAGCTGATTCAGTTCCTGTTTAGCCAGATGCAGTCCAACACTCCTAGCACTGTGGGAATGAAGAGAAAGCTGTGAGTGTACCCATTCATCTGTAACACACACTTCAACACAAACACTAATCTGAAGCACTTGATCGACACTCACACACAAACAAAAAAAAGAGCAAACAGAAAAAAGCAATCGGCCTGATGCTCCAACACAAACACAGAAGAGGGAACGGCCAACTCAGCTGGAAACAGTCAGCTGATACAATTCACTGCCCTCGTTGGGATGAATGGACCTGAATGCTGAGTCAGACCTCCTGAGCTCTTGCCCTCACACACGCACACACCTGAACTGTAGCGCATGACCCTCTACCTTCTATTAAAAGGTGCACCGTCAGCTAGTGTGACGCATGAGAACAAATTGGGTAAGAGGGACCGCAAGAGCCAGAGCTTGTTACCTCACCGTACCTTTTAAGTGGCTTACTAATAACATTGTTCCAAAGTTTCTGTCACAGCCTTACCACTAGGGTGCAAAAGGGTTTTAGTTCTCAACAACAGTCATAAGTTCTTTGTATTTGACACTTATTGATGATAATGTGGCTTCTTTCAATTATATGCTGCATATTTCCTTCTCCTCAGTCCTCTAATGCTGGATGATGGCTGCTCCACCCCTCCTGCCTCCAAATTCAGCCATAGCCACTCCATGGAGTCCTTGCAAGAATCTTTCTATATCCAGTCGGTGAGAAAGCTTTCAAATTAAATATTGAAGATCTGACAGAGAAGATTTTTCTCACTGTATCAACCCTTGTACAACTGGTGTTTTGATGGCTTTCTCAATCAATAAAATATGACAAACACAGAATCTCTTTCATGTTCTACCAGCCATCCACAGAAAGCGCATCCTGTTCCACTAGCAGTGCGATGACCGGAGGACCAATCATTTCTGATGTCACTGAAATTTCACAGTCCACCACCATGGCTTTACAAATGCAGGCAGAGGAATCAAGGTGAGTGGGACGTCCACTGAGGTTAAAGGATAGTTCACCCAAAAATGAAAGCATTACATTAAAATGATACTGTATATGCATGCTGTTTTGGACTCCATTGACTTGGACCATGGACATAGTCACACAAACATTCTTCAAAATATCTTCTTTTGTGCTCCACACAAGTAAATCATACAGGTTTGGAACAATATATTAGGGTAAAAAAACAATGCGAACTATCCCTTTAGCCACTTTGTTTAGTAGGGCCTTGATTTCTGCAATGCGGAAAATGCGTATGGATTCACGGAATGGATTCAGTCATAAAAAATAGAATTCACTGTATAACTCGGAATGTCAGTTGGTAAAATTTGGATAAACAAATCAAAATAGGGCGTTACACTTCATCACCAGAGCTGCTCTGGCAAGCTTCTCACTGGCTGTGTCCGAAATCGCCCCCTATACCCTTAAATAGGGCACTATTTGAAGGGACAGCCATTTGTAGTGGTGTCCGAAACCATAGTGGATATTATCGAGTGCACTCATTCAACCCCATAATGCACCACAATAACAAGTGTACAACCAATGTACACTCAACGGCTAGAGTATACCCATAATGCACTGTGAGGGTTGTGCTAAATAATTTGTTTTATTGATTGTTTAATTAAGGTTTATACATGCTAGTTTCATTGAGTTCAAGATAAATCTTTTCATTACTAATGGAGCTGCCAGTTTGCAAAGTTTCAAATGATTGTTAAACAGCAAGCTCAAACTATGCAAAAGCAGCAGCCCTTCTGACACTCTCACTGTCCAAATTCACTCACTCATTTACATTCACTCTTTCAATATTAGTGAAGTAATGTAGGGAATAGTGAAAAAGGGTATAGATTGCGGACAAAGCTACTACGTGTAATATACTACTGTATAAATACATAACTTGTTAAACTCAAAGATCTTCACTGCAACCCGCCAAAATAAAAGTTTGGTTTAATTTGAAGAAATTATAGCAGAAATATATTAGGCTACTATTGTACAGTAGAATGTACTTCTCACAGTAATGATAAAAATAATTATAATACAACATTATTTTTTTCCAGAAATATCAGTTATTTTGAGATATTATGTGATATTAAAAAAATAATGGAATTGTTCAAATTTCATTTGATTAAATTTAAAAGATTCATCAAATCGTTAATGTTTTATGCCTTCATTTGATTACCACCGGTTTTGAAAATACTGTATCAACAATTATACAAATCCAGAAAAATTAAAGCAAACAACAGAATTTCTGGGATTTCAGTGAGCCCTGCTGCTCTAGTTTTCCTTGGAATAATTACATATAAATAGTTTATATGTGATTTGTTTGTTTAGGGAAAAGTGTCTAATGCTGATTAAGGAAGAGCCAGTGAGTCCTGGGGTGCAGGGACGAGGAGAGGGTGTACCACTCGGCTCCTGTGAGGTGTGCGCTGAACCCCCCGTCCTCCCTGTTGCCATGGTACAGTCCGTCCTAGAAGGCCGAGGATCTAATTTGGGAGAGAGAAGGGCCAAAAGACCCATGCTGGAGAGGTATAATATATCATCCATGTAACAAATATCTACAACTTGGCACAGTTATGACTTTTGTTTTAGATAGATAAGCACCCCTCACATTTCAGTTTAACTTGTGTGCATATGTTGAAGACCAGAGATTCCTGATGGTGTGGAGAATGTTGACATGAGCCTGGAGGATTTACAGCTGCTTCTGAGGAGTCATCAGCAGAGCATGGAAAGCAATGCTGCAGCAATGGATGTAAGTATGAATCTATACAGGGCGAATCCACCGTTTACACACATACAAGTGAATGTGAGGATCATAGACATGACCTTAAAGGGATAGTTCACCCAAAAATGAAAATTACCCCATGATTTATTCACCCCCAAGCCATCCTAGGTGTATATGACTTTCTTCTTTCAGACGAATACAATCGGAGATATATTAAATCCTATTAAATTATATTATCCTGGCTCTTCCTAGCTTTATAATGGCAGTGAGTGGAGAACGAGATTTTGAAGCCCAAAAAAGCACATCCATCTATCATTAAAGTACTCCACACAGCTCCAGGGGGTTAATAAAGGCCATCTGAAGCGAAGCGATGCATTTGTGTAAGAAAAAAACTAAAAAAAAACTAGCTTCCGGCAGACGGCCTATGCAAGTTGACTTGAGTAGCGTAAGCTTTGACACCTCTCACAAATAGGGCTGGGCAATTTCTCTTTAAAAACATTTTTTTAGACTTCTAATCCGTGACCAGTGTTTTGTTTTGCTCTATCCTCTGAGTTTGCGTGGTCGTCAGTGCTTCATGCGTCAGGTCAGGGGTTACTCTTTCACCGTAAAACGATGACAGACCCATCTGCCGGAAGCTAGTTATTTTACTTTGTAAAGTTTTAAATACGGATATTGTCTCACACAAACGCATCGCTTCAGAATGGCTTCATTAACTCCCCGCAGCCGTGTGGCGCACTTTTGTGGGATGGATGGATGGATGGATGGATGGATGGATGGATGGATGGATGGATGGATGGATGGATGGATGGATGGATGGATGGATGGATGGATGGATGGATGGATGGATGGATGGATGGATGGATGGATGGATGGATGGATGGATGGATGGATGGATGGATGGATGGATACACTTTTTTGGGCTACAAAATATCATCCTCTATTCACTGCCATAAAGCTTGGAAGAGGCAGGACATTTTTTAATATAACTTTGCTTGTATTAGTCTGAAAGAACTATCCCTTTAACATACACACCCCGATTAATCTATAAACTCAACTCTTTCTCACAGCCCTTCACATTTAGTCTGCCTTTGAATGAGTGGAACTTCACAGAAATGGACCCGAACCTGAAATCAGTGAGTTTACTGTCATTTGAAAACAATCAGCTGCATAATGGCTCAAAGTGACATTTTTCAAATTGATGATTGGATGAGAAAGTACCCATGGACTATTTTCTAAACAATGTATTTGTGCATTTGCAGGAGCTGGCTAATGCCCTCATCCCCACTGCTGTGTCCCAGTACATGTTTCAGGGTCAGGAGGGAGAGACGTACCCGGCCGCTGGCTATGAGGAGCAGTGAAGACCTAATATGACAGCCAGCACAGATCCCTCCTGAGAGATGAACAGGTAATGATCAAGTTACTAACACCCTAAAGATCCTGATGATGTTCAAATCAAGTAGTTTTATGCTATTCAAATCTACCTCACACTTACGGTTGTCTTGTTTATTGTTTTCTCTAAGAGGGATCCATTTTGAAAGCATGACACTTGGATTGCATATTATTCCAACATCAGAACAGAAGGCTCAAATTTATCTGACTAGCAGATGTGGAGGTGATATATCAAGTAAACTTGTGCTGACCAGCCCTTCGTGAAGATTCGCTTAGTAGGCCATTGGTGGAAGGTGGATTTTTACGAATCATTTGGAGCAATTCAACTTTTTGAAGATGGATTATTTACAATAACCCTTTCTCAAAGCCTATAAGGAGTTCAGGCTACATCAAGATCGTTTTGAAGATACTTTTCCATGATAAAAATGCATCCTATGGAAACTTTGAATGCCAAGGAAAGGCAATATAAAGCATTTCCTTCCCCAACGACTACAACACGGATAAACTGTATGCAATACAACATAAATCATTGTGGCCAGAGTTTGAATGCACTTTAGTCTGTGTGTTGGAGTTTCTGCTTTGTAGAGCTGTGATTTCATTTACCCTAAATCTTAACTGTAAAAAAGAAAAATTATTAATATATTTTGTTCAAATTTACATTATAATGAAGCACATACTTGTATTTCAATATATATGCAACACACTTGTATTTCAATATATATTTAAAGGCATATAAAAAGTACTGGTTTAATCATATTATGTATGTATTAATGTGAGAGGTCTAGGGGTTAAAAATTAGACCTCACAGAAAGAAAACTGAAAGAATGCACTGCTTTTTGCACAATTTAGTGTATTTTTTTCTCAGTAATATTCTGGAACATATTCCTAAGACATCAAGTATCTTTGTTTCAATTTATCTTTCAGTTGATCGACTAGCCTTGCAGAATTTATATAGTTGTCTTTGATATGCTTATGATATATTGTGTGATATTTGCCCTCATTTGATACAAATGTATTGACCACATTGGTTGAATTCTTGATTAACTAACAAACGATGACTGAAACAGCAATTGTTAATGCCTTTGAGATGAGCACTATATGTAATATAAATATATATTTTAATTATTATTATTATACAATGTAATCTAATTTGACGTTTTCAGTTGACTGTTTTTTAAACCCAACAACAAAATCAGAGACTATCTAACAATGACAGTGCCTTAGGCTTTAGGAGAGAATGTGTTTATTGTTCCTGCCAAACCTCATGTAATGAGGGCAAATGAACACACGACATACAATAACATTTCAGAGGCCATAATGCACTTTGTAATTACAGGGCAGCCATATAGCAATGCAAAATACCCTAGATCTCTTACAAATGTGTTGAATTTTTAAGTGCAATACTGTTGCATCGATTTATATGATTTCCCTAAAAAGCAATCTTGCTGCATTGATTTGTATGATTTCTCAAGGATGAAACATCTAATGACTTAGATGGGAACTATGATGGAATAAAAGAAATTGCACTAAGGGTGATAACTGTATTAGATATAGCTTTTATTCAGTGTTAGTTTATACTCTTATTTTTTCACTACTCCCTACTAAAGAGCAATAATAAAAAGGTTTATTTTGAGAAGGGTGCTTTTAGGTTGCAAGTCTTTCATTGTATACTTTTTTTCATAATGTGGTTAATTGCACTGGTAATAAATGAATGTAGATTAACACAGCAAGTCACAAAAGCACGAAAGCAAGAAAGAAAAACCAATGTTGCATATTAATTCTGGATGTAGTCTGTTCCTGACTCCCATCATCATAATGTTACAAAATATGTACACACAAAAATTGTAAAACAATAAACGTATTTTAAAAGCACACAGGATATCTCATTTTATTTCTTAAAATGCATGAATGAAGATATCACATCAAAGTTATAGGTAATGTAAACTGAAATATCTGTTGTATTGTTTTATAAAAGGGCGATAACGCTTTAACTAAATGGTTCATTTTGAAAAGGGTTAAATAATGTTTTCCATTATGTGATTACTTGTAATGGTAAATTAATAAATTAATGTAGATTAAAAGAGCAAGAAAGAAATATTTTAGTTTAGTAATACAATAAAAACATGTATATAAAACAAGATATAAAAATCCTCAGTGTAATTAGTTTTCTTGACTGAAACACATTTCTTATAATTTTATTGCTACATTTTGAGTCGAAAATCCACTTATCCTTTTTTATTATTAATCAATGCCATGAGAACAAGAGGTATTTATGGAAGCCCGTTTCCACCACTAAAAAATAATAATAAAAAGAGTAATTGCGACTTTTTATCTCAGAATTGTGACTTTATATCACACAGTTGTCAAAAGCAAAAGTCAGAATTCTGATATATAAACTCACAATTGCGTGATATAAACTCACAATTCTGACTGAGAAAAAAAGTCAGAATTGTGACTTTATATCACGCAATTGCGAGTTTACAGGTGCTGATCAAATAATTAGAATATCATCAAAAAGTTGATTTATTTCACTAAATCCCACTAAATCACTAAAAGTGAAACAACATTCATTCATTACACAGACTGATATATTTCAAATGTTTATTTCTTTTCATTTTGATGATTATAACTGACAACTAGGCACTGTGGCACTGCTCAGGTGTTATGAGAGCCCAGGTTGCTCTGATAGTGGCCTTCAGCTCTTCTGCATTGTTGGGTCTGGCATATCGCATCTTCCTCTTCACAATACCCCATAGATTTTCTATGGGGTTAAGGTCAGGCATGTTTGCTGGCCAATTAAGAACAGGGATACCATGGTCCTTAAACCAGGTACTGGTTGCTCTGGCACTGTGTGCAGGTGCCAAGTCCTGTTGGAAAATTAAATCTGCATCTCCATAAAATTGGTCAGCAGCAGGAAGCATGAAGTGCTCTAAAACTTCCTGGTATACATCTGTGTTGACCTTGGACCTCAGAAAACACAGTGGACCAACACCAGCAGATGACACGGCACCCCAAACCATCACTGACTGTGGAAACTTTACACTGGACCTCAAGCAACGTGGATTGTGTGCATCTCCTCTCTTCCTCCAGACTCTGGCACCCTGATTTCCAAAGGAAATGAAAAATTGACTTTCATCAGAGAACATAACTTTGGAGCACTCAGCAGCAGTCCAGTCCTTTTTGTCTTTAGCCCAGGCGAGACACTTCTGACGCTGTCTGTTGTTCAAGAGTGGCTTGACACAAGGAATGCGACAGCTGAAACCCATGTCTTGCATACGTCTGTGCGTAGTGGTTCTTGAAGCACTGACTCCAGCTGCAGTCCACTCTTTGTGAATCTCCTCCACATTTTTGAATGGGTTTTGTTTCACAATCCTCTCCAGGGTATGGTTATCCCTATTGCTTGTACACATTTTTTCTACCACATCTTTTCCTTCCCTTCGCCTCTCTATTAATGTGCTTGGACACAGAGCTCTGTGAACAGCCAGCCTTTTTTGCAATGACCTTTTGTGTCTTGCCCTCCTTGTGCAAGGTGTCAATGGTTGTCTTTTGGACAGCTGTCAGGTCAGCAGTCTTCCCCATGATTGTGTAGCCTACAGAACTAGACTGAGAGACCATTTAAAGGCCTTTGCAGGTGTTTTGAGTTCATCAGCTGATTAGAGTGTGGCACCAGGTGTCTTCAATATTCAACCTTTTAACAATATTCAAATTTTCTGAGATACTGAATTTGGGATTTTCCTTAGTTGTCAGTTATAATCATCAAAATTAAAATAAATAAACATTTGAAATATATCAGTCTGTGTGCAATGAATGAATATAATATACAAGTTTCACTTTTTGAATGGAATTAGTGAAATAAATCAACTTTTTGATGATATTCTAATTATATGACCAGCACCTGTATATCTTAGAATTCCGACTTTATATCACACAATTGTGAGAAAAAAAGTGAGAATTCTGAGATAAAAAGTCGCAATTACTCTTTTTATTTAGTTGCGGAAACGGGCTTCCATAGGTTTGAATATATATATATATATATATATATATTCATCGTTTTTGTGTTTTTAGTTTGTTACAAAAAACAAAACAAAAAAAACACTGCATATAATATAAACATAATAGTATTTTTTAGCCTCGCTGACGTATGACAAGAAGCAGACATGCCGTAAAACAAAAAGCATGGTCGTAACACAGGAACTAGCCCGATGTCCCGGATGTGCTTTCACAACAGTGCCGTATTATGGTTTTCATCGAGCGCCAAGGCTGTGCAATTCAATCTCACTAATATCGCAATCAACAGTAAAAAAAAAGTGATTAGTGCAAAGATTAAGAAGCGACTGTATTATCCGTCATACGATGTCAGTTGTACCTCCGAATCGATCATCTACCGGTTGGCCTCGTGGAGTAAATCAGTTCGGCAATAAATACATTAGCCAGCCGGCTAAACCGCTCACCCTGGAGAGAACAATCAACCTGTGAGTAGAATTCACCACTGAAAACGACGTGCAATTACTTTTATTTCATAACTAATGCTCAGCGACCCCAGTGGAGCATTAGTTCATTATTAACATTTGAAAATGCTCCGTCCTGCTTATTGCTGTTTGGATGCGTAAGAATACACTGGGTGCGTCTCAATCAGCTCCCTAGTTCAGTAGTCGGGGCACTGATAAGGGAATCGGCCATTTTAAAGGGGTTTCTCAATCGCAAAATCCTCCCAGGGCACTGAAACTGAGACATTCGCTCCCTAAAAAGTCCCACAATGCACAGTGTAAACCAGGGATCATCGATGCTCACCAAGTTCTGAAGCGCGAAACACAAATTACATGAGCCAACTCACTAAGTTACACAATGACTCGCGATAGATGTTTTTTAAAATACAGACCATTATTTAATTCGTATTCATGTCAGCATACGCATACATCTCTAGACAGGTAATTAACATAATGTAGCTAACACTTATAATGTATTTATGGCTGAAATGTTGTACGTATATGTAAAAAGCAGAGAATTTATCATGATGTACTTTAACATTAAAAAAGCCCCTTTAACATTAATCTTTAACATTAAAGATTTCAGCTCTGCTGTTGTTCATAAATACCAGTGATGTTGTACAATGGGGATGTTGTCATGTCGCCAGAAATAGTCATCAGTGTCCCAATGTGTAGTGAGCCAGGGTCCTCACTAGTGCCCGAATATAATGTACACGATATAGTGATTCGTGTCCTAGGATCCCGATTGAGACACTGATCAGTCACAAACTGATTTCGATCACATGTATTGCTCAAATCTTACATTTATTGGCATGCATGTAGTGATAGTACAAAATAATGGCATTCAAGACATTTTTGTTTTTGTTGTATTCCATGTGCAGTAGTTGGTGTTATTTGCATACTGTTTTATTTGTAGGGTTGAATAAATCAGGGATTGGAGCGGTGCCTATTGTTTTTGCGATTCTGTATCCTCTGTTGCAGACAGACTAATTAGTGAAAAAAAATTCAAGGTCCATGTGCGACCTGCACATACAGAGTAGAAAAATCGGGGTGCACATATACTGTGATGATGACATTTGTGTCGTGTGTGCCATCATCATCATCACATGTAGAAATCGCAGTATACTTTGAGATTCTGCAGCTGATGCTAATAATCTCAAATGGCAGAAATCAGTTGATCAATTGTTCTGGATCATAGGCATATATAATAATAATAATAATGTGTGTGTGTGTATGTATATATATATATATATATATATATATATATATATATATATATATATATATATATATATATATATATATATATATATATATAAAATCACAAAATATATATATTTTTTTTTCCTGTGTGCTGATCCTCTAGTGGATCAATAACATTCTCTCATATCCTCATTTAAATGATGTGAACGTTATGTTTGTTTTTCACAGATACCCTCTAACAAATTACACATTCGGCACCAAGGAGCCGCTCTATGAGAAGGACAGCTCGGTAGCCGCACGCTTTCAGCGGATGCGGGAGGAGTTTGAGAAAATCGGGATGCGGCGGACGGTGGAGGGAGTTCTGATCGTGCACGAGCACAGACTCCCTCACGTGCTGCTTCTGCAGCTGGGAACCACCTTCTTCAAACTGTAAGTGGCCACTGCTTCATTTTTGTTCATTATTTTGCTATGATGTTTTGCTTTTCTTTGCATTGTTTTGTTTGATCATCCATTGTGCATTTGATAATGTGTCTAGTAACATTTTTGCCAGTTGCTGACAGTTTATATATTGCTTTCGCAGTCCTGGTGGTGAGCTGAACCCTGGAGAAGATGAGGTGGAGGGGTTGAAACGACTGATGACAGAGGTATCACTGTTTTTCTGACTGTATTTAATATGGTAATAATTGATGGCATTTACAGGATTTTTAACTACAATCTACTCACTTTAGAGCTAAAATATAATCCAAGTGAAGACAAAAGCACTTACATTTACAACACCTGCTATTAAGATGCGTTTGGTCAATCAGATCACAAGTAGACAAAGGAGGCACATTCCCGTTTACACCTGGTGTTTTAACCCGTCTCTTTTGTCCACTTTCAACCACTTCTGTCCTGATTTCCTCAAGGGGTGGGTAAATGTATGGGTTTTTTCAGATTTTTCAATTTAATGGACAAAATAAGCTCACATAATTTACATATGAACACGACTGGAGACGACAGAAAAAACAAAGAACAACAGCTTTTGTTTCTGCTCTGATAGCTGCAAGACCACAGCGAAACGCTGTGATTGAGTATTAGAAATCAGGAATGGTGAGTAGGGCTGGATATCGTTAAAAACCCTCACCTTCGATACTTGTTCTTTTCGTAGTGTGGTTTTGGTAAAGTTTACTAAATTAAACATTGTCAAATTTTTGGTCATCTTAATTTGGTAATTATTTAAGTGAAAAATATTTAGTGTAGGCCTATTTATTTTATGCTTTTTATTTATATTTTATTCTGTTTCTGTTTTATTTCTGTTGTCAGAAACACCGCAGGTGTGTGAAGGTTTGATAATGTGAATACAGGTTCTGTTGTTGAGCTGTTCTGTATGCTGCTGTTTGCACGGTAAAATAAACACGTGAACATATATATATATATATATATATATTTTTTTATGAGTCACAGACATTTGTCAATTTGTATTTTTATTTGATGCAAATTCAGTATTATAATCTTACAGTTAATCGGATAAATGAGCAGCGGTTGTCGGCTGGAAAAATTAACCGAAATGAGCATCCAAGTTGGGGGCATCACAGCTCCGACAAGGTTTTGCTTCGTCCTTGTGCCACGTCTCGGCTGGTATAAACAGAAGCATTGACTAGAGTGGCCGTGATCAGCTCCGGTGGCCGTTTCGGAGACGTTATGCACCGCAGATGGGGTTACACACTACAACCTCACACGCAAGCATATCTCTGGGCGTAAACTAGTGTTTTTCCCCCATAGCCAATCATCCCATAATGTTTACGCATTAGGTCAGTAGGCGGTCTTTTGTGTCTGTTTGAAAGCATTCAACAACATGAGCTTTTACACTACAAAAGCAACCCAGTCAAATTCGTTTTCAACTACCTCTGGAATTAGTTGAAAGTGGACAAGCTCAAAACATTTTAGACCCTGTTTACACTTGCTTTTAGCATCGTCCTTTTGTGATCGGCTTGACAAACACATCGTAATACCAGGTATATACATGGCTAGAGTATTGTACCATCTTGTATTACATTAAATGATGTAATAAAACTAGCCAAAATAGATTTAAAAGACATTGCTGAATAATTCCTAATTTTCTTGTCAAGATTTTGGGGCGTCAGGATGGAGTGAAACAGGACTGGGTCATTGATGACTGTATTGGGAACTGGTGGAGACCAAACTTTGAGCCACCTCAGGTGGTAACTACTCGTTTCTTTTTCCTCAGACAAACACGCACTGGATCACCAACAGTATAAATTGTTTTTTAAATTTTCAAACACACTAAGATTTTGCTTCATGTCTGGTTTCTTTCCACAGTACCCCTATATTCCAGCACACATCACTAAACCTAAAGAACATAAGAAGCTTTTTCTAGTACAGCTGCAAGAGAAAGGTAGGGTGAAACATATTTTGTTTACTCAATGCACCTTCGGTAATGTGATTATACAGCTTAACTTGTGTGTCATGTGTCTTTAGCATTGTTTGCCGTGCCAAAGAACTACAAGCTGGTGGCCGCCCCCTTGTTTGAGCTCTATGATAATGCTCCTGGCTACGGCCCGATTATATCCAGTCTTCCACAGCTACTGAGCAGGTGAGATATTACTTTTAATATGAGACTGATAGGATGGGTTATGAAAGCATCTAGTAAATGGGCTTCACATCATTTAAACAATATATATGATAAATGGTGTCTAATTAAATTAACTCTTTCCCCGCCATTGACAGAATTTCCAGCTTTCTGTGTTTTCACTGTTGTGCGGTAGGGGGTGCTATTATGCTGCATCTGAAAGAGTACAGAATCTGTGTGTCAAAATTACAGGAGAAGTAGCAGCAGAAAAAAGTGATAGCATATGTAAGCAGATGGATATGTAAAATAATGTGATTTATCAAACATTAAACGGCATGTAAATAAAAACTGCCAAATGTTACTGAATGAAATGTTGACCCAGGATGAGCTGCTATAGGACTGTGAAGCTTTGGGGTGTTGACAGAAGTGATCTACTCCATCTATGTTGTGATCCCCATTGTGAATCTCATCCGGATGTAATCTTTATCCCTATTCGGATGGTGATTGTTTCAGACATCCGTAAAAATTAATTTGCATGGCACCTCAGTGATAAAACGCATGTATTCATATGCTGATTTTATTCACGGTAGAGGAGCAAGTTTTGTGATTCTACGAACCCGAGAACACGCTATACTCACATGATTGTCTGCTGTAAATAAAGTGTTGTATAGAATAAAAATAAACTCGTACTTTAAAGGCACAATATGTAAGATTTTTGGATTCAAATCCAAAACCACTATAACAATGCTATATATATTTTGTTCAGGGTACCTTAAAATGTCTTAAATTTCAAAATCAAAATTTTGAAGTTTCTTAAGTATTGAGTTCTAGGTCTTAAATAATTTTAAACAGGTCTTGATTTTCCTATGTCCATTAGGGATGTGACGGTGAGGAAATTTTCCCACCGGTTAATCGACATGTGACAACACCGGTAATACCGGTATCACCGCCTGGGCTTTTAAATCACTAATTCTATCTAACCGAAAGTAACATGTGTACGGCAGCTCAGGCATTAATAACAGAGTGGAGCAAAGCGAGTGGTTTCAATGAATTCCTATGAAAGTTAAGCTTCCATATGCATGAACTGAAAACGTGCCAGTGCGCACACACCGTGAATGACAGTTTGTCCGTAAATGCACGCTCTGTGCGCGTGCACATTTAGTTTCGGTTTTGAGTTAGCGGCAATTGTGGGTTCATTAGCCTGTTATTCTTAATGAAAAACACAACAACACAGTACAATGACAAACTCATTTAAATAGGCACTTTTACATTTCGCTTTGAAACCAAATCTTCTGCGATCTTGTCTGTCAGCTCTTCGCTCTCGTGATGAATGAAATCTGACTCCTGCTGCGTTTGTGCTGCGACACTCGTTTGGCTCATGCTGTATTAAGCAGACGCGTTCAGTTTTTATTTTGTACTGTCTGTTCTCTAACTGAACTAAATTATTTTATTACTTTAAAAAAATCTAAACAATCTTGTTTGTATCTTTGTATTTATTTGTTCTATTGTCATTTGTTTATAAGTTCTTATTTTATTACTGACCATTTACTTGATTACTTAATTACTTGAACTTTTTACTTATATTAAGCAATTGCTTAGTGCTGTGGTTTACTTTTTCAGTCATATTTCCCACCCTAAGCGATCATGTTATTAAAGCTATAGCACACCATTGGACCAGCCTTTTTTTTGTAATACCAAACAAGATTAATGCATTTCATTTGTTTTATTGCCATGTGTGACTGTTGTGCATTTAATATAATAATATGGTAAACGTGGCATCCCAATTATGGAGGGGGAAAAAAATCATTTTGATCTAACAAAAATTGAGCTACGAGGAAGTGCAAGTTTACTAATACTTTGTTCAATTTGAATAAATTAATTTGCTTTGCAAGTAATTTTGTGATTCTGGATTTCCTTTGTACGTTTTTTTTAAAAAATTTTATTGCGTGATATAGGTCTTAAATTTAATTCATAATGGTCTTAAAAAGTCTTACATTTGACTTGGTGAAACCTGCAGATACCCTGTTTGTTGACTTGTGTACTTGCATTATCTCAAATGTTTCCAAGAATGTTTAAATCCAGAAAAATAAGCCATTTTAACCAGGACACGGACTGCATCTGTGCATCGCCTATCAATGACATCATACCCACGTCGATTTCCGTAGAAACCATGGGAACGCCGGAGACACTTTTAATATTTTATGTGTTATATTTTATGTGCTTTATTAGACAGGTGAGCAACTGTTTGGATGCATTCATTGACACAGTTAGTCTTATTGTCAATCTTGATTTACCGTGAGTACCATGTTTTACTATGCCTAATATCTGTAGCGAATTAGCTCAAAGGGGAAGTTTTAATAATAGTCTGGGTTAGAACAGATGGATGAAACTTATGGAAACACCTGGGAGAAACCATCATTGATAAGCTCCTTTATCTGAACAAAGGGGTTTAGTTTTGCTAACTACACAGCGATGTATATCGTACGTTACTTGCATTTAGAAGACTGTCCAAGGTGAAATCGCAGGAGAACGTTTTGATAGTTCGGTCCGATGGCATTGAAGTGGCAATCGATTTCTTCTGCGCCAACTGAAGAAGAAATTATGAGCTTGCATGGTTATTTCGACTTGAGGTTGAGGAAGTTGCACATGGTTTGACTTGTTGGCCCAACGGCTATGTGCTGGCATCGAGTTTCCTGTCCCCCACACGCACATGGCTTGGTGTGTGTGTGTGTGGGCCCACAGTGTGTCAGTCGTAGGCGTGAGGGTGGATACATATGTTGATTTGTGATTGTGTCTGATTTGCCTCAGTGTGCAACAAGTGTCTCATAGTAGCCGCAGAGCGAACGCACTGAGTAGCTTTATAACATAACTTACAACACACTCAAATGTGTCTAATATGATAAAGCAGCGCCGCGTCACCCCACATACGCATGCCGGAAGCAGCATAATAAAATATCAAGGTGTCACCTAGCTACATGTTTGTTTTGAATAAGTGACCTCAAAGAAAAATTACATATTGTGGCTTAAATAATAGGAAAATATTATATTTATTTAAATCTGCTTGAAAATAGGAAGATAGACACGCTATAGTTAAAGTGGTTTTCTCTCTTGTATTTTCTCAAATGATGGGTAATTTTTAAAAATGAGCTGAAATAATTTAATGCAGCCTTTTTTACATGAGAAACACAGCTGATTGGTTTATATTTTTTATGTATATAATTGCTGCCATAATGGCCCATTTCAAAAGTTACATACATACTTTTGTTCTCTTTCTCCTTTGAGCTGTGGTGAAATAATGTTCTTGTAAATAGCATTTCAGTAATAAGTGTACATCTTTTAAATGCATCCAAATTACAGCGAAGCACAACTGTGTGGTGCTCTGCAGTGGTCAAAAAGGATTTAAACAGTGAATTTTAATTAATCTCCTCTTGTAAACTCACTGGTGTGGATTTCATACGGTAATTCAATTACTACACGACCTTGGTGTTTGTCACAAAAAACAGAAGGTAATTCAGTCTGGGATTTTTACATGGGTGATGGGAGAAAAACACTGACAATCTGGACTCGGACAGCAATAATTTAATCGACTAGCCCCTGTAAATGTTAAATACGTTGCGTCCCCATGATAAACACGTTGACACATTTTTATTTTCTTAGCTGTCAATGCTGGCGGGGAAAGAGTTAATGTTGTAAATCCTTTTTTTCACTAACTTGCTTAATCTATTCATTCCCCTTCACAGGTTTAACTTCATCTACAATTGAGAAGCATAAGGTTTTGTCTTGACTGTCTCTGTGAGCGCAGTCTGATGGGAAGGAACGGGTGACAGAAAAAGTGCTGGTGTTTTGAGGATGCCAAGGTTTTACATTGTGAGGCATTACATTGCGTGGAAATGTGTGCATTTCTTTTCTTCTTTACAGATACATTGCAAGTCTTTGTTATTGAACTTTGTCATCCAGTAACTACATTTTTATGTTAGGATAAGTGATGAATACAATGTCTTTAGAAAAAATGTTTCAGTGAATTTTTTTTTTTAACCTTGTATATTTGTCAGTGCTTTTATAATAAATTGTTCTCTTGGAGATTACGAGATTTCCTTTGTTTTTATATATTTGTTGTTAATGTGTTTGAAGGAAAGATTTGAATTTGACTAAACTGATATGCTGTATGGCAAATTATGGTACAGTATATGGTATCAATAAAATCACTTATCACAGTAAAATTTTAAAATGATATATTTGATGTTAAATAATATCGAAAAATACATTTAGCTCCTTTAATGGTGGTGTTTTTTTCATGTCTCACTGAGGTTTATTTGACCCAAAATTATAATTTCAAAACAATCATATAATCAATAGGTCTTTCTGTCCTTAGGAACTAAACAGGCTATTAAATGACTGACATGAATCAGAACTTTAGCCAGAAATATGCAAAACCACATTTGCTACCCCACAGACAGCACAACATTTTAACATTTCCCATTAAATACCATTATGTGTGCGTTTTCTACGATCTTTGTTTTTTACTGTTTTAAATGTTTGTTTTTTTTAATTCTGTGAATTTGCAGGTATTTTATTAAACATATTGTTTAGTTTATTAATGTATAATTTTACATTTTATAATCCTAAACATATTATTATTATTGAATGTAAATTTACATGGAATTGCCATTAAATTTTCAATCACATTTTCAAATGTATTTGTTTGTACAGTAACTACTGATATAATGATATGCTGTCATATTGCTAATAACTTATTAATGAACGTGCTACTACAACCTTTGCTTGTGGCTATGATATGCAATCTTTTTTTTCCCCCACAGCTATTGGTGAGCATGCCATTTGGCATATGTTGTTTCATGGGAGGTGTTCTCTCAATAACGCCTATATTTTGTTTCTAACATTAGAGGTTTAAAATATTTGATCATGATGGAGCTCAGTGTAAGCTTCAATTCCACATCTAACAGCACTGCTGTGGGTTCAGAACAGATTGCTCCTGCTGTAGTTCTGGGTTTGTGCTGTTTGGTGGGTTTGCCAAGCAACATCGCAGTAATCATCAGCATTGCTCGTGAGTGGAACAAAAATGTGAGCTTTACCTTAAGTCTAATGCTAAACCTTGCTGTCTCTGATGCTTTGACCCTTTGCTTGGCTCCTGTCGTGCTGTGTGGAATACTGTTTGGATGGAAACTTGACATTTGGTCTTGTAGGATCCTGTTCTTCTTGGGTCACTGGAGTCTGTATGTTGGTGTCCTGACGGTCACCTCCATGAGTGTGCACCGCTATCACAACGTCATCAAGTCAAGGGTCGCTAACAGGAAGCTACTGCACAGACTGGAAAGACGGCACAAATGCCTTCAACTGATTGGCATCTGGATTCTAGCCTTTGTTTTTGCCCTACCAATCATTTTCACTCAAGGACTCAAAGACTCGAGATCAAAGTATCGCAGAGTATGGATTAAAAGTCTGTATTTTGGTAATATGGCCCCAATAGGTTTATTGTGGTTTGGCCCCATTTAGTTATTTTACTTTTTTGCACATGTAATTTGCTTAAATCAATAAGACATGAACAAGAAACTAAATGTTCAGAGATCAGAACTTATTGTTTTGAGAAAATTTGGTAACACTATTTTACAGTGTCATTGTTACATATGCTACATGTAGTTACTATACTGATAACTACACTAAAAAATGCTGGGTTAAAAACAACCCAAGTTGTGTTGAAAATGGACTAACCCAGCGGTTGGGTTAAATGTGTGCTTAAAACAACCCAATCGCTGGGTTAGTCCATTTTCAACCCACCTTGGGTTGTTTTTAACCCAGCATTTTTTAGTGTATGAATAAATATGCATAATTACATGCAACTAGCCTTAAACCAAACCCTAATCCTAACCCTACAGTAAGTTCATGTTGTTAATTAATATTACTCAGTACTTAAATGTATAGTGTAACAAAGACACCTTAAAGTAAAATGTAACCAAAAAATCTTTCGATAATTGAGCCAAATCGTTTGAGAAACGCTGTAAAACTAAGAATTAAAGGGGTCATATCACACAGTTTCTGCCAATCTTGTTAATCTTGAGTACCTATAGAGTATTACTGCATGCTTCATATCTGCGAAGAGTCTTTAGTTTGATCATATTTATAAAAGACAGATACGCTGTACCGATTCTTTACGAAACTGCCGAACTCATGAAGGCGTGCAGTGGACGAAGCTAAAGAGATACTCACAAGCATGCACACACCTAAGATGGACACACTCACACAATACATCATGGCATTATCCCTGGATAACTTTCGATTCACCATAGGTTCGTGTTTGCATTATATGCGCTTACACGCTGATTACCAACAAATCACAGACATTTGATGCAGTTTCACTCACTGCCTGCGGTTTCGACTCCTGACCAGGAACAAACAAACACACTTGCAGAACTGCTCCGGAAAAACAAACTGCATCCACTGCTTCCATAACGCTGGGTTATTTGGGAAGCTGAACAATGTTATCTTTCCCTCACAACCAAAAACACACTTCTCTAGTGGCATTGTTGATTTTCGTGATCTAAATGACAGTGCTGCCAACGGCTCCCATAACCCGAACGAAGCTCGTTGTTGGGAGCATGCACTCAGCCGGGAGAAGTGCCCATACAAGGAATTCCACCCTTTATGATGTCATACAGGGCCATACTCAGAGGAAAAAAATGTTCCAAAACTTGTTAGAATCCTGAAGGAGTGTATTTGGGTGGCATACATCCAACTAATTTTTTTTAAATTTTGGCCATGTTTAACATGAGAATCCAACTCTTTAACTGTGTAAATAAGTCAGAATGCATGAAATAGCATTAGAACATCCTATAATATATTACCATGACATTATATGTTATTATGGGCTTAATAAGATGTTTAGTATTTTTTATAAGTAAATGTTTGCAGCGTTCAAAGGGGGCTAAATTAGGAGTAAAATGAAAAACGGAAGAGAAAGAAATGTGTGAAAACCACAATCAGAAGAATCCAGCTAGTTAAAAAAATATACAAACAGAAGGCTTTAACAAGTTCATATACTACTGATTAACCTGCAAAAATGTACAGTATGTGAACAATGTTAACCTATTCTATTACACCCAATAAACTAAATAATGCATGCTTAAAATAGCATCATAGGACACCTTTAAGGGTGAAGTGTGAGTTCATAATATTGTCTTTTATTTTAATTTGTATTATGTTTAGTTGAGAAGAAAGTTTATATAGGGAGTCATGGGGAGCTTTAATAATTTTTATATTGTTTTAATATATGTTTTCTTGTGTGATAGTGTGATATCAATGGTATATCACTTTTGAAATATGCTGATGACATGGCTCTGGTGGCTTGCATGACAGGAAGAGCAAGGGAGGGTGGGCACTGAGATAACCATCTATCCTTTACTCAGCATGTAAATAGTGTCTATAAGAAGGCTCAACAGCGCTTATTTCGTTTGAGAAGGTTGAAGGGTTTTAATGTAAGACAAGATATTCTGACAGCAGTGTATCATCACTTGTTGAAGCAGTTATGACCTTTAATATTGTATCCTGTTTTAACTTCCTCTCAGCTGAAACCATATCAAATATCTATATTAGCTATAAAAATATCCTGCGTAATCAGACAGTGGGTGGGATATACACTCACCTAAAGGATTATTAGGAACACCTGTTCAATTTCTCATTAATGCAATTATCTAATCAACCAATCACATGGCAGTTGCTTCAATGCATTTAGGGGTGTGGTCCTGGTCAAGACAATCTCCTGAACTCCAAACTGAATGTCAGAATGGGAATGAAAGGTGATTTAAGTAATTTTGAGTGTGGCATGGTTGTTGGTGCCAGACGGGCTGGTCTGAGTATTTCACAATCTGCTCAGTTACTGGGATTTTCACACACAACCATTTCTATGGCCCCCACAGTCAGATGTCAACCCAATAGAGCATCTTTGGGATGTGGTGGAACAGGAGCTTCGTGCCCTGGATGTGCATCCCACAAATCTCCATCAACTGCAAGATGCTATCCTATCAATATGGGCCAACATTTCTAAAGAATGCTTTCAGCACCTTGTTGAATCAATGCCACGTAGAATTAAGGCAGTTCTGAAGGTGAAAGGGGGTCAAACACAGTATTAGTATGCTGTTCCTAATAATCCTTTAGGTGAGTGTATATATATATATATATATATATATTTAGGTATTTTATATATATAATATTTAGGTATTTTTAGACTGTGTTATGTCATTTGCAATGCTTAATGTGGAGTGGAAGGGTGCTAAAGAGTTCTTTTGGTGCGATTTTGTTTTTTTAATTTGTGGGGATTTTTTTGCAGAATCATGCAGCTATTGTAGTTTTTCGCAAGGAATTCCTGTTCACTGCTGAACAAAACTTATTTAAAAAATAAGTAAATACGGTGTTCTCTTACCTGGCACATGCATTGCGGCAGGCTCAGGCTCTCTGTCTGCGGTAGGATCTGGTGTTAGCTCTATGCAGTGTGTGGCCGGTGGCTGGCTGGGCTCTGGGTCCAGAGTGAGGTGGTGATGTCATCCTCAGGGAGGTAGATGGTAAATGCCGATTCACTGGCAGATGTGCCTTGGATAGTGGTTAGGCACGCCAGATCTAAAAAGTCCTTAGTTTGGTCCTCCAGTACTAGGGATTGGCACATCAATATATCGAAAGTACTCAAAAATATCGACACTAAGTGTTGATTTAAACTTTCTGAAAATCCTTGTTAAATGCGCACACGAGCCTGACTTATTCTCCTTAGAGCACCTCTTACACCCCGCCTTCACTAACTGCAAGTTAATCTATAACGAATTGTGATTGGATGCAGGGCTGCACGATATATTGTTTTAGCATCGACATCGCGATGTGCGCATCCGCGATGTCAAGTGGGATCATAGTTGATCCGTGATCCGCGGGCAGCTGCACCCCGGTTCAGAACACATGTGATTTGCGGATTAATTGCAAAGTTTAATCATCATAGAGTGAAAATTTAATATTTTCTTGTGTTTTTAAGTCAGGCATCAAGCGCAAGAGGACTGTAGTTGTACGCTGTTTTCTGTAGGCCACGCACACACAGAGCCGCGCAGAGCGCACGTGAACGCCGAATACACTGCGCACAGAAAACAGCGCGCGGGCATTTTGACTTCTTTTTCTTTTAAGCTTAATTGACATGTGCTCGCAAAATGAAGTCAAAATGCCCGTCTCAGCGAGTATCCTTGTAAACACAGTCGGTTATCTGTGTAAACAACTGATGGGACGTGTCATTTAGGTCCGTGGCTCCGTGTCTTCGTCTTAAAGGGACAGCAAAAAAAAAGGGACTTAAAGGGACTGTTTGTTTCGCCAATGGTGACCAAACAACAAAAGAGAAAGAAAAAATGACATTTGTAGCTTTAACAATGATAAAATGTGTTAATTTATCATGGTAGTTATATTACATTTATATAGGCTAGTGAACCCTTACGAAAAATAACCATGGTTTTATTATAGTAAAAGTGTAGTAACCATAGTTTTTTGGCTAATTGATTACCATTTATATAACCACAGTTTTACCACAAATACCATGGTTAAACTATGGTTAGAGTAGCAAAACCATGGTTAATTTGTGGTTACCATGGTTTAACTACAATCGTAAGGGAAGACTGCTATTTTACATTTGATTCTTTAATTTCTTTACCTGAATACTGTTAGATTTACCTGAAAAACATAAAGCACTGCTTATTTCAATATTATCTTTCTTCTATTGTATTTATCTATGCTTGTAATGTGTTTATTATTATCTATGCAGTCACTCCTCTACAAAATCACCCCTATTATTCTAGATGATTCATTATTTTCAAATTGAGTTATTTCATCATCTGGTGAAATTGTTTTTATATCGCAATATATATATCGCAGAAAAACAAAAATCGCAATGTACATTTTTCCCAATATCATGCACAGAATGGTAATTCTGTTGTATCATCTCCAGAAAACTCTGTTCTCCAGTAGTATCCATCCAGCCATATTGAAATTTTAGTGCAGATGTAACCCCTCCTGTTTGAACCACCCGCTCCAAGCAGGACTTGAACTCGGGTCCGCCGTCATGAGAGTTGGACGCTCTAACAAGGAGGCTAAAGGCTGCAACCTCTAACGTCAGTCGTTAGAGCGTCTCTTGAGATCAGAGGAGTGAGGTTTACTCACACAGCAACTACTAGCTGGCCCCCGTTACACTCACCCCTCTAAAACTCACTCCCATCCAGGTCACGGCACCAGTGCAACCCCTTCTGTTCAAACCACCCACTTCAAGCGGGACTCGAACTCGGGTCCACCGGCATGAGAGTCGGATGCTCTAACAAGGAGGCTAAAGGCTGCCACCGCTAGCTTCAGTCGCTAGAGCGTCTCTTGAGATCAGAGATTACAGGAAATACGGGATTGTCCCAGGAAAACAGGACGTCTGGTCTCCTTAAACTGAAAGCAACTTGCAATGACATATCTTGCCAGAGCCATTGTTTTGTCTCAAGATGCACACCAGTAATGTTTTCTCTCTCTCTCTCTCTCTCTCTCTCTCTCTCTCTCTCTCTCTCTCTCTCTCTCTCTCTCTCTCTCTCTCTCTCTCTCTCTCTCTCTCTCTCTCTCTCTCTCTCTCTCTCTCTCTCTCTCTCTCTCTCTCTCTCTCTCTCTCTCTCTCTCTCTCTCTCTCTCTCTCTCTCTCTCTCTCTCTAAGGCACGTACATAAAAGCTATTTAAATGTCCTATTTGAACTAAGGCTGATCCTGGCTTAATCTAAACCCTGTCTATGAAACCTGGGGGGTATTCCAGAAAGCAGGTTACGTGACATACCTGGGTATATTTAGAGTAATAAGCGGATAACCTCAACTTTCGGTTCCAAAAACAGATGTAACTTTGACGGTATGTAAGCAACTCTCTGAACATAACCTGCTCCAGGGTTAGTTTGCTTAAAAGGTATTCAGATGTGTTTTATATAATTAATATAGTTATATTACTATAACTAAATTTGTTATATAGTTACAGTGAGATAATGTACAATATTATATATTCATTCTAAAACACTGTTATAACAAGATAATATTTAAATGTTAATTAAATTCAAATTCTGAGTTGTCTGAACTCACTCCTGGATGCATTTTTGGAACCAGCATACCTCGAGTAAGCAATGTTTGGGTTAATCAACCGAGAGTTCAAGGTATATGTGATGGTAAGTTAACCTTACTTTCTGGAATACCCCCAGGCCTAAAAGTTTAGAGGTATAGGTATTGGTATCGATGATGCTGACCTTTGAAAGTATCTGTATCACATTGAAAACAAAATAAGTGGTATCGGCCATCCCTATCCTCCAGTAAACGGTCCTTCTGCTCCAGGCAGCATTGTGGGGGTGGGGGTTTAGGAACTATAGAAGCTAATGGAAGCCAAAGCAGAACAGGGAAAACAGAACCAAAACACTATGAAACCAAACAGACATAGAACCACACATTACAGTAGCGAGTCAAATGGAAGCTTTAATGATTTTTTTGGCCTTTTGTATTCGCAAGCACCTTGTTTTTTCTTGTTTGACATGAGAGCGAAGCTGTGGTTTTGGTGGGAGGAGTCAACATAGCCCCTGTTCTTCAGCAGTCATAGCTCAGATTCAGCCTTTTCCAGACAAAAGCATTTGATGATGGAGCTCAGTGTAAGCTTCAATTCCACATCTAACAGCACTGCTGTGGGTTCAAAACAGATTGTTCCTGCTGTAGTTCTGGGTTTGTGCTGTTTGGTGGGTTTGCCAAGCAACATCGCAGTAATCATCTGCATTGCTCGTGAGTGGAACAAAAATGTGAGCTTTACCTTAAGTCTAATGCTAAACCTTGCTGTCTCTGATGCTTTGACCCTTTGCTTGGCTCCTGTCGTGCTGTGTGGAATACTGTTTGGATGGAAACTTGACATTTGGTCTTGTAGGATCCTGTTCTTCTTGGGTCACTGGAGTCTGTATGTTGGTGTCCTGACGGTCACTTCCATGAGTGTGCACCGCTATCACAACGTCATCAAGTCAAGGGTCGCTAACAGGAAGCTACTGCACAGACTGGAAAGACGGCACAGACGCCTTCAGCTGATTGGCATCTGGATTCTAGCCTTTGTTTTTGCCCTACCAATCATTTTCACTCAAGGACTCAAAGACAAGGATGGATTGCAAAGATGTCAGAGGACAATGAAGTCACGGTCTGTAGTAGTGTCCGTTTTACTTCTTGAGATCCTGTTGGGGTTCGTCATTCCATTTCTGATCATGTTAACATGTTATCTCTGGTTGCACAAAGGCTTGACTACAGCTCCACAGGACCAGAAACCCAGAAATCAGGGGTCACACGTTAAGACTTACAAGAAGAGACTTGTGGTCAGCATCATCGTGGCTTTCTTTCTGTTTTGGACTCCTGTGCACATCATCAATGTGATTGATATAGTTACTACTCTGACTGAAACTTCCCATCCAGATGTTCATAACCAACTGAAGTCCTTCCGTAGAGTTTATGGTGATACAAGCAAGGCTCTGGCTATCCTAAACTGCTGTCTGGATCCTTTTCTCTATGTTTTCTTTTCAAGGAATGTCATAAAATGGATTAATTGTTCACCGTAAGACCTTTAATGTGTGCTAACAAAGTAAAGAGGGTCAATTTTGATTTCATGAGGACTTGACTTGGAAATGATTTAGAATTTCTTTAATGTGTGCATGTTTTCCTGTAACTGCATAGCTGTAGAACATTTAAAAGCATTTATTAAAAAACCCTGTTCTGATTTTTTGTAGCTGCAGTATTATTATATTATATTATTTTAAGGAACACACAGTATAGAGGAAGCACAATGCACACAGTGTCCATCCTCTCTATTTACAGTAATATAATAATTTAATTGCTGCTATAGTGTCTTAATAAATGCTGTTCCTCTATGATACTGAAAGGCAGACAGATTTCTGTAGGTCTTTTGTCTCTGTAATGGAACAGAAGCATAATGGGACACTGCACACCCTTGCTTCATAACCCTGTCGCTAAATGCTCTAACTCAGAACTCAAAACTGCACTGACTTCAGCTGAACAATGAAACTATTTTCTTTTAGAGCTGCTGTACAGCTGAAATGAACTCTGTTTGCATCACTGAATCATTTTCCTGTTATCACTGTAAAGCTGCTTTGAAACAATCTGTATTGTATAAAGCGTTATATAAATAAAGGTGTTAAGTTTCAAAGAAGAGTACCGGACATGTGGTTGGCATGATGATCAGCTTGCATCTCTATTAGCTTAAGAACTGTTTGTATTAAAAATGTATTAAATGTATTAAATACACTTTAATGTAGCGCCAAAAACATGATTAATAGCAAGATAGACTGGAATTTATTTTTTTAATGAAAATATATTAAACATATATTTCCAGTTATGCAATTTACAGTAACATATGTCAATATCATTCAAATCCTTGAACACAGATTTGAAAACAGAATAACATTACAACATACATCAGGTCACCGTTTGGCTTAAATGCTTCTTTTTTCTTTCTTTTTTCTCAACTGGATAAGGATTTTGACTATATGCACAACAACATGTTGCAGTACTTAAAAAAGTTTAATAAGTTTCATTAAACTACTTTTTCTGACATATTCTTAAATTTAGAATACAACCAACAGGGAGCTAGAAGACAAGGTGAGGGAGGTCGAGGCAGGTGGTTCAGATGCAGTGGAGGAAGCTGGTTTTGGATATAGTACATTTGTGCACTGAACGCCTCAGTCTATGTTGGATGTGGTGCAATATCTGACATCTGAGAGACAAAGGATAGAAATGAAATCAAGGACTCTCAGGACGTTGTTGCCACAATGCACCTGTCCAGCAGGAAGTGGCACTACAGTGGAGGTCAAAAAATGCTGAAGGACTGAATATTGACTCTTGAACATCAGATCTCAAACAATAACAAGATAAGGTTTCAAACTAGCCTAAAACATGCCAGAAGGGCGCAGCCATGAGCAGGCATTCGTGGAGCTTACAGGCATGTTCCTGATTTTTCACTACATTTGTTTTCTAAAGTGGTCCAAATTGGATGATGTGTTCTCCACTGCTTTTGTCGCTTTGCATTGGTACATCTGGGTCATCTGAACTCTCACAGTAAATAAGAAGAACGGCTGCGTTTAACTCCATTTTTAGACATACACTCGGAAACTTCCCTAAGCACTTTCCCTCTGGGGAAATCCCGCCACCATTTTGAAGTGCGTTCAACTTCGTCAAGTGTGCGAGGGAAGATTATTTGGGCAGACCCTCACCCCCTCAAGCTTAACCGAGTCTACTCAATATGTTCACTTCAGGCAGATCCTTAGACCACAATGCAACATGATTGTGACGCCACAGCAGATCAGGCTTAATTTACCCCCGCCACCCACAGATATTAGCTAACTGTTTTTTACAGTTTATTGTATTATCATTTTAGTTTGAGTAATTTTTTTTATTTATAATTTCTCCAACAGCCCAAGCATACATAGAGGCCTACAGAATGGTCCCCTGGTAAAACAATTTCATAAGGAAAAAAAACCTATAAATAATAAATCAGCTCTATCGCGGATTCCATGTGATCAAGGGCTTAAGGAGTTCCATTTAAATACATTGCAAGGGTTCTGCCAGTAGAGGGCACTCGTGCAATGTAAGCAATTGTACATCTGAGTGAATGAGGGCATAAAAAATGGAATTAAACGCAGCCCGTCTGTAAATCAGCTCACTCCCAGCATGCTTTGAGTTCACACTGTCCCAGCCTCTTTGATCAACAGCAAGAGGATAAACATTAAACACCATTTTTGCTTCCAACAGGCACAATTCATTAAAAAAATCTGATCTTTGATGGAAATGTTTGTACTTCTACATACACATTTAAAATTTTAAACACCTTTAGTCAGCATCTCATAATAATAATAATGACAATTATAATAATCAGAGCAATAATTACAGTTTAGCTATAATAATGCATAATGTCTTAAATCTACTCTTTAGATATGTTCCATCTCTTTCTCCTCCATTGTTCAAAAAGTTCCTCAAATGTCTGTGTTCGTTCCATTACATTGTCCCCGACATACAGCAACTTAAATATTTACAATGATTCATTTACAACCAATGGCTCTGCCCATTAATCATTTTGTCCTTTTTGGAGATAAAAAGCTCATGGCACAGGGTACGTTTGTCCAGTGAGTTTAAAAGAGGCTCTGTGTGCCTGTACTGTCCCAGGGCCTGTTCACCCCTGCACTCACATGGCCAGTAGCTGATTGAGTGCCATGCGGAACTGCTGGGTGCAGCCCGCGAGCTCCCGCACCCTCTCTGTCATGTCTCTGGCTGCCCCTGGCGAGGGGTACTGCAGGGCTGCGGTCTTGGTGCTCACCACAATGTCTTTGAGCTTGTCGCAGAGCGTGTTGCTGTGCTGAGCCACCCTGGTGCGCACCTCGGGAGACTTGGCTTGCCTGGAGAGCGTGTCTCCGATGAAGACGAGCTTGTGAGCGCTGAGGATGACGAATTTGCTGTGGGCAACAAAGATTTTGGGCGGCTGGTTGTTGTTGATGGAGGAGTAGAACGCATCGATGGCGTTGGTGAGCGTGGTGATGTTGGCTTCGCACTGCTCCATGTAAAAGAGCAGCAGCTGCCGGTCGCCCATGCACAGCTTACTGCGCGGCGTCTGCGGGTGCTGAGAGGGCGGAGTCCAACCCGAAATGTCATTGTTGATGGGTCGGGAGACCTCCTGCTCCAGTCGCTCAAACTGATTCAGCTGTTGAGGGTTAGGGACATGAGTGAATAATATTGCATTTAACAGATGAACAATACATTGTAAAAATTGCACATATAAATATACAGTCAAACCAAAATTTATTCAGACACCTTCAACTTTTCTCACATTATCACAGTTTATTCGCTATAATTTAGAAAATGGTAATAAAATATGACAAGAACTGTGTCTTGATAGTGTCAGATAACTTTGATAGAAAGGTATGTAATGGATTACAATCAACCAATCAGCTGTTAAGTTTAAGTACACAATTAGATAATACCAATTCAGGTCAACCAATTACCAAGCAATGCTTCATTTTGTTCAGTCTGTGGTGTAAAAGGTCGCTTTAGCAATCAAAGAAAAAACACTTAAGTGAAACAAAGTCAGGTCAAAGTGTCTGAATAATTTTGGTCCTAAAGTTTTATCAATTTTACTGGTAGTCCACTGTATGAAGAATTTTTGTGTATAATATGTCACAGTTTGCTTTATTTTGCTATCCTCACTAACAAATGAACTATAGTGTCCTGCACTCACTGGTAAAACATTATATCTGGTGTCTGAATCATTTTTGGTTTGAATGTATTCCTAAATAAACAAATGAGTATGTAATATTTGTAAGTGTAGATATAAGTAATGACATTTGTATATGCTGTACTTAAGGGATAGTTCACCCAAAAATGAAAATTCTGTCATCATTTACCCGCCCACAAGTTGTCCAAACCTGTATGAGTTTCTTTCTTCTGCTGAACACAAAAGATATTTTGAAGAATGTCGGTAACCAAACAGTTGACTTTCTTTGTATTTTTTCCATACTATGAATGTCAATAGGTCCCATCAAATGTTTGGTTACCAAAAAATATCTTCTTTTGTGTTTGGCAGAAGAATGGAATTTATACAGGTTTGGAGCAACATGATGGTATGTAAATTATGAAAGAATTTTCATTTTTGGCTGAACGATCCCTATAAATAATATAAATGTCATAGAATTAAGAAAAGTGTATAATGTGGTTGGTATGTGGTATAACGGGTCTTTCGACTCTGTTTGATCATACATTCATACAAAAATTCAAACAATGCTAATGTTAAACACAGTAGCAAGTAAGAATGTAAGCAAGTAAATATGTAAGTAAATGCAGCTATAGCAACTTTGTTTATGATGCCTGTCACATGATGCCTGTCACAAGTATTTGAGGGTTTCAGTGAATTGTGTTCTGAGGCTGTAGAAAAAAATATTGTGAATCATAAGAACTTTCTAGTTATGTGAATAAGGTTTTATAGTCTCATATACCTGTTGCTGTTCCAGCAGAGTCTTATTGTGTTTGATGCTCCCTTTTTCCAACAGCTGTCTTTGGTTCTTTTCAAACTCTTCTTTACCCTATAATGTAAAGTGAACATACATTTTTAATGAATAAATAGTTTACAGTCTATGAATAGATTTACAGGTGAATTACAGTTTGTAATGCATGCTCAAAAATGTCAACTTGATTTGAGTAAGAGTAGTTAAGATTTAAGTTAAGATTGTGTGAATTTATTTGTGCATAACCTAATTCATATTCATGAGATAAGTCTTTGTTATTACATAAAGTCACAATCAGCATGCAACTCTTCCCACCATTCTTTAAAAGAACAAAGGTAAAACCCATACATTCATCCATCCATTCTTTGACTTCAAACAATGTGCACTGAAAAGTTTCCATTCACTCCATTGGGGGCAGTATAATATCACAGTGAAACTCAGCCATTTTCAGTTCTGTAAAAGACTGAAAGAACTGAAGAATTCATGTGCACCCTCTGATTTTTCAGCCAAGTGCATTTTCAAATGTGACTTGCAAAAAAGATATATACTGTATTTATATCTGCACAATTGTAGGTAAAAAAATGTAGCAGAAATGAGCAAATATGGTCTGTCCAATTGAGTCACAGCTTTCACATACCATTTTTGCAATGAATTAAATAAAAAGGATTCACTGTATATTGTGTCCTTAACTACTATGTACTAACATTTAAATTAATCATTTGAAACAATGCACTTATTGTGTATATACATGTTTTTACATTGTACTTACATTTTAGAAAATACCTGCATGTGATTACATCTGTAATTAATTTCTGTGGTTACATTTATAATTACACTGTTGACCCTTCCCTTACACCTAACCCTACCCTTAAACTTACCCATTCCACCACACCTGTCCCCAACCTTACCCGTATACCATCCCAAGATCAGCAAACGTGTTTTGCAACACAATATGAACACAATAAGTGCATTGTATTTATTTTTTTATGTAAATACATATTAGTTAAGGCCACCTAACATAAAGTGGAACCAATAAAAAAATATTTAAAATAATACTGTTATACATTGTTTTTAAAATACTAAATTATCATACAGTTTATAATAAATCTTGTCATTTGCATGACATCTGAAAGATGAAGAAATAGCTGTGTGACTGAACAAAATTAATCTTATCCTCATAGTTTCAGCAAAACATTTGACAGAACCACAAAACAGACGCATAACAGCTGGTGCTAAAGAAGATGTATGTGAGCTTTAAGGAAAAGCAGGTCTGCACATGCAATCACAGTGATTGATGAAAAGGCCTGAGGCTCGACACAGTGGGGATTACAGGCACAGCCCACATAGGGTCGACATGCAGATCACTGATCATATTGATGGCTGAGAACATACACCTGGATCTTGTTCTCCAAAGGAAACAAATGCACATTTTGTAAAGATTTAATTTTTAGCGTACCTGTAAATGGACATAATCATAGTCCTCCATCCAGCCTTCCTCTGTTGTCTCGTACGGCCTGTCTGGAGTCTCTTCCTCAGCTGAAAATTTAGGAGGGGAGGGTAACGGGCGGGACTGGATGTTGGCCCGTTCAGGTGTGCCTGACTGATATGCTGAGATGTTGTTGTTGTTGGTCAGCTGACCCAGCACGTCACCGGTATGGGGGACGGGTGGCAACGGTAGTTGCTGCTGTTTGTTTGTCCGTTTGAAGAGCAAAGAGGCATTGCCATGGAGAAACGATGCTAGCTGCTTGGTGTCATCAGGCACGCCGCGGGCACACATGACCAGCCGGTCTAGGTCGTCCCCACCGGTGCCTGTAGATGGTGCCATCAGGGCTGCGGGGGACCAACCCAGAGAGTCCAGCGCCTGACTGTACCTCACCAGACCTTGGAAGGCCTCTTCCATCTTCTGCACCTGCTTTCCGAGCTTGGTCTGCAGTGTGCGGTCAGTGGCCTGGGTGGCGTTGGCCACGGCACCTCTAGCGAACTCCAGCAGGTCCCTGACAGCCACGCGAATGCGCTCCACGGCCTGTCGGATGGCAGGGAGGTTGGACTCCATCTGAGTGGGGCTGCGCCAGTTCCCACTGATGAATGACATTAGGAGGGACACGGAGCTCTCCACGGACTGTTGATGACGGGACAGACGCTCCATGGCCTGGTCCAGATCCAAGAGCAGGAGGCGACCCGGCCCAGAAGATTCACGCACTGGCACCATGTCCAGAGAGGACGTGGAGAGGTTACTTCTAGTGCTTCCTGTGCTGGACGCCGACAGGCGTTTGAAGCTGACTGTGAGCTCCTCTGTGGCCGCTGCATCACGCACCACCTGCGGAGGCACATCGTAGATGTAGTCGCCTGATTCTTCAACTGCCGGCCGTTCACGAGGGAAGTCATACACGTCTCCAGGGTGGTGATCCTGTAGGCCACTCTTTCGTAGGCTGGCAGGGATGTCATAGATCTCCTGACCCTCAGGCTGCCGTTTTCCTACTAGCTGAGGAGGAGGAACATCATACACGTCCTCTGGTATGGGAGGCTCGGGACCGACAGGGATCTGAGACAGAAAGGCCTGGTTCTGATTCTCCAGGCTCTTCATCTTGGCAAAGTGAGGAGGAACGTCGTACGTTTCCTCCCTGATTGGACCATCTGGAACATCTTTGCTGACAGATGGAGGAATGTCATATACCTGTAAAGAGGAATAATGTGTTTACCAAAACTAGCCTGGTATAATCATAACTGAGCTCATTAGGGATGTACTGATATAAAAATTCTGGCAGATACTGTTGATAATTAGTCAATCATTTTAAATGTTACAAGTGAATTTAGGCACCACAACATAGTGTACAATGTACAGTATGGCTTTTTTTAGATTTGCTAAAGATTACATTTAACTGTTAATAAATTATTAGTGTTTTTACGATATATAAGATGATAGAAAAGGTTATCTAAATGTAAAAATAAAGGAAATGATCATAAGAAATTAAATATCCAATATATGTCCAATATCAACCTCTAATATTTCTATAATAACCAATTTGGTAGTGAGATGGCTAGAACTAATTTAAGTTATACACAGCGTTTGCTAAATGAACACTAAATATGATTTGCATTGGAACAGTGTGCATAAAATGTTCTTATTACCTGACAGATATCACTAGATTGAGCTGATTTAGCTGATCAGAAATTCTTTCTGAGATATCAGTAGTGGCCAGTGGGCAGAGTTTTGGTGGGGCGACATGGGTGGTAAATTAATTTGCTAAGTCTGACTAAAGCTAGCAAAATGATTGAAATTGCTTACAGAGCCTATTCCAAATGCATTCTGTCATTGTTGGACAGTCAGTCGTGTTTTGTTTCAGGGAATTCAGATCTCTGTGACCTCCATTAAAGTGCAGATCAAATGTGCACATAAAACCACAGTGTAATTGATTTGTGTAAGTCATGTATGGAGACAAAGAATAATTGTTACCGTTTGTTGGTAGTGCAGCTGGCTCTTGTCCACACTAGGTGGAGTGTCATAGATCTCCTGACCATCTCTACTGGCTGGGCCTTTCATAGCCATTGGAGGAGTATCATAAACCTGTGGCCCAGAGAAAGAAACAGGGTCAGGGTAGATTGAATAAGTTAAATAAATGAATGAAATACACAATTAAATCAGTGACTATAAGTAGATGTGACCTGAAAAGGAAGCCATTTAATAAACAAATTTGTGTTAGTTGAATACAGTTTAATATTTCTGCCATGTCGAAGCAAGGCTGGGAGGGGCTGGACATTTGTTTCTGTCTGTTTCTCTCATTTATTTTACACCCCAGGGGCCCTGATTCCTCTCAACCTTCTCCTACATACTTTGTCCTTTTTTTAGGGGCTTTTGCACCAGAGGAACGTTTTCATAATTCCTATTGGTAGAAGTACCCACTTTTTGGCATGTTTAAACTGCAGGAACTGGGAACGATTTTAGGGAACGACGCATGCCATACGAATCACTGGCAACCGTCATTTAAAAAAAAAGCCATGTAAATACAGTTTACATATACTTACTCCAAATTAACTCTACATCGATAGCATTTACGTGTTGCTTTTGTTCATGGTATGTGTGATATGTAGCACTGCAAGTTGTCATAGGAGATTTCATCTTTTAGCTCTCCTTTTTGCTCTTTTAATTGCAAATTCAAATATCCGTTATCACGAAACTTACGACACGCAGCAAAAACACATCTCACGGCGTCCTCCATTCTCCAGTTGTTGATGTTGTTAAATACTTCAATTAAATGACGTTGGCCGGCTTACGTCACTTCAGTTTCTACTGGCAGTGTAAATACACCCAGTAAAATTGCCCTAGGGGAAAATTTTGTTCTCAGGGACCGTCCTGGTGGCTAGATCCTAGAACTGAGTTCCTAGAACAACCCAGTGCGAAAGCTCCTTTGGTCTCCTTTCGTCTTTTTCTCCCTTTTCCTGCTGTGCATAGTTTTTTGTGCATGTTGGAGAGAACACAGGTACACACAATAGAGGACACACTCCCGCTGATGTGGAGAGATTACAGGAGCACGATCTCAGACAGGAACAGCTGGGGGAAATCAGCAGTGCTGCAGAGATGCTGACCTCCACCTTCACCCACCATCTCTCTCTTTCTGCTACCTGTCCAGTGGCTCTGTGGTCAGGCTGAGTCGCTGATCATAGCTGATAGTTAAAGAGTTTTTTTGTGGAAAGCCTTTAGAGGAGGTACTGTATGCAGCGTATACCAAAGACTTCTATGTCTTCACAGTGTCTTCAACACCAAGATGAAAGATTACATCGTCTGTTGCTCTTATGCTCACCAAGGCTGCATTTATTTTATTAAAATTACAGTAAAACAGTAATAATATAAATAACTATATTTTAGTTAAATATACAGTTCTGTGCAAAAGTCTTAGGCATGTTGGTATTTTCAAACAAAAAATGTTTTTAAGCCAGTTATTTATATCTTTTACTGTAGTGTGTCAGTATGAATTTTTTTTTACAAATTTTGAGAAAAAAAAAAAAATGTTGTATGCACAAGAAGTCTGACAGCATGAGTCAGTATGATCTGATCTCACCATCATGGATTCTGTCTGTGATTACATGAAAAAACAGAAAAAACTGAGGCGGACTAAATCCAGAAAAACTAAGGCAGCGTCTCCCAGACACTCGAGGAAACCTTCCTGCAGAACTACAGGACTGTGAAAAGATTAGGCAACTGTCAGAATGCTTTAAAGTGAGAATGCTGTCAAAAATAATAACATAAATAGCTTTTATTTATGAATTAACTTCTATTAACTAAATCAAATCAAAGATACTGGGGGTGAGCACCCTTTGCGTTTAAAACGGCTTTCGTCACCTGCATCTATTCCTACACTATTCATGTAGTTCTGCAGGAAGGTTTCTTCAAGTGTCTTGGAGACGTTGCCACAGTTCTTCTGGATTTAGTCCATCTCAGTTTTTTCTGTTTCTTCATGTAATCACAGACAGACTCAATGAAGATGAGATCAGATCTCCATGTGGAGCATAGAGACTATTGTCAGACTCTTTATGCATACAAAAATCTCACTGGATTATTAAAATGAATGGCAATTAATTTATAAACGTAAACTGATATTTCCTACTAACACACTACAGCAAAATATATAAATAACTGGCTTAAAACCACTTTTTGTGTGTAAAAATACTACACACTTACTACTGACTTTTGCACAGTACTGTATTTATACATACATAAATTCAATTAATAGAGATTATTTCACACACAGAGCAATGCATGCACTCTCATCAATACAAAAACAGCACCGACTCGAGTTTCAGAATGTGCTATAAATGAAGTGTGACTTCCTGTCCCAATGCTCTGTCAAACCTGTGACGACTGATATAAATATCAAATAATGCCTGCAGCTCAACTTGTACAAAAAAACCCCCACAAACACACACACACACACACACACACACACACACACAAAGGCCCACAGCGACTGAATGTTAGTAAAAGGATTAAAACCAAATAAATGTTTTATAGCGCTAGCAGTAAAAGTGTGATTTTTCCACTACTGGATCTGATATGGGTGAAATGAGGTCGAGGGAATTTGGATTAAACTGAAGTCTAATCTTGTTTGAGATAGAGTTAGTGTCACACACACTTAGGGACTAGTAAATTTCAGTAGTACATTTCAGTTTAATACTTATGCATCAATAATTTAAACCAATGGTTCACAAACTGCCCTCTAAGGGTTGTAATGGCAGAAAAAATTATCATTATGAACATAGCTGTTTGACAGATATCTAGATATCATATAGTACATAATGGAATTGTATGGAAATAAAATGTCAAATTTCAAGCATTACCGATACCAAAATACCATTCCTTCATCATTTATTACTCTCCAGAGCTCCTGATGCCTGCTGGCAGCAATAATTATTGTTTATAACAGAAATATGTTGCATACAAAGTGAAAATGAATTTGAATATTATAGTTCAAAATAATATTAGTTCTCTATGATCAGAGTGCTGCACAACTGTCAAGCATCCGCTGATTTAAACAATTCACACCTCATGTAAAGAGCACACATTTTCACAGAACAATCCTATCTAAACAACCCTTAATGTGTACTAGAGATTTCTGAAGTCATGTCTACTCTATACTTCTATCAATACTGCTCCAATCACACACATACACACACATCCTTACACAAACACAATTAGCATTTATAATGCTGGCCAAACAATGGCTCTCAATCTGTTGTGTGCCCCCAGGAGAGCCTGCAGCCAGAGACGGAGGCAGGAGAAACCATGAATACCAAAACCTCTCGCTGAGCATCTAGCAACCGCTCTGCCAGCTCCATTTGATTAAACGACTGTGTTTTTTCCTCTGAATCGCTCTAATCTGAGAGACGGCGATTTGTTATGAATATTTGGAGCAATTTTGGGAAGAAAGTGTTTTGGCTTGCAGCGTTTTTTTGTCTGTATGAAAAATTGAGAGGGGTGAATTTACAAACAGTTGCAGTATGGTTATTGTGTGTAAAAACCTGCATTTTATTTACTAACTTCTGATGAACTGGATTAAGGAGATGCTGGTATAGAGCTGTGCCATTCAATCATGAATAAATTAAATACCTGATGCTTTAATCTTGAATATGGCAACATCCTCAATTACTTAACATTCCAAAGTCGGCCTACAATGAGGAAATTGCATTCATTGTATTCAGACCTAATTTGCATGATGGGGTTTAAAAGACACTTAATATTCAGTAATATTATGAATTTGACTGCACTTGACACTATTGGATAAGAACAAAACTGAACTGAATTGAGCTGGACGATGACACTAATGTTTGGCTTTATAGCTGAATTGACTTTGTTTCCTAATTGAAGAATTTCGCAACATTGACACTGGTATTGAACTGACTCGGCTAAATAATGACACTATTGTGTTGCTGCTTATGGCTGATTTGAACTCATTTCATGATTGATAAACTTTTGTCAGGATTTGAGCTGAATAATGGCACCACTGTCTTTTGTAGAGCTGCTTTACACATAGACTGTAAAAAAAAAAAGATGGACAGCACGTCTCCGCTATCCAGTAATGGTCGTTGCCGATTACGTTGCAGTAGTCTGTGCAGTAGTGATCCTGAGGTGAATCCCGCCCACACTCAATCGCAAGCATAGCTGTCAATCATGATGTTACAGCCGTCCAAACTTATTGGGAAAACGAACATATGCCTGTGATGAGAACTAGAAAAAAATTATTTGAAGTGTAATTGGATGTTTTAGTTTGGCTCGCGTCCCATTCAATTACATAGAGAGGGGGCGGGTTTTATGACCTATACTGCAGTCAGTCACCAGGGGGCGATCAAAATGCTTTGGCTTCACTTTTCAGGACTTGTGCGGCACACTTAGCTTTACATTAGAATTTGAATTGGTCTCATATTTGATGAAGTTTGCATCGTTGATCGTTATTTTTCCAACGTTATGAGTCCACCCCTCTGTCATATACAGCATGTGCTCAGGTCTTTGCCTTCATCCATGTTTCAATCATTCTCTCTGTATGGCTGTGCTGAAGGCTGCATGTGTGTTGGAATTATGTGGTCTGGGTATTTATGGCCTTTACCGTGAGCCAGGCTTTGTCTGTCTCTCTCTCCCCCAGAGATGTGTACTGTATGCATGTGTGTGTGTGCTGCATTGAAGGACTGATCTCGCTGACAGCACATTCTCTCTCATATGCACACGTGTGTGTATGTACACACAGTGGTCTCAGGATATTCTGCTTCACACACGCACAATGCTGACCTTCTTTTTGAAATGCCTCCAGACACTGAAATATCTACTTCCACTGCAAGTAATGCATGACCTCATCTAAAAATAGGCATGCAATCATCGAGCCAACAGAAATATAAGAATGCAGGAAAAAAGAACGAGCAAAAGAGTGAAGATGAAAGACAGAGAAAAGAAAGACAGCAGGAACTGAAAGCAAGAACAAATTAAAGCGAAAGAGTGAAAGGAAGAGTGCAAGAAACAGAAAGTGCTAAAGTAAAAAAAAGATACAGAAAATGAAAAAAGACAAGCAAACGAGTCAATTTTTGTTTTTAAAAAAGCCTAGAAAAAGTTAAGAGTGAATTAAAGAGTGACAAAAACAAAACAAAATAGTGAAAGAAAGAGAGATAAATGAGACAATTAAAGACCTGAACAAAAAGTGTCGATAAATAGTGAAAAGAGTGAGCATGTTAGGAAAAGGGGCAAAAAAAGAAAAGAAAAATTATTTTCTTTGAGTTTGAAAGCAAAATTGAAAGAATTGAATTTAAGAAGGTGGAAGAGTGAGTGAAAGTGCAAGCAAGAAAGAAAGAAAGAAAGAATTTATATTCTCATTGCTTGTATTATTAATGAACAAGGAGGTTCTTCGCCAGAGTCTGGCAGTGTGTGATGATCATCTATCTCACACACACACACACACACACACACACACACACACACACACACACACACACACACACACACACACACACACACACACACACACACACACACACACACCGCAGACATCTGAGATACACTTAAAGGCTATTATCATCAATAACGATTTTCAACTGGCTCATCCACAAATTACTAGATATCAAATAACCTACAGCGTAATGATTTCACAAGGATATTAAAGTAAATGTGAACCTCAACACATTGACATAATCAGTGCACACATGAGTCATGTGATGCTTCTGTTCAGAGTTTGATCAGGTGAGCTCTTTACCTGTTGATTGTACTGGGTGCGGGTGGGCGGCACGTCATAGATATCCTGGGTGGGTGGAAGGTGTCTGGGAACGTCATACTCATCCTGTTCGTTTTTCCCCGTGTCATACACGTATACTTGACCAACCCGTGTGGGAACAACTACCTGAGACAGAGAAAGAGAAAAACAACTGCATGAGACTGTGTGAATTAATGACTGGGCACGTAAAGGAGGATAAAGACGCTGCCCTGATGGTGCCGTTCACACCAGGTTAACATAGACTCTACTACAACAAATCTGGGGTCTCAAAGGTCACCGTGGGAACAGGGGCCACTCTTTTGTCTGTCTGTTTACCTTCTGTCTTACGCTTCGAGGACTGTGTGGATCGCGTGAGCCTGGGAAAAGAAAACAAGCTACGACCCCAAATTTGTACAATGCCTGAGACATAATACCAAATCACAACACAGACTCATACGAGCTGTTCAGGATGTCCAGCTCCTTCACAAGGATTGTAGCATAATGCAGCTAACGTATGTCAAGTCAAATTTATTTGTAAGGTACTTTTCACAATACAGAGTTTCAAAGCAGCTTTACAGAAAATGATGTTCATATTTATAATATCTTTGTGCTTTATAGTCGTATTTAGCAGATTAGAGATGAGCAATGTATGCGTATGGACTGTATGTATGCGGATAAAGTTGGGCGTTCTTATATATCCAACTTTATATAAAGAGTTGGGTGATAATACAGTTACATTTTATCACCCAAGCATGCTCTCAGAATATGTAATATTAGCAATGTGTGATATTAGGGATATCAGCTATACTGGTACCATATCAGTTATCTATGGAAGCTTGTTTCAACCACTGAATAAAAAAGGTAACTGCGACTTTTTATCTCGCAATTCTGACTTTTTCGCAGAATTGCATAATATAAACTTGCAACTTTGCCTTTTTTTCTCAGAATTGTGATATGAACTCGCAACTCTGACTCAGAGTTACGTGATATAAACACAATTTTGACAGAGTTGTGACGTGACAAATGTGACTTTTTCTCAGAGTTGCATGACAAACTCAATTTGATTTTTTCTCAGAAATACGTGATATACATTTTTTTATTTTTTTCTCAGAATTGTGACTTTTTCTCACAATTTTGAGAAATATATTACAATTGCAAAAAATCTGAACTGTGAGATAAAAAGTTGCACCTATCTTTCTATTATTATGATTATTATTATTATTAACAACTATCATATCAGTATATAATGTATTTTTAATTGTGCATTTTTATGTAGATTACCTTTGCAGTCATATAAAGCTCCCTTGAAGTTAATCTTATAAACACAATCACTTTGAAATGTAATCTTTAGCAATGCTAAAAATTAATATCCATTGTTTATACTTTACAGGGTTTTTGTTTTGTTTTTGTATTTAGACAAATTAGTAAAGATTTTTAATATGGTGCATCCCTATGTTTTATAAAACAGATATTCTGGCTCTAAGTGATTATATCACAGTCAAGAGGTTTTGTTCAGCATGAAGCAGAGCAAAATCACCGTAACAAATGGCCTTACGAGGTTTACTGCTTGAGTATGTTAGTAATGCACTCTGCCCTCTGTGAAACAAGAATTTGCTCCTTGAAATAAAACATGTATGGACGGGGCGGTACTGGTTTGGTGCACAGGTGAGGTGTGTACTGTAATGATCTAGGTGGAGTGAGCTTTATGTCGTTTTTATGATTCCCCGCAGGCCAGTTGTACATGATTGCTGGCCTTCACTTATAACAGAGTTAATGAGATTACTTGCACTTTCATTCTTGCTCTCTTTCCTCCCTTTCTCAGTTCACACCAGCCAGTCTATAAGAACGCACTTTGCCAACCTTGTGTATGGGTGTCACTTCTTGCATACTAAACAACAGTTACTCACATGCATCATGGATACAGACACAGATTGGTAGAGGACACTCAAGAATACCAGTACTGGGTGAATCTCACATGACCAGGTCATATTCCACCCCCAAATCAAAAGAAAGAAACAAGAAATTATGTTTTGCTTGAAATTAAGCAAATATTTAGGATTTAAGATTTTACACATTGACAGTTTTCATAACAATTAAGTTTTATATTTTATATATAATTCTATATATTTCATTTCATTCAGAAAAGGAATTACAAAAACATTAAAAAGTAAACTGCATTACGTAATGAATATACAAGGAAGAAATGTAAATTTGCATGAAAATGGAAAAATATTCTTGATGGTCCAACAAATATGCTTAATAATTTGTGAAAAATATAACATCTTATTTTTCATCAGGTTTAGAACAGCGAGAGTCTTCACTTATAGTGAGGGAGGGCAGAGCACTGCTGATTAACCACACAGACTCAATGAAGCTTTTCTTTGTGAGGCGTTCATGCTTTGTTAGATTAAATCTAGTGACTATGGTAACCAGGCACGAGCGACGACAAGGCGAGCACAATGGAAAGCACAAGTGCACACATGTAAAATGCATTTAAAAGAACTATACTGTCTACCCAGCACTTTGCAGTGTTGCTTGTCATGCACAGAAAGTGCAACATAAATAAAGAAGACAGTAGGCAAATGAAAATCCCAGAGATCTTGTATTAATATTTACTCTCCCACTCACACAGACTGTCACTTTAGATCCCTGCTAACCATCCAATTAAGCCGTTCTCATTAAAGAAAGCTGGCAATCTGTCACTGTTAATTCCCATCCTTCTCTCTCTCTCTCTCTCTCTCTTCACCCATCTCACCCCTCTGCCTGATTCTTGCCCTTTTTTTCCAAATGGCATTGCAAAATCGATGATAAATTCCTTCGGATTTTTTGTCGGTGAGGTAAAAGCGTGTTATTGGTGTGATTTATTGGATAAACCCTGTGACCCGTGGACCACCCCCGTCCCTATCTCCAGAACATCCACATATTCACGACCTCTCTCTCTGACACCGCTGTGGTAAATGGCTGCATTCTCCACGGTGCTGTACACATTTTCACACACATTAAGATGAACTGCAGGTGTTTCATCTGACACTTCCACACGTACACGACCTCCATTGCTGTCACACTCTGTATTTTCACTTAGCCTGACAGAGGTGAGTTAAGTTATAATCTATTTATCCAGTTATTTACATACACTATAATGCTAAAAGCAATGGGACACCCCTCCATATCATTGAATTCAGGTGTTCCAATCACTTCCATGGCCACAGGTGTATAAAATCAAGCACCTAGGCATGCAGACTGCTTCTACAAACATTTGTGAAAGAATGGGTCGCTCTCAGGAGCTCAGTAAAATTCAAGCGTGGTACTGTGATAGGTTGCCACCTGTGCATTCGTGAAATTTCCTCACTAATATATATTTCACAGTCAACTGTTAGTGGAAGCAATTGGGAACAACAGCAACACAGCCACGAAGGCACAGGGCACTTAAAATCACAGGGTCAGCTAATGCTGAGGCAAACAGTGCGTGGAAGTCACCAACTTTCTGCAATAGCTACGGACCACCAAACTTTGTGTGATTAACTCAAGAAGAGTGCGTAGAGAGCTTCATGGAATGGGTTTCCATGGCCAAGCAACTGCATCCAAGCCTTACACCACCAAGTGTAATGCAAAGCGTTGATGCAGTGATGTAAAGCACGCCGCCACTGGACTCTAGAGCAGTGGAGACGTGTTCTCTGGAGAGATGAATCACGCTTCTCTGTCTGGAAATCCGATGGACGAGTCTGGGTTTGGCGGTTGCCAGGAGAACGGTACTTGCCTGACTGCATTGTGCCAAGTATAAAGTTTGGTGGAGGGGGGATTATGGTGTGGGGTTGTTTTTCAGTGGTTGGGCTTGGCCTCTTAGTTCTAGTGAAAGGAACTCTTAATGCTTCAGCATACCAAGACATTTTGGACAAATTCAGGTTTTCAACTTTGTGGGAACAGTTTGGGTGTGGAGGAACTTGTCGGGCCTGCACAATCCATGTATTCCTGACCTCAACCCGATAGAACACCTTTGGGATGAATTTGAATGGAGACTGCGAGTCAGGCCTTCTCATCCAACATCAGTGCCTGACCTTACAAATGCGCTTCTAGAAGAATGGTCAAAAAAATGTCCATAAACACACTCCTAAACCTTGTGGAAAACCTTCCCAGAAGAGTTGAAGCTGTTATAGCTGCAAAGGGTGGGCCAATTCTATATTAAACCCTAAGAATTAAGAATAGGATGTCATTAAAGTTCATGTGTATGTAAAGGCAGGCGTCCCAAAACTTTTGGCAATATAGTGTATTCATACATTAATCTATCTAGTTGAGTTCAGTTAGTATCTATGTATCTATCCAGTTATTTACTTATCTAGCAAGTTAGTATCTATCTATCCATCTATCCATACATCCGATCAGCCACCTTCAGAGCTGTTGTATAATTCATAAAATAGTCACAGTCCTGGATATAGATTGGTCAATACACTGTTCCAACCATGCAAAAATACACCACACACTAACAGTTATGATGTGAAACACCTGTTTACAGACTGTGTATATCACTGTGCAGCAACCATAGAATAACATTCTGTTATTGCTTACAGGCTACTGTCAAGAGATTTTATATACATAAATATTGCCAACACTGTGGTCCTTTAGTACTGTACACACTGTTTTATTTCAGTGCCCTCTCAGACCTGTGCTTAGCTTTAAGTAATAGTCACTCCATCCTGCTGAGAGCCTCTGAAGGGCCGGTCGTAATGACCATCGATCAATAATGTGAATTATCAATGAGCGCTGCTCTGGGGAGCAAAGATGGCACATATGGTGGACTGCCATCTTTCAGCCCTCATCAATATAGCTGAAAGGGTCTGGTCATAGAGAGTGGGTGTGTCCAGGCCTCCAGCTGTCACAACAATCTCTGGGGGGCGGGGTGAAGTGCCTGTAATGATGATGTCACAAAGAGCCAAACACTCCCTGGTGTGGAAGGAAACAATAGGGGAGCGGTGACCGTCTGACTGTGTTGCCCCGCGCCATGACAGCTGGCCAAGAGTCACAATCACAGCAGCTACATGGCCATTAGGTTCAGCCCTAAAGAGAGGGACAGATTGCAAAGGCTGCTTTACAAAAGCCCCCGTACCCCCTGCTGCATCGACGAGCTGTGACCTCCTTACCCCAGCTGACACAATGACACATGCCACCACTCTAAAGAGTGCAGCCAGGTCTGCTGAAGACATTTCCAGCCAGGCCTAGCTCCTTGGACCATGGATGTCACTAATTTGAATCTATGCCTGCAAACCGAATACCTGATGCTGACGATCCTGGGAGATCTCAGAGGATCTCATTAAAAATTTATACTTGAAACAAAACATTAACTTTTAACTGTGACAACAAATTAAACAGATATCTTAATGATAATTCTGAACTCAAAGCTCTTCAAATGTATGCTATTTTTCTGTCAGGCTTTCAGATATCGGAGGTCAGCAAATTTCCTCAACTCACAGAAACAAGAATAATTATTTTAATTTAATAATAACACCATTAAAAAAAGAATATAACTGCACATTAAATTAAATATAAAATATAAATATGCACATTCAATTTAAAAGTATATTTTTAAAGTTGTCAATGTACATCATAAGAAAAGGTCAATAATTACTCACAGATGAAAACAATCAGTGTTCAATAACTGGTTAAAATCTTGAGAAATTAAAACACAAAATCAGACACGGACTGATCTGGATATCACATAACATCTCCTAGACAAACTGAATGAGGTATAAATACATTCTAAAAGACAACATGAAAAAAAGATCACATTTTACCAACCACATACACACACCAAACACATCCACAGCTATAACTATTCCCATATCTACATACCCATACTATACATTTACATATATAACTTCAGTTTTAAATGTGTGTCTCAGAAAAACAACTCAATTCAGAATCCATATTCAAACCATATGGCATTTTTAATGTAATAACACCAAACAGAAAATGCAAAAGGTTGTGAATGGAGTAATCTGATAAACGTAATTCCAGCCAGTCTCACATTCCACACAAGCCATTCATTTCAGTTTCCTCTTTTCAAAAGAGTTTCCCATATTTTTCTAAAACCCATTCACAGAGTCCAATACTATCCCAGCTTATTTCTGATTCAAGGTTTCAATAGTTTAGTAAAGTTAGATTTAGCAAAGTTGACCCCAAGCTTGGCTTTGATTCAACGCAGTGCCACAAATAACTGCGTCCAGAGGCCTGGAACATAATGAGGGGTCAAAGTCCAAACGCTGAAGGGCTTCCACATACCTTCACATATGCTATATTCACACACACTCTTTCTCTATATAAGTGGCTGTGCATAAGCATTTCCCCCATAGCCCCCTACCACCACTCTCTTCATGGCCATCTGTGGAGCAAGCTGTCCTCTTTACTGTGTACGGAGCGGGGGGTGCAGGTCAGGGTTCTGTGTGTGTTGGCATGATGTACACTTCAGTTTTACCCTAATTTTCCACCGGTCTTGGAATTTATTCTGTTTATTTAAGCCTCGTTCAGACTGTCAGTCTAAATCCGATTTTTGTGCATATATGATTTAAATCAGATCAGATTTAGCAAGTGTGAACGGCAAAAAACCCCCCCAAAAAACTTGACATTTTTACAAACGTGAAATCCTATGAAACCAATGCAGATATTCCAGAAAATGAAAGAGTGGCATGGGAAACACAAATCGGATCTAAATAGTTGCGATGCACAATGTGGATGTCAATAATTTTAGATCAGATTCCAATCGGATACACAAATAATCAGATTTGGATTAACAGTGTGAACATAGCCTTGGCCATTTCAGTAGCAAACATTTGTTGTTTGATCTTTTGTTAATTGATTAGTTTGGCCTATTCAAGCTCTGTGTTTTGTTCAGTTCAGTTGTCCATTAGTGTTAAATGTGCTTGGTTGTTCTTTTCCTGCTTCAAGTTTGCTCCTCCTGAGTGTTTTGTTTCTTTTTGAGTTCTGTTAAATAAAACTGCTGCGTTTAGATGCATTTCTCATTTTTGCAACCCAGCTGTGACATTAAAGGAATATTCAGTGTTCAGTACAATTTCAAATCAACAGCGTTTGTGGTTGATTACAACAAAAATAATTTACATTGTTTTTTTCTTTTTTTCTTTTTAAAGGAGGTACACAGATATAGAGAGCCACTTGGAAGTGAATAGGGGCCAATATTTGGATTTAAAGCAGAAATGTGAAGCATATAATTTTATAAAAGCACTGATTGAACAATTAATTCTTCTGTTGTGTATTTTTATTTGTAAATTATTATTATTTTTTACATTCGATTAGGGTTTATGGAATTACATTGTTTTGGTAACAAAGTTGTAAAATTTAATATAACTACAAGACTCAATTTTTGCAATTTCTCACAAAAATACTAAGCATATCTTTTACATATTGTGGCTATACAATTGACACTGTGCCTCAGTGAGTGCCTCAGTATGACAGGTTTTTTTCTAAACAATAAAAGGGACAAGTGCAATTTATTGAAAGACGTTTGGAATAATGCCTTTAACTAGGGGTGATGTCATGTCTAACAGTGGTCAACACGTGCCCTAATGAAAGTTGTCCATCACTGGGTTGAGGCGTCTCCAGCTGTGGGCATGTGAGCACGGCCTGTGGAGAGGCTCAGCTGTGCTCTGTGACTTGTGATGTGGGTGCCAGTGGGGCCTCATCTGGACCATGAACACACACACATTTGCCATCCCCAGAGAACAGCCTCCTCTGCCACATCTGCAGATCTACTGGATTAATTTTTGCCCAAATCTCTTTGAGTTGGGTTTGAAAGTCCACTTCTGAGTTTTATGTAAACCTGAATGAGTCAAGGTTTGTTGTTTTTAAGGTTTTTAAGCAGAAGTTTAATGTGGGGAGTCTTTCAAAGTAGTGTATTCAACTTGAATGCAAAGTTTCTTGCAGTGATATTCAGTGCCAGCACTGCACAGCTGCTGAATCTACAGTTCCACTGCAAAAGAGATTTACAGTCCGAGTCAAATATGATTAAAAAAGATATAATACACAGACAAGAAACAGACAACACATCCTTCTGTTGTATTGTCTTCACTATTACTGTATGCAAAAACAAACAACATATTCAGTCAGAGTCATAAACATATGACTCTTAAGAGCAGGTTAGTGAATCAGTCAAGTAAATGGTTTGAATCATTGAATCACAAATCACAGAATCCTTCTGAATTAACATCTCACTGACCAGATGTTTATATGATAATATAACTTAATTTTATAATAAAGTTTTACTGCTATTAACAGTATTTTAGATGACAAAAACATGAAAATAATATGTTACAAACAGGGCTTGACATTAACTTTTTTGCTCACCAGCCACTGTCTAGTGGTTTTCCAAAGTTATAGGCACTCGGCATTTTCACCGGCCACAATTTTGACATCGATACCATGGGGAACATCTGCCAGATTGAATTCTTTTATATTATCTCATAATTTGGCAGCAGGTATATTAGGTTGCTGTCACTTTAAAACCTGACACGCTGATCCATTATACTGTTACACATACGCTTTCTTTCTCAAATGTTTACATAACTGACTGTGTCTACATGAATACTCGCCAAGACCGGCATTTTGACATTATCTTGTGTGTATTTTAAATGTTTAAGGGTTGCACAATGTGCACAATCCTACGCCGAAATTCAAGGCCTGTAACAGCAACGATATTCATCCAGGGCAAATGAAATGAGTAAGTGAGGGGAAGCAGGGATGTGTGTCAACTCGCTGTTGGAGAGAGCTGGTATCGTGTATCTATTCTGTGGAAAAGAGTATTGGAAGCGTTTCAGATATTTTATCGATATGTATTTAAAAATATATATTTGTGACAACACCATATTGCACTTAATTTATTATTTCAGATGCTTCTTAAAAGCCTACAATTGAAAAATGCATATATATTATATATAAAAATAAACCAGCCAAAGTGGCAAGTGGGAGTGACTATGTTACACGCCACTGCTGAAATACACCCACATTTGGCGGGTTGGCGGGTGTTGATGTCAAGCCCTGGTTACAAAAATAACATTGTTTAGTTTATTTTATAGTTTTAAACAATTATGTGGAAAGGGTTTCCCTGTTGCAAAAACATAATTCAGTTGAAGCTAATCCTTCAAATTGGGTCAGTTAAAACTCAAAACTTTAATGGTTTAAGTAAAGATGGCTGTCGGGTGACCCAGATCAGAAGCTTCATCACTGAAACATTAACAACCAACCAGAATGAAACAGAAAAAGCAGGGTAGCAGTGAGGATTTATAGCCCATAAACCCAACTTCATCCTCAGTGTGGAATTAATCAGTGGCTAATTAGCTCAACACTTGAATATGAGCTTTGCTTGGGGCCAGTGCCATGTGGCATGTGCCACATGTGCGGGTGTGTGACGGGACGGCTGGTGGGGCAAGAGGCCGGAGGGGCTCCTGGAGACAGCGAGCCCCCGAGTACTAATCCACACGGATCTCCAGTAACAGCTCCCCAAAGCCCCCTGACACATGCCCTACATTACTGCCATGACCACGCTGGGCGTGAAACGTCCCTTAAAGATATGTTTTAACCGTTTTATTAGTGCTGCTTGCTAGGACACTACGAAATGAGGCAAAACAATTCCTTAAACTTAAACCACAGACCTACTACTCAAGTGTTGTGGCAGCAAATTCTGCACAAGCAAGCACCACTTACATTTTCTTATGTTACATTTTATTATAAAGATATAGAGGACAGGAATGAGATCAGAAATAAAAGGCAGCTTCAAATTTGTTCCTCTGACATGCTAACCACAATTCAACATGCACTAACTTCTAACCATCATCTTTAGCTAGTTCTGGTGATGGAACACATTGACTGATATTCATTGTTTGATTTCCGTGAAGAAGGATCATTAAGCAAACTGTAAAAAAATCTCTTTTCACAATCAATCTACCTGTGGTACACCTAAAAAGGCATTTATTCAAACCAGCTCTGCATATTCTTTCTGTTTTCGCATTTCCTTTCTCGGTTTCATCTCGTTGCTCTTCCTTTCCTTTTCTCTTGTTTCTTTCCGATGCGGGTTGCAATAGTGCATATAACTGAGACAGCATATGTGCAGACCTCTGTACAAACACACATACACACTTCCTTTCCTTCTGCTCTCCTGGCAACACAACACTCAGGCCTGTCCGTAGCACCTATTAATAAGACCGAGATGAGTGTGTCTCCTTGGAGACCACACCATCCCTGTGGCCAGTGATCAAAGGTTAGTCAGTTCCTGAGACCATTGTGCATGTTTGTGGAAGTGAAAGACGCTTAAAAGAGATATCATTCAAGATATTTAGCCATGAAAGTGCATTTAAAGTGACCGTTCAGCCAAAAAATAAAAATTCTCTTATGATTTACTCACCCTCATATGGTTCCAAACACAACAGATTTTGTTTTGTACAGTTAACTAAAACGGTATCCATTAAAACTTCACATTGTCAACTGAAATAAAGCTGTAATAAAATAAATATTAGATGAAAAATTAGAAATGTTGCCTTGGCAACTAAATAAAATTAAAAAAACTAAAGCTGAATATAACAGTGACAAAAATCTAAAAATAAAAGAGTATATAAATAATAGTATTTAAATAGCTGTTTGGACCCCATTGACTTTCATTATATGGACAAAATAATCTTTTCTGACAGGATTTTTATTTTTGTGGGAACTTTTTTCACAAGTGACAATAAATATTAGCTTTTTACACAAGGCAACATTTGGTCTCCATTTCAGAACAAGCAGTAATTTCCTGTATCCTCTGACCTTCAGGGAAAGATGTAAAACATCACAGAGATGGTTTAAATGGTGACCACTGAGTTTAGCCTGTGGTGCTGAAGTTAGCTTTTCACGAGCCAATTAAAATCTGACACCATGCCTCCTTAAAACTTACTAGTACGCACATATATGAACATAAATAAAATGATGAACAACATAGGGAGCAAAGGTTGTGTGTACTCTTCAGCGGAAGACATTCGGCGTGTGTGAAGACGTAGTAAATGAGTTTGCGGCTCCATTAGGCCCCCTGTTCTTCTCTCTGATCTGTGTTTTTTCAGTCCTTTCAACTCCCTGCAGTACAAAGTGAACCCTGTGGCCTCCTGCGATATTCCAGCTCTTTGATGAAGGCCACTGGAGCACAAATAAAGGCTCGCAGTGGTCTGCTGTTTACGCTGAGGGGCCCGCACCGGGCCCCATCTCCCCTCCTCTCCCTCGAGCCGCTGCTGGCTATGTGGGGACGTTAATGACAGGACACAGCGCAAGAGAAGCGAAACCTCGACCCGCGGCTCCACCCGTCATCACCGCTCAGCCTGCTAATTCTGTCCCACTGATCTCGCCGTTTTCCTCTGCTCCCTTCAGCTGTCAATCTCCCATCCCCCCACTCGGCACTCGCTGTCAGAGCAGAAAATGAGACCACAGCAGGTAATGGAGGAGATCCTGCTAGGAAGATTCATATTTTGTCTTTCTTCAGACACCCATGCTGTCTTTTTCACTCTCTATTGTACATGACCTGTGGCTGTGTGGCTGTGTTAACTGATAAAGTGGTGTGCTCAAGGTTACAAAGCACAAAGACCCCCTCACTGGTCATGACTGACCTAAGCAAGATCTCCCGAGGCCTGAAGGTGAAAGCCAAATGTCCTCGAAGACAGTCACTTAGCTGTAGTTTCTCAAGCTTAAAGCTACTCGTAATTTAAAGTAGTTCAACTACAAGTGACTAAAAAAGCAGATAATTGCATTAAAGCTATTTAAGAGGGGAATATTTAAAAAATAATTATAGTAATAATAGATGATTGACAAGTCATATTTGCAATCATCTCAATTCGAGTGACACCATTAAACTTGAAAAGTTTTACATACACTAAATACAAGAAAACAAATACACTAATTTATAGCAGCATTTAATGAAATATATTGTTACATACATAAAATGAAATGCATATAATGCCGAATACATATAAATATACAGAATACATAAAATGCTGCATAAGTACGAAGCCATGCGCATGACATACAGAAGAAAAAATAGATAGTGTGGCCACAAATTAATAATTACTTCCCACAACTTATTCATTCATGGCCTCATTTGATTAGTTTGTTCCATCATTTTAGTTTAATTTGTTCCCTAATTTCCTTTGTTTGTTGGCCATGATTTAACTAAAAATAGGGAACAAAATAATAAGTTGGAACTTAATTCTTGGGAATTCATTCTTAATTGAAGTCCCACAATATCATGTTTTTCCCCCCACATCATCTGCTGTAAACGGGAATTGGCGAATCATTTTAGAACCAGAGCATTAACAGGAATGAATGAACCGATTCACAAAAAAGAATCTGACTTCATTACATATAAGAGTGTTTGATTAAGGTCTCAGGTTACGTTTACACGTCAACAATGTACTAAAAACAGAAAATGTTTTTCCTTTGTCAAAATGATCCCTATCCACACGGATCCACGATAACGACTAAAAACGCTGTATTATGCATGTCTGGCCAGTTGATGGTGATGTCACTTTATAAAGAAACACTACACACCTATAGACTGAACACGTAATACTCATGCACATGTCACTGTATTCACAAATTTACGTTTTTCTAGTTTACACAAATACGATAATGGTATGGTTTTCAAAAACTCACATTTTCAGGACCCCAAAACACTGTTGTTGTGTAAATGAATGGCCAAAAGTTTTCCATTTTTAGTTGAAAAGGGTGTTGTGTAAATGCTGTGTAAAGCTGCATGTGCAACACAATGTGATATAAAATATCATTCTGTTGCGCCACACCGCTACTTATTGGAAAAAAGGAGCTTGTCACTGGAAAAACTATTTTGTTTTGGATCAGCTGGACTTAAATCAGCGGTATTGCTGATCTTAGCTGGTTATAAAAAAGTAAAAACAGCCCAAACCTCTCTAAACCAGCCTGTAAGACCAATTTAGACTAGAAAACCAGCTTAGGCTAGTTTAAGATTTTTTTTGCTGGGCTACTCTCTCAAGCTACTGAAAAATGTAGTTAAATTAGTCTCTTTTTTTTAGTTTCTTACTCCCCAACCCTGGTCATGAGGATACAATGGGATTTCAGCTGAGCTCTGAAGCTCAGGGAATTGTAAATAAAGCACATCGGTGGACCAGATGAGCACCGTGTTCAGAACTGCCCAGTCATCACGCTACTTCCTGCATCTCCTCCAGCTGTAAGGAAACACTGCATCAGCACTTGCTTTTTCTTTTAGTCGCTCTCTCTTTCCCCATCTTCCACATGAGCCACATCACAAGAAACCTGCAGCCGCTACACTGAGCCCAGACACACTGCTTGTAATGGATGCTGTGTTGTCTTCAGACACACTCTCTGCATCACATTACTATGTACAGGAGACTGCTGGTGGATATGTGCTGATTCAGAGTCAGCGTGTGCAGTCTGAGGAGAGAGTAATGAGGCTATGTGAGGTGCAGTACCCTGGAGCAGCCAATTCTTCACTCGTGTGCTGTGATGTGAGGCCAATATCAAAGTCCCTCTTTAAAAGCCCATAATGCACTGCAGTGAGGCCCAGAGATACAAACCTAAAATCACACACAGGCCCCTGAGGGGAACCAAGACTATTTAAACAACCATTAAGGGCTCTCTATTCAATATTCTGAGGTACTCACAGAGAAGAAAAGAATCAAAAGGAGAAACAGAAAGACAGAGAAGGATAGAGTGCCTATGGCAGGGATGTCCAGATCCTGAATGAATCTTCTATATATCTATATTCATTAATTTGAAGCATTCACTTGAATGTAAGAATCATAAATCATAAACAGTAAAACATTTGACACAATCTATGTAACTTAATGAAAAACAGTAATGATGTCATTTGAATATGAGGTGCTCTTATGAGCCATTCACACAGAATGCGTGCAAAACATGAGGAACGTTTTTTTAAACTGGCGTGTCGTGCAAAAGATGCCAACACAATGGTCAAAGACATCCATCTAGCACATGCATATACTGAAAAACAATCTAAGGCCCCGTTTACACCTGATATTATGATGCATTTTGGTCAAACGGATCACATGTAGAAGAGGGAGACGCATTTCTGTTTAGACCTGGTGTTTTAATCCGTCTCTTTTGTCCACTTTCAACCACTTCTGTCCTGATTTCTTCGAGGGGAGGGTCTATGGGTGGGTAAATGTATGGACTTTTTCAGATCTTTTGATCTAATGGATGAAATAAGCTCACACAATTTACATATGAACAGAAAAACATACAGAGAACAACAGCTTTTGTTTCTGCTCTGATATCCGCAAGATCATGCCGAATGCTGTGAGTGAGCATTAGAAATCAGGAATGGTGAGAATTGAGAATTGTGCTTGGTAAGTTTTTTTCCTCTTCAAACCAAACTTGGGTCTTCAGCTGAAAAAGTTCTAGCTAGCACTCTTCCCATAATGTTTATGTGTGAGGTCAGTAGGTGGAGAGCAGGCGGCCTTTTGTGGCTGTTTGAAAGCATTCGAACACATGAGTGTTTACACTATGAAAGCAATCTGGTTGAATGCATTTTTGACTACCTCTGGAAGTGGTAAAAAGTGGACAAGCTCAAAATATTTTAGACCCTGTTTACACCTGTATTTAGCGTTGTCCGCTTGTGCTCCCCTGGCGTATTCAATTGTTTTCAATGTGAGCGCCACGTTTTTAGAATGGCATGAGCGTAACGAGGCACTGAGCGTCTATTTCACGCTCAAATGCTGAGCGCTCTGCATTTTTTACTAGTCGTCAAGAGTGGAAGAATGTTCGACTTTGAGTAAAACGCAGTGTTCATCACTGTCACTTTTTATAGAGCCAACCAATCACAGTGGAGGAGGGGCAGGACAAATACAACACTGACCAACTGCCACATTCTGATTGTACAATGTCAATAGAAGAAGAAGCATATTAACAGAACAAAATTATTTAAAACAAAAGCCAGAGCAAATACTTTACATTGTATCGACATTTTTATATAAAATTATCTGTGAAATTAGATGCTAGTAACACTTCCACGGATATTCCATATTATAAGAGTCCAGTGAAAAAAAAACCGCTGCACAGCCAAAACGCTCTCAAGTGCCCACAGCTAGGCGTTTTCGGCAGAGTGCCTAGCATTTTCAGCTGGCTAAAAACGTTTTGGTGGACACGCAGCTTAAAAGTAGCGCAGTGGAATGCAAAAATGCGTTGTATGAACGGCCCTAAACCCTAAAACCACCTTTTCAGTGGTAAATACTGTAATGCATTGGCCTTGAGTGGCTTGTTGCCTTTAACAGTTATATAACAAAAGATACTGCTATTCAATAAATAGTTACATGTATTGGTGTTTCTCATCACACACTGTCAAAAATTTCAGGCCTCTCCAATTGAAAAATTGAAAAATGTTCAATTGTAGACCTGAATTTTTTTTTACAGTGCAACGGCTTTGTTTCCAGGTAGACTGTTGAAGAACGTAACACGCACATTTCCTGGCAATCCTGGAGAATTAAACCAGATGACGACTTTGAAACTCCCGAAGTGTTCCCCATTTTGAATCCCATATGCATCAGACATTTAGCCAACAGTCCATGGGTGTGACGTCTGAGGCTGAGACTATCTAAAGGCTGGGAGGAGTAGCTCTGGTCTTCAGGAATGTGAGAGGAGAGAGGAGCAGTAGTTTACAGATGTGCCAGCCAATGAGGGAAATTCCCATAAGATGCACACAAGCACCCAGCAGCATTCCCAATTCCCTGTGCACACTTTGCCCTGAGATAATAGTAAAAAATACAGCAAAAATTATTTGATAATAAAGACACGAGATACAAACAACATTCAGCTGATTCCAAATGAAAGTGAGCATCAGTATATGCAGGTTAATATGCAGACAACACTGGTTGAGGAGCGTTTGTGTGATGGATTAAAAGATAACCACAATTTTTTCATCTCTCATAACTTCTAGAAATAGCACAGACAAGGTAAATACTGTGGCTCTGTAGATTCTTTGAAAATATTGAATATGTGTTCCCTATACTAAAGTGCTACCAAAACGTATGTTCTATATAGTATTAATATGTGTAGTATGAATGAAATTCAGACACACTACATGCGTTGTCACTGTCACGTTACTACAAGCTTCAGTTGCACCGTTTCATTGCCATTCACAAATCCTCTCCAGTGGCCTCATGGGACAGTAAAGTGTCTATTGGCTGAGCACCTCAGATTCTTGGTGGAAATAGTAAGTCAATCCGGGTGCTTTTAGCCTACTGTTTTATAAATATTACAAATTTGGACATACTACTCGGGGCACATACTACTTTTTTGCCTACTAAATAGTATGAAAGTAGGCATGTTCTGTCACAAGGGGTGACGTTGGTTCAACCCAAGGCGTGAGTTTGGGGTAAAACTACTAGTTGGTCAACCAATGGCAGACAAGGGGAGTATTCAAGAAATTATTGATACTTCTTGGGTGCACAAGAGCAAAAGACGGTTTTGATCTGAAGCAAATAACCTCAGGCTTTAGTGAGGAAACATCATCGTCTTAATCATTGCTAATGTGACTAGGTGATAGCATTTCATGGCTCACTTTTGCTGGAATGGCCGGGTTATAACATTCCTTCTCAGCAGAGTCCTTCAGTGCTGTAAAAATGATGCTTGAAATTCACTCATAACATTGCTTAACACACTGATAACATTATGATAGCAGATGTTAAACTAGTGTGTTTCTCCATACCGCCGTTGCTCTGTGGATGTGTCATTGGAGTATGGATCTATGATCCCTCTGGTCTTCCTATTCTGTCTCTTCACAATGTTTTCCCCTCCCTCTCCTCTAAACACTGCCTGCCTGGTCCTGTAGATAAGCCAAGCCAACACCTCCTCCCTCTCCCTCCTCTCCCCCTGCCTGATCAGGTGAGCAGCCTCAACTAAGTCTCCAAAGATTACACATTTACTTTCAGAACAGGCAGTGCGGCAAACTAACAGCAGAATCTCAATCTAGCCTTTGCCATCTCCCCCTTCCTGTTTCCCAGCACACCTTGCCTTAATAAACCCCAGCTATCTGTCCAGAATACCGAACGGCCATAGCAGGGCCTATTAAAGAGATAAGGCCAGACTCTTTCTCCACCTCTGCTGCCCCTCTTCACTGTCCATTCAACTGCATCCATAATATAACTAAATACCTCACCCACAAACCCTCTTTGTGACATGCTCATGTGGTCCTAAACCGGAGGAACGAGCTTACCCTCAAATCTTTCTTCATCCGTCAGTTTTATTTACTCTAATGGTCAATGTGCAACTTGAGTTGATAGTGTAAGCTCACTTTGGTTAATGTGTAAGCAGGACACCAGGGCGAGTCTTAGCGGCAGTGAGTCACAAACATGTACAAATCTTATTCTTGCAACTAAGGTCACATCCGGTATTACGGTCATATTTCGTAAGAATCGGTTTTGATTGAAGCATGCCATAATGTTTAGTGTTCATTCTTATCACATTTTTATTGAGTCACTGAGCTCTTTAGCAAACGACATAGAGGGGAAAACTACAACAAAGTTATGGTTATGGAAGCTCGATTTCACCTGGTAGTAAAAAAAAAAATATGGTAATTGTGACTGTTTCTCATAATTGCAACTTTATGCAATTTTATTTCTCTCAATTATGGCTATTTCTTGTAATATATCGCACAGTGTGAAATGACTTTCCATAAAAAAGAGTCCATGATGATTCATTCAGACAGGGAAAGTAAGGGAGGATTTAAACTCCTGCCTGTTGGAGAAGCGTGCAGGGGCTTTGTGGGTCGCGTGCTGACACACCCTGCCTGCGCATGTCTTTGATGTGACACACAGCTCCGTTGTTCCAGCTGCTTTATCACAATCCTTCACTCTTAACCCTGACCCCACCCACAATGATCATATAACTCCTCTTACTGCTGCCACAGTATTGTCTGAGTGTCCATAGTTAAGCAAAGCCACAACTTATTGAAATTGGGATTTATAACAACATTTCAAAAAACTACACTACCTATGGTCCCAAAGAGAGACATGAGAAGTCACTGTTATTATGAAAACGGGAATAACTGCATAAGAGTTCAACAGTGACCATCCACTCCCATAATCGAATCTATCTTTTTCAAACAACTTAAATATCTGAATATATTTGAACAGTTTACTGTTTACTCAATACCCTAAAATGTTTACCATGTACACTACTATTCCAAATATTGAAGTTGGTTCTCACTGTTTTTGATTAATTATTTTACGCTCACCAAGGCTGCATTAATTTGATCAAAAATACAATAGTAATAAAACAGTAATATTGTGAAATATTATTACAATTTACTGTTTCATATATTTTAATTTATTAGTACAAATATTTTATATATATAATATATATAAAATATATATTATATATAAAAAATAATATAATATATATAAAAATAGAAAACATTTTAAAATGTAATTTTTTCATGTGATGGCAAAGCTGTATTTTCGGCATTGTTACTCCAGTCTTCAGTCTCACACAATTCTTCAGAAATCATTCTAATATGCTTGTTTGGTGCTCAAGAAACATTACTTATAATTAATAATGTTGAAATCAGTTGCTGCATAATATTTTTGTGAAACAGGATTTGTGGAAATCATTGTTTGATAATTAGAAAGTCCAAAAAACAGCATTTATTTGAAATAGAAATATTTTATAACATTATAAATGCATTTACTGTCACTTTTGATCAAAATAATCCATCCTTGCTGAATAAAAGTAATTAAAAAATCTTACCAACCTCAAACTGTAGTGATTTTTTTAACTTTAAATATATTTTTAAACTTATAATCAATGACCAACAGCCAACATTATATTGTACCATTGTTTCTAATCAATTTACGACATTTGTAGCACTTCATGGGATTTAGGGAAGTGGTTCATCGCCAATTATTTATTTATTTATTTTAATGCAATAATTTTGAATAAAAATCATGCTTAAAAATGGACAGCCTCTGTTGAACTCTATTTTACCCCAGCATAACACACACAGACACACACACACACACACACACACACACACACACACACACACACACACACACACACACACACACACACACACACACACACACTGCTGCTATTCATTTTGTTACGCGTGAGCCTTGAGATAATTAACTGACTGGATTTTTTCTGCCTTGAAATACATTCCTTTATTAAGCAGAGCAAAAGTATAAAGGTGTTTTTTAGCGCTTTGTGTGTATGTGTGTGTGTACGCATGTATCCATCCTCTTCTCTCTCAACAGGAACTCTTATCACATAATGAAAAACTGCCAGTGGTGAAGGGACTGTGGGCACAAGGACAAGTGATCATAATAGAGGACATTAAAAGAAAACACATCAAAATCTCCTCCCTCAAACCACATGAAAGAAAAACCTCAAGACAAGCATTGCAAATGGAAACATAGAACTAATGCTTCTGAGAATGATAACAAAAGTCTTGTTTTCTTGTTCCTAGTTATCTTTCAGTCAACTGCTCTAGCAACAGTGTTCAAAGATGGAGAACTGCAATGACAGAATATTTTGGAAGCAGACATGATGCTGCATTATTTTTGGCTTCATTGCAGCACCAAATCCTGAAGAACGTAAGCACCGCACTCCTCACTGGAATCCACTCTGGCTTTGACTACTGATCCACACCATCTCTCCCCCTCACTGTAGTATTCATGGTATTTAGTAAGTTCCTGGGTCATTGCCATCAGTATCAATCCTTCAGCCGTTGGGTTTGCAGCACAGACTACTGACTGTCAACTACTCATATGACATGAGAGGCAGTAAAGTATGTTGTAAAGAAGCTGGGACTACTACTAATTTCTGACAGACTCATGGCTCGGGATAGACAAAAGCATGATACAAAATGATCAAATCAAAGGTGAGCTAAAGCTGAAACCACTTGCAAAATGTGAAGAATCAGAAATCTTCTAAGAATTCACTTTGATTATTTTCAGATTCGCCTTTGAATGCCAAAAATTCCAAGGGCAGGATGGTTTTTAATTTATCCACCAGTGTCATATCGATTAAAATTCCTGGCTGACAGAACCATTTTACGATAACAACAAAAACCATGCCAACTATTTTACAATAACTAAAAAGTGCCAAAAATTAAGGTAAGACCATGGTAATTTTGGAATGGTATTCTTTGAAATACCTTGTAAATACCATGGTACAATTTCTTGATTTTTCCAGGACTGTTCCTATCATTTATGATTACTATATAAGGATTTTTAAAATAAAACATTTATATTGACTATAGACTTTGAATTACCCCTCAAGATGGCAAGTTAGTCTCAATTTACCAAAACATTTGCATGTTCATGGTTCTCTGATGTTGGTTAAGTGTCACATAAAATGAAGTTAAACAAATAAAATATTTCAAACATTTTTAGTATGTATTTTATTTTATTTTTTAAATTATTTGTTATTTTAGTGATTTAAATCATTATTAATATAATTTTTATCAACAAACCCTCTGCAGTTCCCTCACAAATCCTGCTCTGGGAAGCCCTAGACACTAAAATATATTTGATTAATTTCCAAGACTTTTCCAGACTTGTAAATTATACATTTAAGTTTCTATGATTTTCCAGAACTGTGGGTACCCCGTGTAACCGGATTCCTTTACTGTATCAAGGTACTTATTTGCAATGGAAACGTTCCACACAATGAGAATATTACAGTCACTGCCTAAACACATTCAGTTTTTTATATAATCAAGAAGTAAGTAATGATCTAACAGTATAGTGTTTCTTTAGCATGCTATAGTTTTAATATTTATGTTACAGTGACCAGAACCAGTGACATTGAGTAATTTCTCTATCTTCATGGCTGTAGGTGGAACAGATTTGACAGGTGGCTAACATTGAGTAGGTCTGCAGCTCAACCTCTCCTCACTTCAACCTTCTATCTTTACACTTCATTTGCCCCGCCACTGCGGCAGCCGTGGCATATGGCTCAGTGCCCTAAGAGTGGCCTGCAACGCTCTCTCAAGGGACCTTCACTGCCCACAGCTTCAACCTGTAGTTACCACTCAAAAAAGTGCTTACTCACTCTGTACTACCCACAGTCACCGACGTTATCAAACTCTGCATTATTTATGTCTTCACCACTCTCCTCCTTCACACACCCCATGTCTATATATTTTCTCATCTTTCTGTATGTTTTCCAGGCTATCTCTCATCACACGTCCTTGTGTATATATTATTATAGAGTGAAACAGTGGCGGAGAAAGTTATGCATTATATTATATGTTTTTATAATATGCACCAATGAATCGTTCATAATAGAACATGGAATACATTTTATGTTGATTTCATGTTAAAAAAAGTAGTATATGGGGTTTCCACAAAACCTAACTTTTTGGTCAAAAATAAAATAAAATAAAATTCTTCTTTCAGGTTTTGCTGTTTGTTATGAAATTAAATGTCAGAAAATGTGTTACATATACATGTGTATACAAGACAAGACATTTTCTTACCTTTCCCATGGGTTTGGGAGAGTCCCAGCTCCTCTCTATTGATGGCGGAATCTGGTAAATGTCCTGTGTCTGGTTCATAGAGGGTGGCACCTGGTACACGTCCTGCCCGGGACACGGCCCTCCTGCAGTGGGTGGCACCTGGTAGATGTCCTGGCCTGGAACATTAATGGAGGGGGGCACCTGGTAGACATCCTGTGGGGTGGGAGGGTACTGTGCCTGGCTTTGCTTTTGTGCCACAGTGGGGGCTTTAGGTTGGGGCTGTGGAGGTTGGGGGCCGGTGGGCACCTGGTAGAGGCTGGAGGGGGCGGGCAGACCATGGCTGGGGGGGAGCATGTAGACTCCGTCTGGGTTGGTCGAGTTGGCGGAGCTGGGGGAGGTGAAGGCGGGGTGCATGGCCGTGTACTGGGATGCGGGGGGAAGCTTGTTGTAGGCACACTGAGGCAGGTTGAGTTGGCTCTGGGTTGGGCTGGGCTGGCTCGACAACTGCTGTAACTGCTGTTGTTGCTGTTTATCATACATACCCACAAGGATCTTCAACCGGTTGCCAGGAACAATGCCTTGACGGCCGTGCAGTGAACACAGCCACCAGCCGTCCAGGCCTTGCGTGTCCCGCTCCAGGACGGTCATGATGTCGCCCTTCCGAAAGGACAACTCGTCCGGAGATTCCGCCACATTGTCATACAGGGCCTTTGCCAACACATTCTGCAAGAGAGGAAAGACAAAGAGGTTAAGTTTATATTCACAAATGATCACGTATTACACCTGGATCCATTCTTGACAATATGATCAACAAGTTGACAGCACTAAATACATGCTGATTCAATTTAACATGTTGCTTTAGCACCACTTGTGATCAGATCACCTAGCTACATTGCTTTTTACATGTTGTCTATTTTCTTCAAACCTCTTCCCGGCACATTTACACAACATGGACTCCATCTGTCCTCTCGTTTACAATGCCACCCACAAGTGCGGCTGGTCTTTGACAGTAAAACAAATATTTGCAGTTCGGCCCCCAGCACCAATACGCAGAGTGACAACAGACACGTGTATCACCCATCTTAATGAAGCCACAGTCAACCAATAGCACTCTATCACTGTCCTCTCAACAAATTCACAGTGCTTGATTGGCTGATTGTGATCAGTCATTGTTACTGCAGAAACCCTCTAGAACTGTTAAACTGAAAAAAAGAAAGAGAGTTTGGCTTCAATCAAGGCACTCCACTATTCTGCTGTAAGCCTACCCTCTCTTATTGAGTGATTCAGCAGAGGGGCATTGTGTAGGAGAACAGCAAGGAATGGCTAATTTCCAACACAGTGCTCTCCATGTTCCCCACATACCCCCGTCTACAGATCTCCTACCGTGAGTTCACTGTGGTTTGCAAGCGTTTTGAGCTCAAGCTAACAGGTGATTGATGCAACACAGAAGATAGCCAGCAGGTGTTTGATTACTAACAGACCTCCCCTGTCAGGACACATGCTGCATTTGAGTCATGTAGGAATGATCGTATTTACGAGATGAGCTCTGCATGAACGGCATCACAAAGTTGTGATTATCAGTGGGAAACTCACTTCGGACTGGAGGCATCAATTCATGGATCATGGTGGAAGCAATTTGGTATTTGTTACGCAGTTGTCATTGTGATGTGACGCTGACCTTGTAGTTTGTTTTAATTTTGTGTACTATTAGACACAAGAAGACAGAACAAAATGAGCGCAGTGCTGAAAAGAAGCGGGGCTACATAAGGTCTATAGCATAATTCTCTGTGGTGACATGAATAAGATAAAATACACAAGTGATATATCAGATTTTTGGTCTAGTGCACAATTTGTGGTCTTAATCTTCTTGTACTAGTGCTTAAAATTTTCCTGTCTTTGTCGTGGAAGTTTTAAAGGGAGAAAGAAATAAGAAAATGCTGAATGCAGAATGTTTTAGGCAAAATCACTTCATAATTAATGACTTTCAGACTCATGAGTAGGAATTTACCATGAGGTAAGCATCTATCTTTTATTTCATACTTATTACACAATTCACACAGCCTGAATCCTAATTTGCATACTTATGTTGCACACTAAAAGTACATTTTGTTCAATAGTTTGGGGTCAGTATTTTTTAAAGAAAGTAATACTTTTATTCAGCAAGGCTGCATTAAATTGATCAAGAATTACAGACATTTGTGACCCTTACAGTCACAAATGTCTGCAAAGTGTCAATTGAAATGAATAAATAAGCTGAATAAATAAGCTTTCCATTGATGTATGGTTTGTTAGGATAGAACAATATTTGGCTGAGATACAACTGTGAGAAAATCTGGAATCTGAGGGTGCATAAAAGTCCTCTCTCTCTCTCTCTCTCTCTCTCTCTCTCTCTCTCTATATATATATATATATATATATATATATATATATATATATATATATATATATATATATATATATATATATATATATATATATATATATATTCTAAATATTGAGAAAAATCGCCTTTAAAGTTGTCCAGATGAAGTCCTTGGCAACGCATATTACTACTAATAATAATTAGCCATTACCATTACCATACCATTTAACGGCAAAATGACACATTAAGCAGAACAAGTGTTTTCAGCAAATATAATCATGTTTCTTGAGCATCAAATCAGCATATTAGAATGATTTCTGAAGGGCAATGCGACTGGAGTAATGATGCTAAAAATTTGCTTTGCCATTACAGGAATAAATTACTGTATTTTTACTGTATTTTGATCAAATAAATGCCTTGGTGAGCACAAGAGACTTTCAAAAAACATTAACAAACCTTGCCAACTTTCATGTACTTCACTGTTGATGTAAAAGTGTATTTTTGAGAATGTAGTCAGAAATTAACATCAGAAAACCTGATATCACAAATTTTGAAAATTCTGTGGAAATAGTACATTATCTAAGCACTTTTGACCTGCTGTTTTTAACATAATATCTAGGATAGTAGGTGATGTGAAATGGGATGCAGTCAAAGCCTGCAGCTATGTCTTCCTTTCGGATCCCTGTGGTATAATGCTAATTATACACCTCTGTACACACAGAAACTCTTCAGTGCCCAATTGTGCCATACAAATTGCATTTAGTGCAACATTTTTGGTCTTGCTTGCGTCGTTCTGTGGCAAAATAACGCAGACAGCTAAGAAACAATGCTATCAGCGGGCGCAATTCACTCCGCGTGAATCCCTGCCTGTGTGTTTTAAAGGTCTTGTGTGGAGAGTGGCAGTGCTCTGATGAATGGTGTCTCTGTGCTCGGAGCTGGAAGAGAGAGAGGAGAGGCTCACATAGGGCATATATGACAGATGAATGCCCTGCCTGTGCTGCCCGGGTGAGGGACAGTCCCTGTAGTGTCTCCCTTAAAGCCGGAGGACACCGAGGCTGGACACAATAGCGCCCGAGAGGCTTTACTGCCTGCAAGCAGCAGGTTGAGATGTCACCATGTAGTGCTGGCACACGCATATACACACAGAGCACTGATGCACGCATAGACGGAGGAATGCGTGATTGTACATGCACAAAAGCATGCGTGCATACCTCCACAGCCTCCTCTATCCATTCACACACTCTCACACACAATGCCAAAATAATGAGAAGCACTCAGACCAGCTGAGAGAGCTCTTTAACTCCATGGGCTAATTTTTCCCCATACAGGCAGTTTAAGCCATTCTTTGCAAAGGAACGAGACATTCTGACTCGGACTGGGCAGTATGAGCAACGACTGTGTTAGTTTTACTACAGAGAGTATATAGTTATTTGCAGTAATCAAAACTACTTCATATTATTTAAATAAGAGCAATGTGGAGTAACACAACAATACAGAGATGTGTACTAAAAAAGTCAAAATGAGGAACTTCGCCATGAAATCTTTTATACGCGTGTTAGCTTTGAAGCCATACATTTACTTACTTCAGATAGAATAATTTAAAATGCTTTCTCTTCTAATACAACAGCAAATATATATTACAGTATATTGATAATATATTATAATATATGGATGGCTATCACAAATATCACAAATATGTTGATTAGTTATGAATAATCATGTAATTTGGCTTGCATCCATGAAGGTCCAAACATAAAGAAAATAATATAATTCATTCATTTGTGAATTATGTAATTCAGCTGAATTATCCAAAAATAGTGATTATTACATAAATATAAATAATTACTTAATAATAAATAATGACATAAATATGACTAAAAAATGACTATGTACTGACAAAAATGCTGAAGCTTGATGCCGTACCTCCTTCACAAATGGTATAGTGTTACGTCCTTCCTGATTGTGCTGACAATAACAAATAAATTAATTAGGTGACTGACATTGCAATTGGATAAAAACCTTCAGAAATGAATTTTCTGTGGCTTGACGTCTTTGTCTTTCTTCTCCCGTCTTATCTCACTTGCCTGCTCTGCCTTTGAAAAGCAGAAGCAAATTGCAGTAGAAAAGGAGTGATGTATGCTTTCTGGGCTATTCACCTCTCTTTTTCACGAGAATATTTTCCTGCCAAGCAAAAAGACTCTGGAGGACTGATGACATCATGAGCTGTTGAACTTTGCCTCCATTATAGAAAGTATGCCAAGCCTCTATGTCTGTCTCTTTATGTCCCTCTCCCACTACTCCACAATTCCCTCTCTCTCTCTCTCTCTCTCTCTCTCTCTCTCTCTCTCTCTCTCTCTCTCTCTCTCTCTCTCTCTCTCTGTCAATCAGTCAGGACTGGATGTTTAGGGAGTGATTCACAGGGGTTTATATGTAAGGGCGAGTCGATGACTCTTTGACAGTGAATGTTTTCTCATTTGTTGAAAATGCACACAGAAGAACACAAGCACATGAGCATTAAGGCAACAGCAGGAGGATAAATGAAGGAAAATAACAGAGATGGGGATATTTGACTATTGATCAATGGATCTATTAGCATCTTCACAGCCCAGGATAAATCACACCTTCCATCTCCATCAATTATAAAGTAAAACGTTAAAGCATCGTGCATTAAACAACAACAACAACAACAACAACAACAACAGAAAATTAGTTGGTTCCTCAAGGGTGTTTTCTGGTGTACATCAGCATTTATCAAGCAGTAATTGGAAGCTGCTTTGAAAATACTTGGACCTATTTATCACTAAAAGCAGTTAAGCTACAGTCAAACTAAACTTCTGAAGAAAGAAAAAAAAATAAAAATACTTCTGCGACAAAAGAGCCCAAACTTCATTAGTCTTTCTGACTGATTAATTCAAAGAAACTGCTCATAAGAATCAATGATTGCACTAATTTATATAACTAAGTCAAAAACACAGTGATGAACAGTTACAAGTTACTTTTAAAAGTAATCTGTTACAATAGTCCCTAAAAAGTAACTAATTGAGTTTTTTATGGAAAGTAATGCGTTACACTACTTTTGTGTTAATTTTTCTCACCTGGGCTGGGCTGGGCTGGGCTTGCTTGTTTGTTTTATAATAACAAAAAAGTTATATTTTTGGCAAATGTAAAGGCACTTTCACACCAAGGGCCCTATTTTAACCGTCTAAGCGCATGGTATAAAGTGAACGGCGCAAGTGCACTTAGGGCGTGTCCGAATCCTAGTTTAACGATGGGAAAAATGGTCTAAAAGGGTTGTACCTAGTCTCTTAATGAATAATGGGTGTGCGCTTGCACCATGGCGGATTCGCTATTTATATGGCGGAATATAGACACCCTCAACCTGATGGGTCAGTTTAAATATGTGTGTATAAATACATTTGTCATTAATGCAAACAGGTAATTCTGATACATGCAATGACTATCCATTATGACATGTAGGCATTGTTATATTTATGTACACAATAATAATCTTTTACATTTTAATCCTTTTATTTTTAATATTTAAAATGTTTGTGTGCTGCTGCGCGCCCGTGTTTGTAATAAGTAGAGTGTAGGTGCGTTGTGCACCCGCCTATAGGCACATATTACTAACACACTCTTTAAATTATATCTATTGCGCTATTGACTTTAGACCAGGTTTCAGTGCCTCTGCACACAATGCCTCTGCACTTACTCACAATTTCTCTCAACATGGGGACAGGAGAGGAGTCAATAAATGGGAAAACAAAGTAACGTGTGTTACTTATTTGAAGTAGTAACTCTGATATTTAGTTGTAAATTTAAAAGCAATGTGTAACTTTACTAGTTATTGGGAAAAAGTAATCTGATTACATAACTTACGTAACGTTACTTGCAATGTGTTACCCCAAACACTGGTAACAAACAATAGCATTTAGCAATTTGCCACATAAAATATGACATAAATGACTCATTCAATGAATTATTTATTAACAAACCAATTCACTAAAATGATTAGATTTCCCAGTGCTACCTAAGAAAGAGACACTTTAGCAGAGAGCAGTCTGTTCGACTATAAATCTGTGTGTACAATGTAAATACAATATAACATTTTTAAACACTACAATGCAACTTTTTGGAAAAAATGTCTTCCTGAATAAGCTTCATTGTTTTGACAATATCTGAGTTACTGTCACGCTACTGTAAGCTAGTTTCTGGCCAACATTTAAGCATTGTTTCAGGAAAAGTACTTGTAGATGAAAAGTACTTATACAAGAGGCTTGTATAAGATGAGTGGATTATTCATTTCTCACTGCTGATCATCACCATGGAAATGTCCAGGTCAAACACTTTCCCTGTGGCTAGAGCAGACAGAGACTGATGCTAAACTTTATTATCTCTGGAGAAAAAAGACAGAGAGAATGGATGAAAGAGATGGAGAAAGAGAATGGAGAAGAAAAGGAAACTCATCATCCAAAGGACGAAACATTCATCCATTTGCATTTAAAAGGGTCATAAGCGCGAGAGCATTTTGCAGGCCACGTGTTAAAGGGACTGTTCACTCAAAAATGATCATTTACTCATCCGTTTAAATTTCAAAAGTGAATTTTTGAAGAATATCCTGGTCACTCTTCAATATAATGAAAGTTGTCAACTAGAGTTGTCAAATTACTAAAATTCACAATAAAAGCTCCATGTGACTTGTAGTAGCAATACTAAATGATAACAGAACTTAAATTTTTAGGTGATATAATAATGTGGAGTAATGGGGATAAAAGTGACTGAGAAAGAGGAAAAATGTTTAGAATGAAAGAGAATTCCACAGGATGGAGAGGAGAGGAAAGAGGGATGTGGACCTGTGAGAGAGGGAAGGAAGGAAGGGGCTGAGTGCTTCATTCAGACAGAGCCACTGAACAGGAGGTAATGTGGCAGCTGCTGGAGCGCGCTCTGTACAGACAGGTCAATGAGTGTGTGTGTGTGTGTGTGTGTGTGTGTGTGTGTGTGTGTGTGTGTGTGTGTGTGTGTGTGTGTGTGTGTGTGTGTGTGTGTGTGTGTGTTTGTTGTGGGGTGGGGTGGGGTCGAACAGCTTTTGTCTGGTGCCTCTGCATGACCCCATGGGACAAACACTAGTAAAGTTAGCAAGGTGGGGGCAGGTAGTGTTTTTTTGTTTGTTATTGTGAGTGTGTGAGAGCTCATTAGCTTCAAGGACACAGAGACAGTATACGAACACCTCTACAACACTCCTCAAAAACATCATCTAATGAACATGAGTTGTTGTAAACTAGGAAATGCACAATATGGCCATAATGGTTGTCACAGTGTTGTTAACTACTCACATAGTGTTGAAAAACTACTAAAAGTTATTTTTGGTCATTGAAATAAAGCTAAAATAAAATATTAGATGAAAAACTTAGGCTATTTGGCTACTAACTGAAATAAGTTGAAGTTGAAGTACTAAAACTCATTTTTAAAACTATTTTAACTAACTTTTAACTATTTATAAAAATATTTAAAAGATGACAAAAGTACAAAATTAGTAAAACAAATTAAAATGAAAATAAAAAGAATTCAAAATATACTACAATAGTATTTACATATTTACATACAATACGAGAATAACTCTTGGTTGTCAGCTGTTATTAGAGTTCTTTAATTATTGTATATGTATCAATATTGGAATGTTAATTTAAATTAATATTTTAATATAATAACAGTTAAATGTAATCTTTAGCAAATCTCAAAATTAATTTTATACTGAACATCATAATGTTGTGATGCCTAATTTCACTTGAATCATTTTAAGTTTTAATTTTTTATTTATTTATTACAATGTAGTATAGAATTTTTAAATCAGACGTCATAAGTTATCAGCCATAATGTGAGAATAATTAAATATATTAAAAATACATAAATATCATCTAAACCATAAATAAAACTTAACAGCCATAATTTTGATATCAGTGCAGGCGGCCCAATCATAAACGGAAGGCAGGCTGTGCACCTGAGCGTTGATTGTTCAACTAAAACACTACAAATCTTCCCACGTTTCTTGAGTGAATGATCGACATTCAGGTACAATCTGACATATTGAACAGGGTGTACTTTTGTCCCTCATGGCCTGGTTTTCGTTTGCACCAAATAGAAGATAGAGTCCCGTCTGTCTCGGGTCTATTCTCATCACACATCCACCTCCTGAGCTCTGGGAGAAAACGTTCCCTACCTCATCAAAAGTTTTTATTGGTTTAAAAACAGATGGGCGCTGCAGACAAAACAAGGCCGTCTCATCATTCACATAAGACACCTGAGCCTGACCAAACAAAAGCTAGACATTTTATCTGAACTGAGGAGCCAGAACATAGGATATACACAACACAGTAAGAGGTTTCTAAATGTTCCCATCTATATAGCGTCTCAGTCTTGGGTGTTATTCTGCGGTCGGGTTGTTATTTTGAGGGGCTTACTGGTTGCATAAGTAGCAGGTTGGCTGGAGTAATTATAAGGCGGGTGAATATAGAAACGGTAAGCTGTTGTAGACACATTTACAGACATATACACAAGGAGCAGACGCTGTATCAGACAGTAGCGATAGTCATCAGAGCTGAGACCCAGAGATATGACTCAGACAGCCAGACGTGTGTGTGGACGTTTGCCGCTATCAGCTGTGTCAGTCATGTATGACACACACATGGAAAGAAAGTCACAAAGAAATAGACCAACCAATAATTTTGTCATTTATTAACCCTTATTACTTTCTGTCTCAGAAACTGGTGAGTAAATGACCCCAGAATTTTAGATCTCTTTAAGATCATAATAAACAGTGTTTGTTTCTCTTAAACAGATTTCTTAGATGTATATCAACTACGATTAAATCATGCTGGAAGTATACAATGTAAATGGGGCACAATCCTGCTCTGTTTGCAGGAAGGGACCTGAAAATCTCGACAGAACGGAAGACAATAACAGAAGGTTGATGGCAGAGACAAACAGTGGGCCAGTGGCCTGCTCTATTTTCACTATATAGGTGAGTTTACAACAGACAAGACCAGACTTGAGCATTAAAAACAGGCCTGTAGAGGAAAAGAGCAAAGGCTGGGAGGCACATAATTAATCCTTAGTTTTAGTGTACCTAAGCAAAAACAGACAATAACAGATGATACAGTCATAGTTTACTACATACATTTGGAGAAATATGGATTTATATGTCCTCAGACAAAATAATTGATAAATTATGTGTGTGTATATATATATATATATATATATATATATACACACACACACATATATACATATGTTATGTCTCTTATACTTCCAAGGCTAATTTATTTGATTAAAAATTCTATATTTTAAACAAATTAAAATATTATATATATTATATATATATACACACACATATATATATATATATACATATACATATATACAATGTATATTAAATATAAATAATATATTTTAAAATGTCATTTATTCCTGTGATGGCAAATGTTTTGCATCATTACTCCAGCCTTCAGTGTCACATGATCCTTCAGAAATCATTGTAATATGCTGATTTGGTGCTCAAGAAACATTTATTATTATTATGTTGTGCTGCTTAATGTTTTTTCATGGGGGAAAAAAAGTTCAAATGAGCAGCATTTATTTGAAATAGAAATTGCCATACTGTACTATAATATAAATCTATGGTATGTCACATTTGAATTGCTGCAAACACATTGACAGAGCTTTCTCAATGCAAGACTAGACCCATCCTTTCATTCCTGAAACATTCCACGGCTTCAACTTAACACAGATATCAGCCCACATTCCATACCTTCAGCCCACCTCACAACACAGTCACACTTCCATATTGTACTTTTTTATTTTTATTTCATGTCCTCAGTACAGTCAACACTCAGTCACACATGCAGACTGTCACTGTCATACTCAAAAATCACACGATCGCATCCAAATCCTAAAAACACACAGCTCATGCCAGAAACACAACTACACTCCTACGTGAACTTAACATTCACCATCCATTTCACTCGTGTTGACTGGAAAAAAAACAAAGACACCTCCTCTGCCCCTCCTTTCCTGGCAGGGTAAGGTTGCAACACCCTCTTTAAAAAACAGCTTCTTGTAGCTACAGGCTATGACTGAGTGTTGGTTTACTGCCAATGTTTTTCCACGGCAACACAATGCCGATATGCTGATCTCTATGCCATGATTTACAGAGCTGGGGCGGTCAAAAAGAGATAAACGTGAGTGTAACAAGGACACAGGAATTTTCATAAGGACTGCAGCATGTGCTATAAACTCTCTTTTCTCTTACTCTGAGCAAAGGACCTTCATCACTGCACAAACATGTCCAGAATCCTGCCTATGCCAAAGAATAAATCCAAAAATGACAGACTTCAATAGAACATGATTATTCCTTTCCAGCGCAGAGTGTCACTGTGACCTCAAACAGTCATTCCACAAGTTCAATAACAGTGACGAGGCCATAAACTCATGGAGGCCTGAGATACAAAGACAGGAAGAGGAGCTCTCACATGGAATGTGTACAACTACACACAGTGTATTGGAAAAATGATTGTATTGGAAACCCTTGTCTCTTTCAATAGTTCTAAGTCTTTGAGCTATTGTAGGTTATTTCTCATGCTCAGGGGAGAAACACAGAATCATATTCACTTTAAACTCTGGCAGCTAAACAATATCTGCTGCCCATGTTCAATAAGAAGACGGTCAGCGCTATAAAAATAGAAAAATCACAAATAATTCTCTTAAATGTCGCAACTGCTTTTCTTAGACAGTAATGAGGTTAAGCCCTGCTGAAAAAAAAAACTTCTTGAGCTAGTTTGCTAGTCTTAGATGGTCCCGGAGTCTGGTCACTATGGTCTGTTGGGTGGTTTTAGGAACTTTCCTAGCTAAACACCAGCTTGGCCCAACTGGAAGACCAGCTTAAACCGTTTAAACCAGTTGGTTTAAGTTGATCTTTTTCGAGAAGGGAGAGCAAAGTATTGAAGCTCTAAAAGAACCCAGAAATTATCAAAACTGTGCTCAGATTTAGAAACTGGAATGAAAAGTCAAAGATTTCAACATACTCTCCCTGGACCAAATTAATAAGCTTTGTTATGCAAATGTTATAGCTTTATACTGTATGACAGCAGCTGTTTCAGTTATTTTAAAAGACATTTAGGAGAGACATTAAATAAACCAGATTTCCTTTGAAGAGATTCTATGACTGTTTCAGGCATACAATTCATATAACATAGGAATATAGCCGAACGTCATGCCTCAAATTTTAATCAAAGCACTTTGTTCTGGTATTGATCAAAGGTCACACCTGTTTTATTCTGATCCCATCTTGTTTAAATGTCTGTAAATGTTTTCCTGTAGTGGTTTTAAGAACTTTCCCAGCTAAAAACCAGCTTGGACACTTTGGAAGACCAGCTTAAACCAGCAAATACCAGCTTAAACCATTTAAGACAAGCAAACCAGCTGGTTTAAGAGGATCTTTTTCAGAAGGGAACGCACAGTTTAAAAAATTTTAGGAATCAAAGCACTCCTTAATTCTGGTACTGATTAAAGGTCACACCTGGCAACCTGTTTTCTGATCCCACCTTGGTTAAATGCCTGTAAATGTTTTCCTGTAGTGCTTTACTAGTGAATTACTTTGGACCACAATACGTAGGCATCACATGCGTGATGTTACCAAAGGGGTTAAATTTGGTCAGATCAGTGCTGCTTCTACACATCCTGATGCTGACATTCATGTGTGTATGATTATAAGGATAATGAGGATGAGGAGCAGGTCCTGTCCATCAGACCCCCCAGGAGAGGGTGGGGGAATTCCTCCCTCTCAAACTCCGGAGGGTGAGTCAGGGTTGAGTCAGGGAGGCAATACAGGGGGAGATGGACTCAGGTTACTCAGCTGTCTTCTGAAGAAGGGGTCTTTCTTTTATTTAAAGATCCCTAACACAACATGACTCAACATTCTTAACTTAGCAACTGATTCAGCCTGGTTACCTCAACTCAAAAGTGATCTCAAGCCCACTCACAAGAGTATATAGCTCCCCACCTTCATCACGGACCACCTCAGGAGGAACCAACATATAGTGACTCAAAATTCATACTCTTCATACTTCAAACTTCTTAAAAACCCAGTTATCATCTGTTTTCAATTCACAGTCTGATATTCAGTGCAGTAATAATTGACCGTAACCATTTCAAGGTCCATTTCTATGGCCGGGGAATATCCCAGCCTCTGCAGGGGGTGAATCCCAGCGTCCATATTCCTCACAGACGGAAATACAGTACAGTCCAACTCTCACGTCCAAATACCAAAGCACTGTGTCATTCCCAACTCTTACAAGCTGAACGAGCGCCAATACTTTCAAACAATGGCAAGGAACGGATGCTTCGGCCAGTTGCTTCATGCTGTTCTTCTCTCGCTCTCTTTTTTCCTTTCTCCCTCCTTCTTTCCCCTGCTCCTTTCCATAAAACCTTAATCTTTCAGCTTTCTCCTGAGTCAGCAGAGAAGCTCACAGCGGCAGGGCTCCTTTTCCTTCCCTTCGTTCTACGTTACTCCTGTTTTCTCACACTCTCTCCTAAGCTTTCAAAACTCACTACTCCTCAAGAAAAGCCATTTTTAAAAACCTCAGATGGTGCCGATATATTCTGATGGTCTCTGTGTGAAGTGTTAAAGCAATTATTATTGCCTCTTTTTAGAGCTTTTTAAGTGGATAGCCTACTTGTTCTGATCCGTTGCTCCTTAAAAAATATAAAATGTTAATAAGACAAAAAGTCTTAAGATCAAGTAAAAAAAGTTAAATGTGTCTCTTGTTTTTCTTCTGTCTACAATGACTACACTTTCCCATTCACTCCAGATATATTACCCGAGGGCATTTAGCATAACCAACTTAAAGCGTTCACACAACACTGAGAACAGCAAACACACTCACCAAATAATTCATTTTCAGCCCCGCTGTGTGAGTCTCTGGGACTCCAGACAGCACTCAACTGCCTGAGATTTGACCCCTGGTGAAAACTCCCTCGGACCGTCCAGCTCTTTGTCAAATCTCTCTGCGTCTCCGACGGGCAGAAAGTCTTGGGCAGCTCCTAACACATACTCCAATTCCGTGATGTCAGAGGGCAAGAATGAGACTGTCCCATATACTTCTCTGTCTTGAACTCGCTCGCTCTCTCTGTGATCGTCCTGTGCTCTTTCTCTCTCTCCCTCTCTGGCAAAAGGAGGAGGGAAGAATGCATAGGGTAACCTGACACCCTCCCAGTTCCTTCTCAAACCTGACGTTCCCTCTCCCTGCTGCTGATTGGCTAGGATTCTGTTCTTATGTTAATGAGCCTTACCCTCTTCCTCCCCCTGCCTGTGAGGAATGTTTAGTGAACCTCTCTGTGGACCTGAGAAAGACAGACATTTTTTTTTTGGCCATCCGCTGTACCCCTCACACACAAACACACAGCTTTGTCTAGACCCTTTCCTTCAGCCTCAAATGTTCTGTCTTCCCTTTTCTGCTGTTTTTGTTGCTAGTCCTTTTGTTCTAGAAGTAAATCCCCTCACAAAACCCTTCTTCTCTACTTCAACAGGAGAAAAAAGCTAAACTCCACTGACATTTGCAGTGTTTTGAAATGTTTAACCTCTTATTTTCAGTATATATATGACCTGAATTACTAAATCACCATCAAATAAAAAAGGAAAGACTGGGTAGACAGAGATAACATATTACTGAAGCAAAACTCTTAAATTATTTAAAACTCTTAAATTAAATTAATTTAGTCATTTATGCTGTACAAATTATTGGGAAAAGACACTTGGACTATTTTTCACATATAAAAGACATAAAATGCAATGAAATAAAATATTTTTTTAAATGTAATGCTATAATAATAAATTCTAAATAATCCTGATTGTGCATATATTTATTTAAAATTTAAATAATGACCGTTAGTTAAGTAAATAAACTAGACTAATCCATTCCTGTTTGCGTTTGTGTTTTTTCAAAGCATGACATCATTATGCAATTCTCCCGTGAGGGAGTGACCAGGTCAGGGGGTCAAATTGGGATCCACATTCAAATCAATGTGGTAAATAGGCAAAAGCTGCATGTCCTAATGGACTGTCTTTTGCAATTTACAAATAACAGATAGAAATTCCAGTCCTTAGATGAAAGCAAGGCATAAAGTAAGTCACCGTTCCTTCCTAAAAGCTTGAATGTAAGAGAGGTGACAGAAGAGAGGCGCGCTGTCCTCAAACTGACATCATTGGCTGACGTTGAGGTCAGGAGAAAGGTCAGTGAGGTAGGAGAAACCTGCCTCATTGGAAACCTCCAAACCCCAGTCTGTCCTGCCAGAGAATATTATCTCATTTTGACCTGAATCCAGTTTTGTAGTATCACTTGTTGATAGATGATTTGATAGATGACCCTGTGGAGAACATTTAGCAGAGGCTACCATTTAAATTTAGGATATATGCTTAAAAATCCTGTGAGTCTTTTTCTGTTTGGAAGAAGAAAGGCAGTTATACAGGTTTGGAACGACATGAGGACAGGAGTAAATGATGATTCTATTTTAGATGAACTCCCTTAAAAGCACTACCTAGGCAATTTCTGTAGTTATCCCATTGTCAAAATCATACCTGTGCACTTAAAATGTTCACTAGAATTTCCCAGAATGCACTGTTAAAGTCAGCAAAAGGCAGAACATGCTCACAATTTTGATGGAAATACTACTACTGGAAATAATCATGTAAATATACAAAGAGACGTATGAAAACGAGATGAGAATATGTTTTTTCTGTCTTTAAAGGAATAATTCACCCAAAGAATGTACATTCTACAATCATTTGCTTATGTACATATGGTTCCATGTCGTTCCAAACCTGAAGGGCTTTCTTTGTTCTATGGAATTATTTTTTAATTATTTTTAATTATTTTGAAATATTTTTCACCCAAACAATAAATGTCAATTAGGTCCAAAGCCATATTGGGCCCCATTAACTTCCATTGTTAATGTATGGGGAAAATACTGATATATTAATCAGCCTTTTTTTTTTTTTTTTTTCATACATTATTACATTTTGTCCATTATGTACACTACTGTTCAAAAGTTTGAGGTCAGTAATGCTTATGAAAGAAGTCTCTTCAAAAATACAGTAAAAACAGTAATATTGTGAAATATTTTTTATATTTTAATATAGTTTAAAATGCCATTTATTCCTGTAATGACAAAGCTGAATTTTCAGCATCATTACTCCAGTCTTCGGTGCTACATGATCCTTTAGAAATCATTCTAATATTCTGATTCGTTTATATTTTTGTGGAAATCGTGATATAGCACATATTTCATAATGCCACTGTAGTTTTTAACAGTTACAACAAAGATGTGTTACACAGCGATGATATCAAACACCAGTGCTTTTAATGCCTGACCTTGTAACTGTGTCGCAGGTAATTGAGTCATCATCGGTGTTCCAGTGTTCAGCGTATCAAAGCCCTTTTTAGTACCCAAATTCATGCTCAAGATATACCAATTCACATTCTAGAGAGGCAGAGTGGGAATTGAGACACAGCAGCCCCCTGACAACCCACCTCATTCCTAAACGACTACAATCCCCTGAAGCCCATGAATCTGGAGCCATGAATTACACTGCACAACTGGCGTCAAATCAGCAAGATTCTCCCTAATTGAAAGTGCCGTAGGAATTTGAAGCCCTTATCGTCACGCAGTGGCTGTCTTCTCAGGCCACAAGGTGCCGTGTCTGGTCTCCATGACAATCGAGCAGCACTTCATCTCGCACTACGGGGTGTCTGCTATGCAAGATGGATTTTGATGGTTGAGACGACATTCTCTCCGTCTAACGTTCACTGGGATGTTTGTTATTTATTTCCGTCAGCTAAGCCTGAGTGACATCAGAGCTGTCACTGAAATTAACAAGTGTGCATGGATTTTGTCACCATAAAGATTAGGCTATCACATCAGACATCATTTCAATTAGCGCCCCAACCCCCTCACGCTCTTCAGCTAATAAGCCCCCTCCATCAGCGCCAACTAATCACAATCCTGTTATATATCGGAAAGAGGCGGGTGTTGGGCAATGCTCGTCTGGAGTTGAGAGGTCTAACTGCCTGTCACAAAGCACTAGAGAGGTGAAAATGAGACAATCTTTGCTGTTTGTAACAGATCACTGCACCCTTTTGTGAAAAGATTGAAATCATTCTGTATAAAATATTCAATAACTAGAATATGCGTGACGTCTTCCATACCTTAGCCTCTGTTGGAGAGTATTATGGCTCAGTGAGTGTGGAACAGTAGGTCCATTGTGTCAGACCGTCTCGGTTTGGTCAGGCTGTCACACCTACGCACAATATTGTTCAGCTGGCAGCGTTTCGGCCCTGGAACCATGACCACTGCCCCGTGGCCTCTGTAACCCCCCGCATGCCGCGCGTGTCATGAGATTCAGGGCAATCTGGCAAGAAAGACTCAGCCAAGTCCTGGACCCGGCCACCCCAGAACAGACCAAGCATATATAGATATAGATGTGGGTCAGATAATTTGAAAATGGAAATCCCATTTGCCTTTAGATCAAAGTCTCCAACTCTCTGAATCATTCCAAGAAGTAAAACATCTCCATCAGGATTTCTCTACATCAGTCCTCTAAATTCCAGAAGAATCTGCTGGAAAATTCTGGTGGGAAAGTAAACCAGGATATATCTCAAAACAACAGGATGATTTATTTAATAGAACCAAGCTTCAAGAGTAGAATTTCATTGTTGGAAGCATAGAGTAGAATTTCAAACACGAGGAGCCAGATTTACTAAAAAGGTCAAATTAGCGAGAGTGTGATTCCAAAAAAGAGCAGATGGGAGTGAAAAGTTCTGTACGTAATCTACTGATGACATGCAAATTAAAGAACACAGATACAGCCGGATCATTTCCATAATGACCAATGCAAGCTACCAAGAGCTGCGTAATTTAGAGTCTGGTTTAATGCTTTTTTGGGGGGCGGTAAGTAATGGCGCAAACACCAGTAAATTGATTAGTGCAAACCTTAGCAAATCAGCTTGCATGATTCATTTAAATACTCTCCTCCCATAAATTTTGCACCTGAAAGGGAAACTCCTACAAATGCATGTGCAATAAGGCAGGGATCCTCAAATCTGGCCCACAAGATCCACTGTCCTGCAGAGTTTAGCTCGAACCCTAATCAAACACACCTGAACATGCTAATCAATGTCTTTAGGATTATTAGAAAATCACAGGTAGGTGTGTTTGATCAGGGTTGGAGCTAAACTCTGCAGAGCATTGGCCCTCCAGGGCACGATTTGAGGAACCCTGCATAAGGTCATCCGCAACAATAACCCTGTCCACACCTTTTCAGTGCAATTTCTTTAGTAAATCTAACAGTAATTTTTTAACAGCAAAAGAGGGTTTGCGATGGCGCTACGTCTATAGGAATGGCACACTTTATTATCTTAGGTTTTTTACTTTTATAAATATTAAATTATATAACATACAAATGTATAACATTTAACTGTTTGTTTTTGTATTCAACGTTCCTCATTGGGTCTGACATAACACAAATGGGTGTTATTTTCACATTAGTTGGAACTTTACCTTTCCTTTACTGTTTTTAATTGGTAGATGCTACACATTCCTATCTTTTGAAATAACCAACTCATTGATTTTAAATGAACGGTTTTCATTTCAAGTTATGAACGATAACCGATAAATGTCCAATAAATTGTATACATCTGTTTTCTAAATGGATGAAAAATAAAACACCACAAATCTAAAAAAAATAAAATCAACTGTTTTAAATGCTAAGTGAACTTAGGTATCACAACATTATAATGTACAGTATGAAAAATATATATTAATTTTGAGTTTTTAAAGAATAACTTAAAGTGAGTGTTTGATGATGGCAAATGTAGCCTAAACTAAATGTAAAAAAAGTATATAAAAGTATATTGTGGCAAGCAGTACGAGGCCGAGGGCCGTGAGAGAACGGCACGAGGCCAGAGTATGTGAGCGGAGTGGAGCAGCAGCAATTTCCCCTCCACGCGTTAAGCATTCAATAATCACTCCGCTCCAGCTCCACTCCGGGTTCACCATTTCCCGCTCCCCACTCCACTCCTTGCTCACTGATATCAGAAACACTGCTCCGTCTTCGCTCCGAGGAAATTTGCGGCTAAACGCTAAAGTATTTAAGTAAGCTCTGAAATATCACAAAAGTTTGCTTTATAACATACATTAAATGAAAAAAGAAATAAACAATAGGAGTTTCAGCGTTGTTTATTGGAACACTAGTGTGCAACAATGCAAAAATGTTTTCCTACGACATGCCAAGCTTATTAGGCTTTATCGGCATTAAAAGTTAAACAGCTGCTTTTGCAGTGCAAATTTTGTTTGAAAAAATGAAAATAGTACATTTTCATCAGTTATTTTATCTACGAGTCACTATACATTTCTGCTCATTCAAAATCAGATACAGATAACTGTAAGCAGATAAGCACTGCAAGATTACATTAGTTTGAATGCATTAGAGAGAACGATTGCGTTTGAATAAGTGCTACCTGTTTAAAATGTGCTTTCACCAGATCATATTCAGTATGTAGAAGGTACAAAAAAAATCCTTGAGCTATAACATCCTGCTCATGTTCATCGCCGTCATCATAATCTTTACATCCTTTCTGATTTGAATGATCCATCTGTATCAAGCTACTTAAATGTGCTTAACGTGTGAGTTCTGGCTAAAAGTGCAGTTATATTATGGGCCGTTGGCATGAACTGTACTTGTGATGGAGCGATAGTGTAGCGCTCTTGGAGCGAGTGAATCCACATCGCTCCAATTTTGTTTTTAAATCCGCTCCTCACTCCATTCAAAATCACGCCGCTCCACTCCCACTCCCACGGTGGATCCTCATGGTGGAGCTTCAGCTGCATAAAAGGAGGAGCGCCGACAGTGAAGGACGAGAGAGGACCAGGCCTGGACTTGTTTTGTTTATGCTTTACTTTCATTTTGTATTTATTTATTAAAGTCTTTGAATGTTTGCCGGTTCCTGCCTCCTTCTTCCCGACTCCTTCTTCCCATAACAACGAACATACATTACATGTGTGCGTTACATTTATGAATTCTGAAAAATATTATATTGTCCTATAACCAATGTGATACTGATAAATTGTAGTACATTACTAACTTAGTAAAATATTTTTTCTCAACCCCTATAAAAACCTACAAGCATTTTTTTTTTTTTTTTAAGTTCAAAAGTTTTAGGCTGAACCCACCGATTAATCTGAACCCACCGATATCATGACATGACCACAATATGGCAGTGACATTTGACATCTTTATGGCTTATGATGAATTCTTTGAAACGTCTGGCTAAAATAATCCCTAAGATCACCGTCAAAGTCAAGAGAAAAACTCAAAGCATTTCCTGTGTCTGAATGAAGGCTGTATTGGGAGCTTAATTCTTTGGTGCCACATCATCAAGAATTACTAATGCAGATCCAGAAAACAACAGCAGCAGCAGCAGCATCCTGCCCATGATGCACTGCTCTAGTCTCTGCTCTGAGAAAAAAACAATGCACATCCTTGTATTGAGACATCCGGCCCCCTGGCCAACAGCAATATTCATGCAGCTTTGAAGGACAAAGGAATAAAGAGTTCCTTTCTTTGTTGGGACTGTCAGGCCCGCTGCGCAGTCTGTCACCAAAGTCTTTTAACTACTTATGACGAAGGAGAGAGAAAATCCTCAGCTACACACTCACGTGAAAATACACACACACACACACACACACACACACACACACACACACACACACACACACACACTTGCTTAAAAGCACAGGTCTAAATAAGCATGTACTACACAAAAATTACAATGATTTGTCCTACAGGACACTGCAGCAGATGCAGTAAGCGGCGGACAGGCAACTTTCCAAAATCCCCTCTGGAGTGTTTGTGGTCTTCCCGTATCCACAAACGGAGGATAAGCGTCTGTATTTGTATAGAACAGGAAAAAACAAGACCTAGCCCCTATAAAAAAATGAATCACAATCTGATTATTTCATTATTTTACACACCTTATTTTACACGCTTAACACACAGCAGGAGTAACAGGGTTGATCAGACCATTACTGAAATTTAATTTCCATAGATAATTATATTTGTTTATTTTCAGATTTGGGTTCTCATTATTATGTGTCCTCTTATCAGTCATGGTAATACTTTAAGATGATTAAAAACCACAAAGTGAATCAGTCTTCCTCTCTTTTAATCTAAAGTTGCAAGGATGAGACTTATGGCGTGTGCAAAGCAAGCAAAATAAGCACACACACAGAACAACATCAGCACTAGACGACTAGCTCACTTTTCTCAGCCTCACTGCAATAAAAAGATTAACATTAATGTGGCAGGAAGTAAATGGCATTATGTAGAGTTGAGCATAATCAAGGAGTGCTGGGGATATTACTCACAAAGAGCCTTCCAATCAGCACCTCCTTTACTGTCCCACCACACACACACACACACACACACATATATAAAAGGAGGGGAGAGAAGGAGGAGAACAATAAATAAACCTGGGCACCTGCTGGTTAATTAGATAGTGCTGATTTTATTTTTCATTTTAATCTTTTTTTTTTTTTTTTTTTGATGCTGTCTGGTTTCTGGATCCCATTGGAAAGTGCCCTCTCTCCCCCTCTAAACAGAGCTTTATTGGCATGATTGTTAACATTTAGTGTATACAGTAATTACAGTAACACAATAGACAGCATAGAAAAGAAATATGATGCAATAAACAAAGAGATAAATGAAATAAAGGGAATATAAAAATTATTAAAGAAAAAAGAAAACAGTAAATTAAATCAAAATAAATCAAAAAGAAAAAAATATAAAATTAATAATATTGTGTTAACTTTACAATATTGCTGAAGTGAATACTTATATGTACAGTAACAAAACAGACAGCATAGAAAATACATATTATGTAGTAAATAAATAAAGATAAATTAAACAGTAAAGAAAAAGAAGAAATACATTAAAATAATATATTTTTAAAATATAATTAGTAATAAATAAGCCAATTAAATAATAATGTTCATCACACGTGTCTATTGACAAACTAAAAATTGTCACGGAACGGGAAATAACCGGCAGCAGGCAGAGATGCAGGATCCAATTGCAAGGGAGAATTTAATAAACAAACAATCAAAAACCAGGAACAAAATAACACTGAGCAAAAACAAAGAAAACACAGGGAACGGGGAACGGGGAACGGAGAACGGGGAACGGGGAACGGGAACGGGGAACGGGGAACGGGGAACGGCATACACCTGCATGACAACAAACAACAACCGACAGAGAACTGAAGCACTGGGGATATATACACAAGGGAAACAAGGTTAACAAGATAACAAGGGGGAGTGGCTAATAGGGAACACCTGGGGGAAACTAATCATGATGAAAACTACAAAGAACTCTGAAATACCACAGGAACAGGACAGAAATAATGCACAGATAAACTTCAGCATAAAGGTCCCACACAGAGTGCCAGACACAGAACAGATATGACAAAAATAAGCTTACTGTGTCTCCCTTCTCTCCTAATTACTATTTTATGTATATTTCTTAGTCTGGGATGTCTGGAAAAGTTGTTTTTTTTTTGGAAATGCGACTTGTCTGATGTTTTGATATTTTCCCCATTTTAGGAGAAAGTGTACTTTAGTTTTGACAGAATCTTTCATGCTTGGGTTTTCGACATTTACCTATCAATATAAATGAGAACATACCAATGGCTTCTATTGTTTTTACATTAAGCTAACAGACTAACCCTAATATGAACATTTACAATACTCCTAAAAATCATCAAGAACATTTTTCCCTTTGAGGACTGCTTTAAGGGAGTTTATGTATGACTTAGCAAACAGACACTCACTCACACACACACACACACTAATCCATAAATCAAGTGAGAACTGCAGCATTCGCAGCAGCAAGAGAGTGACTAAACTCCAAAACAATTATGAAAAGAGACCCATCAGATATGCATAGACACATACACGCAAACACACGCCATGAGACACTAAAGAACTCCAAACAATCCTACGAGTCTCCTTCAGACGGACACAGACGCAGTATTAGCCTGGCCTCCCTTCCCCCTCTCAGTGGAATGCAGGAATGTGGTGCTAACCCTAGCAGAACGCCACTCTCTCCGACCATCACTTCCAGGAAGGGGACCGTTTTCCCATGGGCTGGGTTTCTCCAAGTAGCCCGTTCTGCTTGAACCTCACTTAAAACATACAACCGAAGTGAATAAGGGTCTCCGCAACAACAGCTTTAATTAGGCTCCTCCTGTTAAATGATCAGTCTAGAGAATTGTGAGGTAATACTCTTCCCAGACATTAACGGTGTTATTACGCTCTCTTACAAATAGCTTCACTGTCTGAAAGGGTCATTACGAATCACTGCGATTTTCCACTTTTGGAAATGTGCTTCCAAAAAAGAAAAAAAAGAAAAACGCAGTTATAATCAGAACGTTATAACGTTATAATGGCAGCTGTTTGAAGCTATCTGTGGGGAATGAGAAACGTTTGATATAAACTCAATTGCCTGATACACTGCTTCATTCGTTTATTTCTAGTCTGCTGCATTTCACTGAATGTGTGTGAGTGTGTGTATGCATGGCCATGTGTATCCTAGACTTCGCTCTCTGCCCTTGAAAATGTGCGAGTCAGTGCGAGAAACAGAGTCTCTGGGTCCCAGGTGTCTGGATAAGGCAATAAGCGGAGGTCTCGAGGAAATGTTGAGATAAGACCACCACAGCCAGAGCTGACAGGCCATCAGTAACTGCCATCTAATGTAATCTCATTACCAGTCTCTCTGCCATCCGACTCCTGTCTTAATTTCATCTGATTAGTCTTCATGCCACTCTTTACTGTCAAATATAGATTTTCAATGATACATTGAGGTATACTAGGATGAAAAGTCTTGAAATTAAGATTATAAATACTCTATAACACAAAGAATGTCTTTAAGTTTTAATAAATCAAGCTAAATTCATATGTTGAGATATCTGTTATGAAGATTAAGAAGCCTCTTTCTTTGCTCATCAAGACTGCAGTTATCTGATCAAAAACAGTAAAAACAGTAATGTGAAATATTATTAGAATTTAAAAGAACTAATTTCTATTATAATTTACTGTTATTACTATGGTAAGTACATGTAACATATGTAACAAGGACACTTATAAATGTCTTTACTGTCATTTTGGATCAATTTAATGCAAACATATTTATTTATTTCAAAATAAATTTGCATGGAATGACTCTTGTTCAAAGGTATCCTTAGATTTTCTAGTTTGTATTCACTTGTATTCTTGTAACTTTGTTTTGTATTCTGAGGGAAAAGATGGCTTGACATGCTGAAACAACTGATGGCTGAGCGAAACCACAGCAGCAAATAACTAATAATGAAAATAGCTTGAGATGAAGGGGGAGAGGTCAGAGTTCAGTTATGAGGTCTGAAATGCAGTCTCTGGTTTCTCTCAACTCCAAGTTCTGCAGTCCCTTCCATTTCATACGCTGTCACATTCACTCAAATCTCAGATCCACAGCCTTTTTACGATCTACATTATAGCTTTTGAGTGACACACTGAGAAAAGTTACATTACTAGTAAAGTAGTGGCCAAAAGTGATGTCCGGCCTAGGAATGTTCAGCAAATATTCAGACTATTAAAGATTTTGTAAACACAGGCTATTGCGTAGTTGTGCTTGGAGTCTGCTGTTTTATTTGCGATAAAGCTATGAAACATGTCAAATTGTGTGGACATCATTTTTGCCCAGGCTGTCAAACCAAGAACTTATGAACGCATGCAAGAACAAGAACCAACAAAATATTAATAACTGATTATGTTGTAGTCAATGTATGCTTTTTCCTGTGAGCTTTATGTTTTTCTATGTATTTTTTTGCATAGTAAAATAAAATCTGTGGCTGTATTTCTAAATAATTTCATCCGATAAATACCAAGTTTAGTGTTTTGAAATATTTAAAATAATATTTAACATATATATATACACACGCACGCACACACATTTTCCCCATATTTTAATGGTTTAATTTAACTTAGGGTCATTAAAAACAAATCTCCAAATCATTCCCTCCCGGACATCACTTTTGGCCACTACTATATTTATAGTGATATATCAGACAAATGATAGCTTATCTGCAATTTTATTGTGTAAACAAATTTTAATTTTAGACGTTTTGTGTGCATCTCATTTGCTATAATTAAATTGTGTAAGCCTATATAATATACATGGGCATGATATCAGCCATCAGCTCTCCAGTTATTGGTATCATATCTATTGAAAACCCATACTGGTCATCTATCTGACAGCACTATCCAAAGCCACTCACAGAAATTCCCCTGAAACATCCTGTGATTAAGCTCTTTGAACTTCAAGGGAACAATGGTAGCTAATGGAACACCCCTATTGCAGAGTTTGGACCTCCAACCTTCTTGTTATCAACCCTTAGCTTTAACCATTACAACAAACCACCCTATAACTTACACAAAGTAGACACTGATGAGGCTCCAGTGAGAATAGAGAGCCATGCATGAGCGCATTTAAAGATCACGCCTGGATCTCAATTGTCAGAACATGAATCAGTGTGTCAATGTCTTTAAAACAGAGATTATGAAAGCATTTCATGCTTCAAACACCATTAGACAGCAGCATCATGTAATACATGGTCAGTCATGTCAGTCCCGCTGCAGTGCAGTGGTGCTTATAGAGTTCAGATGGGTCAGATTAAATTATTAACTCCACTGACCCACAGATAAACATCACATTGATCTGTGTGAGAGACTGGAGAGCAAGGATTGGCCTTGTGACTGTCTCTCCACCACAGCATATAATCTAACACACCTCATTTAGCTCACAGGAGGAGAGGGCAAACGCTCACAGAGACGTACAGATTTTTTGAGACACCATGGTGTCTGGGTCTCAAGGGTTGAGGTATTGTAGGTGGGTTAGGGCAGTGCCAGGGTCGGCTGTTCTGACCTCTCCTCCCAGCCGGCCACTGGACCAGGGGGCACATTCATTACCCCAGCTTAAGTACAGTGCAGTGTGGGGTCCCTGACCCCTGTGCATGCTGGTGAAATACAACACCCATTTATCAAAGGGTCTGGAATGTGACTGAAAATTAGAGGGGGACAGTGGGGGACGGGGCAAAGCCAAATATCGCCTAAATACCAGGCATTTAACAGCAGAGCAAGCAATTTTGCATGAGAGAACGAGATCTGTTGGATAACAGGGTGCGCTCTTGTTCTCTCATGATGATATCGAGCAGTGGGGTCAGAGGTCACAAGCACTCCTCAGTGTGTTTGAGCTGGCTCAGTTTCAGCGTATTAGACACAAACATTCTAAAGCAACCCCAACAGACCCATCAGTAAACTCAAGAATCCCATTATCATTTATATTTATTTAATTTATATTTATTAAATAAAATATGTTTATTTAAATTAATAAAATGTTTATTTAATATTTCTAAATAAAATGTAATAAAAGTAAATTATATATAATTTATATATAATATTTATCAGGTTAAATACGATTATAATTTAAATTTTTACAATTTATAATTTTACAATTATACTAAAAAATATATATATTAAAGTTGTAATATATGTTTTATCTTCATAAAATGAAAAGCTTACCCAAATCACACACAAATCACTGGTTGTAAATCACTCCAAAATGTGTGTTGGTATGTCGAAGTGTAGATATAATGGCTTTTAATGAGCAGATCACTATCTGTGCTGCTCTGCAAAGCTCTGTGTGCCATTAACGCCTCTTAGAGATCATCTACTGCACTTCCTGATATGGCTCCTACTCTAATGCTGCCTGTAGCGCTGGAAATAAAGGCCTGACTAGTGGCTAATAACTCATTACAGACCCACTGAGCTGGTGGTTAGATAAATGGAGAGGGGAAAACAAACATGTCATTCAGCTTTGTGCCAAAGCATGCATACACACATAAACACACACTTTGCTCTCCAATTTAGTACAGTTATGCCTCCGTTTGACTTTGAGAGGCGCCTGGGCTTCAGTCTAAAAATACAAGAGGCCAAATAAACATGTTTCATACCGTTTTCACGCCCTGTTTAGACATGAGATCAGGCTGTGAAGAGCAGCGATCATGCAGACGCGACTGCTGGTTGTGTTGTTAATGAGATGTGTGATGTGCCAATATTGTGCATTCACCGGTCAGCAGGAGGCGCCACTGCTTACCAGCGGCTCTGTAGGAAGTAGGTGATGCTCTTGATGAGCTCCAGATTCTGCAGATGAAGGGTTCAGCGTTCTAGATCCTATCTATCAAAAGAGCAGTGTGACAGAGATAAATGACCACACTGATCTGGAGGAACAAGTACACTATAATGGGCTAGTTAACTTAGACATGGTCTTTTGCAGAAACACACACACAAGCAAATGAATAATTCTTCATATTCATGCATCTCATTCCAAACCTTGTTGAAAGCAACAACAAAAAAGAAATTCTGGAAGTATTAGATAAGAAAATCTGGAAATAAAAACTCACATATAAGGTTATGAACTACAGTTCTATGAAGCATATGAATTATAGTAGCTTAAAAACAAGCAAAGCTAATATTAGCCACTACTCCAGTCTTCAGTGTCACATGATCCTGCAGAAATCATTCTAATATGCTGATTTGGTGCTCAAGAAAGCTTTTTTTCTTTTATTATCAATGTTGAAAACAACTGTGCTGCTTAATATTTTTGTGTTAACTTTGATGCACATTTTTCAGAATTATTCAATGAATAAAGAGTTCAAAAGAACAGCATTCATTTAAATATATCAATTTGATGCAAAATCTTACTGACCCCAAACTTTTGAATGGCTGCATACAAATATATAAGTTTGAGAGTGTCAGATCATGACACTCTGTTCTCAGATCATGAATCTCTGAATGATAAAAATGGATCTGTGGAACTGGATCATAAGGTACCCACGAAAAAGCTGTTGCAACCACAAATCTTTACGACGTATGTAGTTTTTATAGACCCTTTAATATTCTGATATACAGTATTTACAGTCAAGTCACATAATTATTGTTTTATGATTGATTATTTCTGTCACTTGTGGGTACTCATGCCCATCCTTAATATACACATGAATACAAATGCATGCATATATATAGTATACACTACTAGCTGCAGAAATTGCAAGAACACATCAAGGCTTCATGGAGAATGAAGATCTATTTAAGCAGTGAAGAATGCCCTGCTGATGGGCTTCTAATTCCCATTTCATTAAGAGAGGGAGTTTTCTCACAGCCTGGGCCTCGATTAGAGGGGTAACGGGCCGTAAACAGAGAGAGAATGAAAACCAGGGAGAAGTGGATGGGAAATTAAGAGAAATCAGATGGAAAGAAGAGTATTCAGAAAGAGGAGAAGGATGTCACTGGTGGTTAATTGTCAAGAATCTACATACATCAATATAAAAACAGCACTGTCATGCACCACTCTCTGAGAGACTTCACTGCAAACAAAAGCAAACAGATCCACAGCAGCCATGTGCAACCAGCAGCTGTTAGATCCATCTTACGAACAGTCGTGCAATCAGTAGTCAGCTCTCTCTCCATCTCTCTCACTATCCCAACTCCATGCTGCACCTACCTCAGCTGAAGCCCCCTGCAGACAGTCAAACATTTTACAGAACACCTGGAAGGGGAGGGGAGGAGATGAGACGTCCGCTCAGACAAACAACACATCAACCTTAATATGACAGCACTCTGTGCTTCAGGAAGCACAGCAACACAGAACAACAGACTTCATCACAGGCTTAAGATTATGTAGTTTGGAGGTGTATCTCACTCATACAAAAAATTAAGGTATGAGAGTCTACACTATAATGTGCTTACATTTTATGTACAATATAGTCTGGCCTCAAGTGCATAGTACCTTTATACAGTTAATAAATAATACAAATAATGCCTTGTGCACATGTCTGAAAATGTGGAAAAAAAACTGATCATTTCAAATCTTGTGTAAATGTGTCACCCTTTTTTTAAATTGACCTCATAACTTGATTTTCCAGCAGAATGACTGACTTCTCTCTGGTGACGTATGCCGGACTCAATCATTTAGTCCACCCCTCCACAATCGACCTCAAGATCTGCCTCCATTTTTGAGAGCAGCATGTACATCTCATGTACATTTATGCATTTGGCAGACGCTTTAATCCAAAGCGATTTACAGAAGAAGAACAAAGCACTCATCAAAGAGCCAACAATCGTTGCAGTACACAATGCCAGGTTTAGATTACTAGAACCAGATTAGATGCAGAATTTGTGAGTATAAGTGGATTTTTATTTGCATTTTTATCCTTTCTATCAACTGTCAAAATCCTTGCACGGGATTGTGGGTTATCATCATCAGTGCTGCATTGACTGCAGGAAGTTACACAAACATCAGATTCGGACATGCCAGCTATTAGAAAAGGTCTATATTGTGTACTCTAGTGCAACTGAAATGCTGCATCCGGGACTGAAAGTATTTATGGTTACGCAAGGCTAGTTCTACTAAACCTTGAGCATAACGCTAATGCTACTAAACTAGGAGAACGCATGTGTGGCATGTGACACTGTAAATCTTAGAAGGCTTTTTGACTCAAATCATTTGCCGTGGAGTAATAATAAGGATGCTCTGGTAAAACGGCATTCATATGCAAATATATTCGGCGCGTGTCCAAATACGCGTGCAAGCGTGCGCTCAGAGGCTTCCCTGACGCCGTGGCTCATTCCTGACCTGTTGGATCCTGTTCTGGCTCACTGAAGACACGCTTCGCTCAATCTAATAATTACTATGTGTTTTTCGAAGACAAAACACTTCACATTACACAGTTTTTTTTCTTCTCTACTCTGGTGTTATTGTACAAGTGTGCATGAAACATACACCCTATAGCAATAGTCATAGATGCAAGTATGCTACTCAGGGTGGGTCCTGTGCTTTCCATGTTTTCATGCCTGCACTGAGTACTCATCTATGATTGAGGTCGCCGTGGAAACAGGGCAATGGTTCAATGTGGCTCCTGCCCGCACAGGTAAAACACGCGATGTGGCTTTGTTTACACAGCTGCGCATTCTTTTTCTCACTCTCTCTTTTTACTCGATAACTCAAAACAATGCAATCACACAGATGATCATGTTCATTTTAAAAGTTTGCCAAATCACAATATTGTGAGTACGGACACACTGAAATTTCGGCTGCCAAAAATGTTGTCTAGATATGTCGTAATCTTTTTTAGTTTTTTCACTGAAATAGAGAAAACAGGCTAACAGGCTAAAACATGTCAATGCTGTTATGCCAAAACTAAGGCCCTGTTTACACCTGGTATTAAGATCCATTTTGGTCGATCAGACGAGGGAGACACATTCCTGTTTACACCTGGTGGTTTAATCCGTCTATTTTGTCCACTTTCAAAACACTTCTGTCCTGATTTCTTTGAGGGGAGGGTCTATGGGCAGGTAAATGTATGGGCTTTTTCAGATCTTTTGAGCAAATGGATAAAATAAGCTCATGCAATTTACATATGAAACTGTTTGTTTACGCATTAGGTCAGTAGGTGGACAGCAGGCGTTCTTTTGTGGCAGTTCGAACGCATTCGACCACATGAGCATCTCCACAAAAGCAATCCAGTCAAAAGCGTCTTCAGCTACCTATGGAAGTGGTCGAAAGTGGACAAGTTCAAAACGTATTAGACCCTGTTTAGACCTTTGTATTTAGCATCATCCACTTATGATCCAATCAAACCCAAAACATGATATACATCATAATACCAGGTTTAAACAGGGCCTAACTTAAAATATAAAATATATATATATATATATATATATATATATATATATATATATATATATATATATATATATATATATATATATATATATAAGGACTGAGTAATATTAATTAACAACGTACTTACTATAGGGTAGGATAAGGGTTTGATTGAAGGTTAGTTGCATGTAATTATGCATAATTTATTGTTATTACATGTAACAAGAACACTGTATAATAAAGTGTTACCAAAACATATAATGAATAATGTAAAAAAATAATAAAATGTATATAATAATTAAAAATGAATAAATAAAAAAATAATTATTCCAAACAATTGTTATTTCAGTAAAAGTTAAAATATTACTGTAAAATAAGATAAAATATGTTTTAAAACTTGTACCATTAAATAAAATAAAAATCTGTGCTAAAGAAAAACTAACACAAACAGCTGCCATTTTGAGCTGCATCCTGAGGGTAAAGAGCATAAAAGCCCAGATGATGGCCACTATAAGAAAGGACTGGTGTTCTGCACTTACTGCATCCACAACATTTTACAGCTCCTTCCCCCTACACTGCCAGAGGCCTACGAGCTCGAGAGTCCGACATGTCCAACATCAGACGCACACATATGCGCACAAACACCACGCTGAGCCTGTACAGCCGATGATGTCATCAGCCTTAGGCCACGTTTGCGCATCATCAGCGCATGTCAGGCTCCATCCGAAAACGAGACAGCGCACGTCACTAGAGACCGAGACGGGACAGAGGAAAGGATAAAAAGGTTGGGACAGGATAGACAAATTAGAGTGTCGTTTTACAATCTGTCGTACAATATGTATAATCTAAACAGCTGCAGAATTACTGTGTCCCACTTCTGATGAATGTAAGTACGATCACACGGACTGTCTTTGACTGAGGGAGGCTAAAATACACAGATATTAAAAGCAACATACACAAAATTCATGTCAACTAGACATTGGACAAGTGTAACAGAATGCCACTTGAATGTTAGACTTGCAGCATGGAAACCAGGGTTGGAAATTTACAATAAAATTATTTAATAACAAAATATAGTAATTTTTTGTTTCTATTTTCAGTAAGGCATATTGCATTTTTTTGTCCATGATGGATAAATACTATAGTAAAACTTTTTAGGATGACTACTGTGTATAGGGCATTTGAATGATGGAGTTTGGTATGGACGAATATCTTCAGAATTTTTGATTATACATTTTTATGTTTTATTATAAATAACATACAATATAAAATTAAATAAAATGTTAGGAAACACACTATATTGCCAAAAGTTTTGGGACGCCTGCCTTTACATGCACATGAACTTTAATGACATCCCATTCTTAATCCGTAGGGTTTAATATGGAGTTAGTGCTTTACATCACTGCATCCGAAGCTTTGCATTGCACTTGGTGATGTAAGGCTTGGATGCAGCTGCTAGACCATGGAAACCCAAAATTTACTAGCATTGCCATTTTGTTTCTTTATACTATATCATCTGTCTTTGATGAAGGAATGTTTCAACTTTGGAAGTGCAAATTTTACTTGTCAATAATTTTTTTTTGAATGAATCACATCAATACTGTAACTATTCAATCTGCAAAATTCCTGCACATATAACCCATACTGACACTGGCCTAAGGGTCAGACTGTGTTTCTATGGTTACCAGCCCCAAAGGAGAGCACAAAAGAGAGTAGCAGTGAAGGGAGTGGAGACGGATCGGACTTGTCCAGTTCTTCTGATAAGAGACTTGGAGCAGAGTGCTCCACATTCTCCTACCACCATCTATCAGCTCAGGTCACACAACGCTGATCCTGCATGTGTCCTCACCTCTGACCCCACTCATCACTCATGCTAACACAACGTTTATCTGTGCCACACACGGCTCTCCTGAAACACATTCACCCTGATGCCTCATACCAAAGCTTTTCATTTTCAGAGGATAATGCTTTAAAGTACTTTATCAGGCTGCTAAGCTGATAGTGATGGAAGGGGCCCCTGAGAGGAACACTGTTCTTTGTGGGGAATAAATGGCTGATCATACTGCCAAAAACAGGTAGGTAAACATGTCTACTCAGCAGCATGCTATACATTTCAGCCCACTTCAATTAACATTCACAGGAAGAAAGGGAGGGGAAAAGAGATTGAGAAGATGGATGAAGAGGATGAGGGATAGCAGACATAGATAAACACCACTAATGATTCAGAAGAGGGCAAACTTAGAGATAGGGCTCATTTGCTACATATTATTACAATTTAAAATAACCATTTTCTATTTTAATAGATTTTTAAATGAAATCTATTCCTGGGATGGCAAAGCTGAATTTTTAGTCTTCGGTGTCACATGATCCTTCAGAAAACATTCTATGCTGATTTGGTACTCAAGTAACAATTCATATTATTATCAATGTTGAAAACAGTTGTGCTGCTTAATATCTTTGTGGAAACCAAGATAATTTTTTTAGGATTCTTTGATGAAAAGAAAGTTCAAAAGAACAGCATATATTTGATGTTGAAATATTTTACTGTATAACATCATAAATGTCTTTACTGTCACTTCTGACCAATTGAATGTATCCTTGCTGAATAAAAACATGCCCCAAACTTAGTATATGATTTATTCAGCACGGTTTTGATATAAAATTAAGCAATAATATAAAAATATCACAATTAGTTCAGTCCAAAACTCCAATTCACTGATTTGATTAAACGTAAAAAATATTCACAGAAGACCCAGTATTTCATTAAATGTTTTAGGCAACAAAAAAATTACATTTACTTAAGCTTTAATTAGTATTTTGATTAAACCAGATCTTTATTATTTAACATCTTGCATTACACATTTTAAATGTTATATTGGCAACACTCTTTGCTTGGTCCATGTGACAGATAAAAAAAAAAAAAAAAAAAAGTTAATTCCATTTTAAAGCAAATACAAAAATATTGAAATAAATCAAATATTATTTTTTTTTTTTTACACCCAGCCATGTGTGATTAAAAAAAGCAGTTTCTTCCGTACAGTTGATGGGATTACTGCTGGATAATGAAATGCTAATGTCTTATCAATAACACAGAGGTCAGAAATCGGTCTGCTCTAGCCTGATTGTGGCACTTCTTGTCAGCCTGTGGCTGTGGAGCAGTGAGTTCTGAGTGGATCTGGGGAATAGAGAATAGCGCCATGAGCCAGTGTGTCTGTCTGTGTGTTGTCAGATGCGTTGCCTACACACAAAACACACACACACACACACACACACACACACACACACACACACACACACACACACACACACACACACACACACACACACAGATTGAGAGAGAGAGACAGAGAGAGAGAGAGAGAGAGAGAGAGAGAGAGAGAGAGAGAGAGAGAGTGTATCTCCTCTCCAGAACATGGAGACTGACAGCTCAGACACTGTCCAGCTATTTGTTCCACTAACTCACAGACAAGCTCTCCCAGCGGGCAAAAGCAGCTCGAATAACAATATTCGACTATAAGGATCCACACAAACTCACGAAAACACACGTAGACAGAAGAAATGACAAATGTAAATATAGACATATACAAATAGTACTCTCACACAGCCTACACATTTCCTCAATTATGGGTACACTGATGGGTTTGATTACTATTAAAATTAAATTACTATTACAATTGTTAATACATGCACTACTATTTAAGTTTTTTTTCAGTAAGATTTAAAGGAATTCATATTTTTATTCCGCAAAGATGCATTAAATTAAAAGTAAAAAAAGCTACACAAATGTTCGATTTCAAATAAATGCTGTTCTTTTTAATTCATAAAAGAATCCTGAAAAAATTATCAGTTTCCAAACACAAGAGCTTTAAGCAGCATAATAAGATAATCTTATTATGCTTAATTATTGATAATAATAAGAAATGTTTCTTGAGCAGCAAATCAGCACGTTAGAATGATTTCAGAAGGACCATGTGACACTGAAGACTGGAGGAATGAGGCTGGAAATTAATCACAGCAATAAATTACATTTTCAAATATTTTCAAATGGAAAACTATTTTAAAAAGTAATAGTATTTCACAATATTACTGTTTTTACAGTATTTCTAATTAAATAAACGCAGCTTTGGTGAACATAAGAGACTTCTTTCATTCAAAGGAAACAAAGGAAATCTTACCAATAACAAACTTTTGAATAGAACTGTAAAAGTCTCATAAAAAAGGAATGTCTTCATTTGTTTTTGCTACTTTTCAAATGTCACAATTAAAGAGAACATGTGTGAGATGTAAAATGAGACTTGAAAATATATATATAAATAAATATATTTAAAAAAATTGAATGCATATTTTGGACCCACTTTATATTAGGTGTCCTTAACTACTATGTACTAACATTTAAATTAATCATTTGATACAATGCACTTATTGTGTACATACATGTTTTTACATTGTACTTATACCTGCATGTAATTACATCTGTAATTAATTTCTAGTTACATTTATAATTACACAGTAGTTAAGGCCACCTAATATAAAGTGCGACCCGTATTTCAATTATTTGTCTTGCCAAAAATACTACTTAATTGTGTGTACTGAGAATACATAAAGAGCAGGTAATGAGATTAGCCTTAGACAAAATAATTTGTCATTTTATTCTAAAATCGTAGGTTATTTCCAGCACTGTGCAACAACACAAGCAGACATCCACACATGTTTGTCTGTGATGCGTGCACACACACACACACACACACACACACACACACACACACACACATCAGCTGGAATAAGCGTCACTGTGCATGCTGGGAACAGTGAAAAAACGAGGAGAGAAGGAACAGTGTTTCCTCTGAGAGAAGACAAGCTTTTTATACCCTTTCGGAAGTGGAGTAGGCTAATTAGAAAAGCAGGCCTACTTAAATCATATTAATAACAGCCATGCTACCTCACCCAGAGAACAAGCAAGAATGTGTGAGATCCACATCCTAACACTTCAGACACCCCAACTCAGTGTAATATACAGTCTCCTACTAATGCTTTAATCGAGGATGATCAGGAGATATTTGAGATTAACAGCGTTTGCTAAGACGAGCATCATCATTATTCATGCTCATGCTAACCCTCACCATTTTTGCTAGAGAAAGACATTAATTATATCAAATTGCACATGTTGAGGAGAGGTGTGCAATTATTTTTCAAAGCGATAGGACTTAAAGGGTTAGTTCACCCAAAAAGGAAAACAATCCCATGATTTACTCACCCTCAAGCCATCCTAGGTGTATATGACTTTCTTCTTTCAGCCAAACACAATAGAAGTTATTTAAAAAAATATCCTGGCTCTTCCTAGCTTTATAATGGGAGTGAATGGTACCATATGGCTCGTTTCCACCGAGCGGTACAGTACAGTACAGTCCGGTATGCAATTATTTTTGTTTTCGATTGTCAGAAGTTGTGCATGGTACCAAAATCCCAAACAGTACCACTTTTTTTGGGACCCTTCCATTGGGGTACCTAGCACAGTAGTCCGGTACCTAATGGCTCGTTTCCACCGAGCGGTACAGTTCAGTACAATGCAGTTCAGTACGATTCAGGATGCTAAACCCAGATCCGGCTTGCGTTTCTACTGCCAACAGCACCCTTACTTGCTAGGCGTGGTGTAGTGATCAACGTCATTCTTACGCGAAGAAGAAAGTGACACAGTAAACAACAGTGGACGACATACAGCAGATCACAAACAAATATGTGAATCAGACTGCAACATTTAAGGATCATATAAACCGAACTTTAAGAATTCTGATGTAAACATAACTATTGTATGTGCAAAAAGAGACTGTTTTAAAATATCTTCTTTTGTGTTTCATAAAAGAAAGTCATACATGTTTGGAATGACATGAATGTGAGTAAATGATGACAGAACTATAGGGATAGGGTGAACTATCCCTTTAAGCAGTGTGTATTTTTGGAATGATGACTTCACTTATGAAATTGTGGTAAGACTGATTTAGACTCTTAAAACAATTGCCAATCATCTCTAATCCAACTGATGGAGAGCAGAGCGTATTTAAGAGAGAGAGAGAGAGAGAGAGAGAGAGAGAGAGAGAGAGAGAGAGAGAGAGAGAGAGAGAGAGAGAGAGAGAGAGAGAGAGAGAGAGAGAGAGAGAGAGAGAGAGAGAGAGAGAGAGAGAGAGAGCACAGTCTGAGAAAACCTGACAGACCAAAAACTGAGAAAAGACATGACAAGGTACAAAACCACAGCCTGGCTATAAAGAAAGACAGATACAAACAGAGCTGGCTGCCCATAGAGAGCAGGTTATGCCTGTACTGTAGCCAAGGAGTGATAGAAACAGAGCTACGCTTCTTAACCATCTACCCTAACTATAATGAAATACGAAAACACTTCTTTCCCAAATAAATGTTTCCCCTAACTTTTAAAAGCTGGAGAATGATGCGCAAGCTCAGTATTTACTTGGTGAAAAAAGAGACTGCATTTCACTAGCGCCAAGGTACATCAATGCCTGACACAAAAAGAGGGAAGAGTCGACCAAACAGTGATATGTCCACATACTCACACACACACACACACACACACACACACACACGTGAACTCACACAAACTCTTGTGCACACACATATGCACTGTACAATCTGTTCTGCTTTGTTCATTTTTATTTTTCCTGCTCATATAAATGGTTTGGCAATACAATGTACAATTTATCATGCCAATAAAGCTCATTTGAATTGAACTGAACTGAACTGAATTGAACTGAGATTGAGACTGAGAGAGAGAGAGAGAGAGAGAGAGAGAGAGAGAGAGAGAGAGAGAGAGAGAGAGAGTGTGAGAGCAAGGGAGGGGGGTGGGTTACTCCTGAGGGTGTGAGACCAAAGGCAATTTGAAGGTCACCTCCAGTCAGCTTAAAGAGAGACCAACCCTCCATCCATCACTTCAAATGGCTGTGGACACTTCACTGATGGACAAGAGAGAGAGAGAGAGAGAGAGAGAGAGAGAGAGAGAGAGAGAGAGAGAGAGAGAGAGAGAGAGAGAGAGAGAGAGAGAGAGAGAGAGATGCACTCAAACAGGGATTAAAATCCTTCCCATGATCCCAAACACAAACCTCAACAAGCAGTTCATTTTCTTCAAACCTGGTATTATGCCACCAGCTGCTTGTATCCTTGTTTCAATCAGCTCTTGGACACAAAACAAATAGTCGGACACGGCTTCCATCGCATGCTAGCAGCAGCTTATTGCGTGCAAATCCTTTTCTCAACCCGCCAAACACTTTCTTGATGTAATACCTGTAACATGTCAAATCCGTGGTTGCACAACTTTCGAGTCAGCAACTATGGAAACACAAACTGAGACTCGAGGGACACGATTTCATTAGGATTCCACTCACCTACAAAAGTACCCCATCTAGACTCCTATCGGCCAATCATGTCACGCTGCGAGGCTGAACTCCACACTCCCCGACAGCGAATAAAAGCATCAATTACACACAATGACGTATCGCTTAATCTAAGCGATACGTCAAATCTAAGCATTGTAGGACAGAATTTTTTCTGTGTATTTTCATTTGTCCACACTTCTCTGCTTCTGTCTGACATAATTAGACTTGCAGATGGAGGCAAACACACACAACATACACTAACACCTACTACTGTCCACTGCTAAATGCCCTTTAGGGCTTTTGCTGGTTGCCTGTGAAAGTCTTACATTCATTGATCTTGTTCATCCATTTTTGCAAACTTAGAACTAATAGCGGAAGTGCCAGCTTTTTGGCGTGTTCACACCGCAGGAACTGGGAACAATTTTAGTTCTAGAAACACCTTTTGGGGGAACTAATTTAGCTCCTACTTCAGAGAAGGGTCTAACCCAGCACAATAGGAACTACCATTGACGAAAGTGTACGAACAAACGTGAAGCACCAGCACCTGCCATTTAAAAAAAAAGCAGTGTACACACATAGATTATAGCCTATATATTTACTCCACTCGTTGTCATTGCAGGCTGATTCTTGTAACCTGCTTAAAATAGCATAAAACAACAGGACAAAACATAGTTGATGACTAGAAATAATCATTTTAATGTCTCTATACATTACATTAAGACAGTGGCATAATACAGTGACATATTACGTTTTTTAGCCATATCAAAACAGTAATCATCTGTATGGGTAAATTTTATCCGCTGGCAGTTTTAGGTATACAACCCCTTGGCGGTTCTAGTGTTAAACAGATGGTAAACTAATGAAGAATGGGAGTGCTGCGTAATCAGGCTCTGGTGTTCTCAGCGCCATCAAAATAAAAGTGACAAAAACAAGCATGGCTTGCATCACTTCAGAGTTCCTACTGGTTGTGCGAACCAAGAAAACATCTAGTTCTCTGAGAACCACCCTAGTAGCTAGTTCCTTTAACTAAGTTCCTATAACTACCTGGTGCAAAAGCCCCTAATGATTTTGCAAATGCAGCTGGCAATGAAAGGTGTTTGTAAGTACTTCAGAATTTCCTGTCCTGAGCTTCCTCGATAGGCTTCATGTTCCTGGTTCATCTCACACATACATAAACATGCTCCCATTCATACTGTCCGACCACCTACCCTATACTGACACAAACTAGAGAAGAACACAAACTAGAGCCTTGATAACACACAGCAGGATTTACAACACAAGAACCAAGCGTAACCTCAGGAATTCACCGCCTAAGGCAACATTTTCTTTGATAGTCTGCTTGTCCTGACCTGTTGGCTCGCTGCGAGTGTCAGTCCTCACTGTTCAGCACACGCTCACTATGTATCAAGACATTTTTAGTCAGGGCTGTTCCAGTTTTATAGAGCTTAAGTCCTAAAACACACAAACACAAATGCTTCTAATGTATCTACAACACAAACTTGATTTCATGCAGAGCATAAACGGCCTTCTTTTAAATGTCACGGCAGAGAAATATTAGGGATGCACGATCTATTCGTTCAATATTGGTTATCAATATCAACCAGTATTGTATTTTTGGTGCATGCTAATTTCATCTGAATTAACAATTTGATTACTTTTGCCGAGATCTAACACTCATTTAAAGTTAATATTTGAAAAAACACTAATAATTTAAATGTTAAATGTAATCTTTAGCATAGAACAGCATAATATCTGCCATTTTATCTCTAGTGTGTTTCAGGTTACCTTAAAGATTAGTAGTTAAAGAGAATAAACAATGTAAACAGATCATAAATAAATGTGCACAAATAATTTAAAAATGTAAACCAATGAAGCTGTCAACGTTTATTTGGAGTACGAATGTGCATGTGTTTTTGCTCTGATGTGAGTAGCATGCCATATACCCCAGAGCAGACCACCCGTCCACTGAAAAACAACTTGATTTTGCTGGTGTGATGGACAGATGAGAACACTCAAGTGGACAAGAGGGAAAAAAAAAGGGTAAGAGGTCGGTTTGACCACTACACATCTATATAGTACAGTGCAACAATAAGTTAAAACTAATTTAATAATAATCTAAAACTAAAACTGATAAAAATAATTTCTGTTAACTGAAATAAAGCTAAAGAAATAAAAACAAATATTTGAATACAATTTTAAAATTTAAGTTAAACAAAAATGTAAAATTATACCTTGGCAACTAACTGAAATAAAATAAGTTTAAGCTGAAGTACAAAAATTACTGAAACTGAAAAAATTTAAGCCAAATAGAAATATTTCAACAAAAACTAATAACAATGACACAATGGCACATTGCAATATTACTAAAAACTCAAACTCAAAACTCAAAAAAGGGTTAGTTCACCCAAAAATGAAAATTATCTTATGATTTACTCACCCTCAAGTCGGTGTATATGACATTTTTCTTTCAGACGAAAAAATTCGAGTTATATTAAAAATGTCCTGGCTCTTCCAAGCATTATAATGGCAGTGAATGTTGGGTCATTTTTGAAGTCCATAAAAGTGCATCTGTCAGTCATAAAATTGCTCCACACGGCTCCGGGGGGTTAATAAAGGCCTTCTGAAGCAAAGCGATGCGTTTGTATAAGAAAAATATCCATATTTAAAACTTCCCAAAGTAAATTATCTAGCTTCCAGCGAATCGCCTTCCGTATTCAACTTACGGAAAAAGTGTAGCGCCTCTCGCAGTTCAAAATGCTTACGCTACGACACTGCACACCAGTAACGCTCGTCAGACGTAGCATAAGCATTTTGAACTGCGAGAGGCGTGGGCTCTACACTTTTTCCGTGACCCAACAGTCACTCCCATTATAAAGCTTAGATTAGCCAGGACACTTTTAATATAACTCTGATTGTATTCGTCTGAAAGAAGAAAGTCATATACACATGAGTAAATCATGGGCTAATTTTCATTTTTGGGTGAACTAACCCTTTAAAATAAAATAAAAAATTTAAAAAAAATCACACTTTAGTTTAGGGTCCAATTCTCACTATTAACTAACTACTAACCATGACTCAATAAACTCCTAATAACTGCTTATCAATAGTTAGTAAGGTAGTTGTTAAATTTAGGATTGGGTAGGATTAAGGGATGTAGAATATGGTCATGCAGAATAAGGCATTAATATGTGCTTTATAAGTAATAAACAACCGATATCATAGTAACATATATGCTAATAAGCAAATAGTTAATAGTGAGAATTGGACACCAAAAAACATTCAAGCATCATTCAAAATACTAATACAAACTAAAATAGTATATAAAGAATACTATACTGATATAGTAGCCCCCAAATTAGACAAAAATGTCGGATTGTCATTAGACAAATCATCTTTTAAACAAATGGTATTTGGTTTCATATCTTGATAGATAATGCAAAAACATTCATACAATTTAAGTGTGGAATAAGTGTCTAAAAATACTTTTTGTACATAGTGCGCACACACATAGAGATCAGGTATGCTTCACCATTTAATCTCACATCTATATGCAGACATGCTCCACTGACAGCCCCCCCTCCTTTCTTCCTAAATCCACTCAAGGAGAAATAATGTCTGGATGATGCGACCACCATAGATGAAACCCAATCAAAGCGCTTTAACACATGCAGCTATCTCCGACTCATTGCTGTCAAGACAGGATGGAAGAAAGAACTGTTTAAACTATATCTGGCCACATGGAAACGTCACCGTTCAAACCGTTTATTCCATTTGATGCATCTGTATGTATTAATGCGGACAATTTTTTCCTTTGGCTTTGAGGCTTGAGAGTGGGCGGAGCATGGAAAACATGTCATGGCACATGAGACAACTTCACACCAAAATGACCTACATTTGGATAATGGATTTAGAGGGTTAAGTGAGGGCAGTGTGAATTATGCACACACAAACACAAGCACACAACTTCCCCATCTTTAGGAATCTACTCCTGAAGTTTCTCCATTAGGCAGGCTCTAATGGATTGCTACTGGGGGCATCAGAACAACATCCCATTCGGTCTGAGAATGATGGGTATTCAAGACTCAGGGAGCTGGAGAATGGAGTCAGCCAACACTCAGAAAGAACAGTTCATCATATCTTTGAAAATAAAAACAGCTCTGATTTATGAGCGCAGACCACTGAAACATTTCATGCCAAGTGAATATGCATACTTGCAAACCAAAAATACTGACAAGACAAGTCTGATGACTAAAACAGGCATCATGCATCACTTACAGCAGTTAAATATCTGATATAATGAAGTTGTGAGTCACTATAATAAGGAATATTCTGGATTAAATGCTTTAAAGTCTTTGTTGTAACAAAATTTTGTTGTAACATACTTACAGGGGATATCTATAGGGCAAGAACTTTAAGTTTTTAAAACTTAAAGGGATTGTTTACGCATTTGTCATCATTTACTCACCCTCATGTTTTTCCAAACCTGTATGAGTTTCTTTCTTACGTTGAGCACAAAAGAAGATATTTTAAAGAATGTTGGTAACCAGAGTTAACGGCACCCATTGACTTCCATAGTAGGAAAAAATTATATTCTTTCTTTTATGCTATTCTTTTAAAACAGCACAATAACATTTATTCTAGAGCTCAAACAACATATAATAGGTTTTCCATTGCATCTGCATTACTGAAAACAAGATTATTGGTTGTTTGTACAAACTTTGGGATGAGTTAAAATAATTTCTTGTGGTAATCGACAGCTTGTCACATGTTGTCGATAACAGGAAAATCCCTTTAATTATGGTTGTATTCTTATCAAGTATTTTCAGACGTTGAATTAGTCACTGCACATTAGGAGGCCTCTCTTTCACTCACTGCATTTGTTTATCTAGCTGTTCTGCAGTCAACATTGCTGCTCTTCTCCCTGTGTCCATTAGTGAGCATGTGATTAGCATTCCAGCAAAACTCCCTTAACAAGCCCTCGTCTGAGCGCACACACACACACACACACACACACACATAACTAAACAACACATACACATAAACAGTACCTCAGATATACACACAAGTTCAGTCTGTTCAGCAGCCAGTCAGGACAAAGGAATAGGTCCATTTCCTAACCCATAACACAGAGTTGAGTGAGCATTCCCAGTGCAGGACGGCTGAGAGATGGCGAAATGACGATGATGATGATAAGAAAACTCACATCATCATGTCTTGTTCTTAAGACTGCTGCAGGCAGCTCACACAGCACCAATGATCCTCCTCTAGTCTGACCAGTACAAAAGTAAATCCAGGCCAAGAACCGTCTGTAATCATCCTGTGCCGATTACTTACGTGGAAATATAACCGGAACTGCTCCTTACCGTTCAGCCCGATGGTGGAAAAGTGGCTTTGGAGAAGTTACCACAGTTCTTCCCTGAATTTAGGCTGTCTCAATTGCTTTTGACACTTCATGTAATGACTGACTCGATAACAGTGACATTAGATCTCTGTGTGAATCGTACCTAGACTGGGAAAACCCAGCCTGATCTTCCGACGATTTGATTTCGCCCTGCAGCTCAGGCTGGAAACCTGTACATTAATTTCTACTGCTTCTGTTACACATTTGCGGGAATCAATCACAGACTGGCTTATCCACCTGGTGCACTATTGGCGGGTTTAACACGATGACGGATAGAGAAGCGATGGGTTGTTGCCCGTTGATCACACCTCCTGTGGTCTAATTGGTTGAAGGACTATCCAGTTGCATACACAGTAATTTGAATTATGCTCGTTTATCACGCCTCTTGTGCAGTAGAAAATACAGAGCAGACTCCCCAGACCAGTGTTCAATCTTAAATTGAGCTTGGCCTGGTGATAGCCAGACAAGATCGTACCATCAGTTTTAGGACTCCTTGTTCATATACAAACCTCACTCGATTAGTGTGTTTGGACAGCCAAACCTTTTATTACTAAGTGGCACTCTAAACCAAAACATATAATTAACTCCATCCATCCATCCATCATCTTCCGCTTATCCGGGGCCGGGTCGCGGGGGCAACAGTCTAAGCAGAGACGCCCAGACTTCCCTCTCCCTAGCCACTTCCTCCAGCTCTTCCGGGGGAACCCCGAGGCGTTCACAGGCCAGCCGGGAGACGTAATCCCTCCAGCGTGTCCTAGGTCTTCCCCAGGGCCTCCTCCCGGTGGGACATGCCCGAAACACCTCCCCGGGAAGGTGTCCAGGAGGCATCCGAAATATGGCTCCTCTCGATGTGGAGGAGCAACGGCTCTACTCTGAGCTCCTCCCGAGTAACTGAGCTTCTCACCCTATCTCTAAGGGAGCGCCCAGCAACCCTGCGGATATAATTAACTCGTAAAACAAAATACTTTTACACAGCACTATATATACACAATACTGTTCAAAAGTTTGGGGTCAAGGTGTGTTCACACTTAGCTCAGTTTGCTTGGTTTGTTTGGTCCGGACCAACAAAAAAAAACATTTAGTCCTGATCTGCTTAGCGTTCACATCATAATTTTTAACACCAAACCTAAAGATACCGAACCTAAAGGCAGAGGGATATGTTTACAACCTGATTGGTTGGCTTTCATGACAGAACTTACTGAACATCCAAAACAATCACAATTGTGTGCTGGGCTAAATGCGCTCGTTGTATGTGCGTAACCTACATATGATGATATTTTGACCAGCTGAGAATTTGTGAAGAGCTTATAAAATGTGTAAAGGAGTTAAAACAGCGGCAGGAATCCCTCATGCACACAAACAAAAATCTACTGCGAGGAGACGCAGTTCTGACGCCTGTACCGAACTGTGATGGGCAACATTGCGACAGGTATGCTTGAGCATTCTGTCATTTTTAGGGTCGCATCTTTTTTTTAGTCGTCCCGTTTTTGGTTTGTTTACATGTCTTTGGTCCGTGTTGCTTTCATCTTTTTTTTGTCTTGGTCCGCTTGTTTGGTGCGCACCAGGGTTCAGATGCAGTGTTCACATTTATTCAAATGAACAGCACTAACAGAGCAATCAAACCAAACATGTAAGTTTGTAAACACACTAAGACTCAATCACATTGTTACCTTAATAACCTCAAGTAGATTCACAGTAGATTCACATCTATTCTGTTTTATTTTATCTCAGGGTAGACCAGTGTTTGTGTTTGTTCTGCACTGCTGTTTTCTGCTTTGTCCACATATGAGCAATGAATGACCTCTGAGCAGTAATCCAGCGGAGGCAGATTTCCCTGTGGGCTCCGTCCTAGATAATCGAACTTCTGCAAGACTGTCTAAGGTTTGTCTGACTCCCTCCTTGAGAACAGGAGATAAAATCCTGATAGGGAGCCATATGTTGGGAGGAAGTTCTGTAAGCCAACCACAAAGCTGAGATCCAAAGTGAAACTCAGCTCATGATTGAAGTAGATAAATGAGAACACGTGATCAATAATGATATCATGCCAATGTTGTATGATCAGAGAAACCAGGTGTGAAACAATTGTGTGCATATGATCAAAATCATAAATTGGATAATTTTATAATCACGGTAATTGAATATATCACAATATAGCTAATTCAGCTGCATTGATATCTTGTATCAGAATTTGTATATACTTAAAGTATATAATGATATAACCATTTTAATGTATATAGCCCTATACAAAATAGTATACATGTATAAAATATTAGATATTGATATATAGTTATATAATATATATATATATATATATATATATATATATATATATATATATATATATATATATATATATATATATATATATATAGCTGATTCCCAAGATTCTTTCTTGTTCAATCACAAAGTGTTTTTTCAAAGGTCCACTTGGGATCTCGGTACAATCGAGAGACTATCAAGAGAGTGATGACAGTTTTGTAGCACACAGACAGCGTTTCAGAGCTCTCACCACATCCATCGCCAATAAATATTTACAACCCATTTATTTCATCACATACACACACATGACAGAGTGTAAAACGGCCAGCTCAGCGAGCTGGAAGAGGAAACACGGAGGAGACCAGAACAATACCTCTTACCAGCTGGTGCCACCACCAGATCCATCAGTGTGTCAACGGCAAACGGATGTATGTGTGTGTGTGACAGCCTTAGCACCTTCACTGACAAACACATCAGTCAGACGTAAAGCACATCCTAACACACACCATCAATCTGCCATCAAACAGACATTAGAACACACACCGGTCAGTCAGCAAACACAGTTCAAAGGCCGTATTCAGCTCGTGAGCTAAACAGAGGAGAAAAGGACTGGTCAGCTGCACAAAACCTCTGATCGAGACCTGTCCTTCTCACAAGATCAATGATAAAGGTAGTGAAAGAGTAGCGAAACTGAGAGCTATTAAAGTACTGTACGTTTTAAATAGTACTATTTTATGGAGACTTTGATCCATTCAGTCCCACCATGCTTTAATATATAGCCTATATATCACCTATACACACACATTTTGTGCATGTGAGCTGTGCATATTGTGAGCTGCATTTATTTGATAAAGAATACAGTAAAAGCAGCAATATTGTGAAATATTGTTACAATTTAAAATAACTGTTTTCTTCTAATGTAATATATTTTAAAATGTGATTTATTCCTGTGATGGCAAAGCTGAATTTTCAGCCTCATTCCTCCAGTCTTCAGTGTCACATGATCCTTCAGAAATCATTCTAATATGCTGATTTGCTGCTCAAGAAACATTTTCTTATTATTATCAATGTTGAAAGCAGTTGTGCTGCTTCATATTACCGTGATACACTACCATTTAAAAGTTTGAGGTAAGTAAATAAGTACCTTTATTTAGAAAGGACACATTAAATTGATCAAAAATGACAGGTAAGACAGTTATAATGCTACATATTTCAAATAAAAGCTTTCTTTTAAATCTTCTCAAAATAAAAAAAAAATAAAGAAAAAAAAAATCCTGAAAATGATAACATGATAACAAGGTAACATGATTTCCGCAAAAACTGTTTACAACATTGATAATAATAAGAACCATAATTGAGTACTAAATCAGAATATTAGAATTATTGTGATACTAAAGACTGAGGTTTATGTTAATGAAAACCCTGGCTCTAGTGTATTTAATGAAATCTAACTCATTAGTGAGTCAAGGTGAAGGTAATTAATTAATGGTTAATTTGTTGGCTAATTATATTTAGTGTAAAGCCACAAGTTAAATCCATCATAAAAAAGAGGCATAGGAGGATATACACTGTGAAAGAATGAGGAATGCTCATTTAATTTTCACTCAACGCCTCTTTCCTTCCTGAGGACAATCCTTTAAGACATCCCACTGTGTGGAAACAACACTGCTCTACGGGCCATCACATGTGAGCGTAGTGGGCTGCTGTATCTAACCAATTTCAGAGCAATATCTTCTGCAGTGCAATCATAAAAGGTACAAATAATATCAGAATAGACAGTGTCCTTATCCAGCATCACTGAAACCAAATGCTGAAGTGGGATGATCTTGTGTTATGAAGCTTTATGGTAGTATAGGAGAATAAGCCAGGAGGCACAGATATACAGCCATCTAAGGTAAACAATAACCAAAAACAGCTTTCATAACTGCTTTCATAACTAACTGTATAGTTATGAAAGCTGGACTCAGGTAGCTCTTCCTTTGCAATCCATTTTTTAAGCATGTCAAGAATGTCAAGTTAAAAATAGTTCAACCATTTCAAGATTCCTGCATTTACTTTTCTAGCTGTTTTTAAATGCAAGAATGCAAGCTGTGTGTTGTCGGCCTCATCTATTCTTTCTGTCTATCTGGACATCTACCAAAGCCATAGCTGAGGCAAGCCTTTTTTTCTACACTCTGACAAGGATTTCAAAAAATGCCCACAGCGCAATTACTGTAAACATCTTTCTTGAGTAAATATTTTCCAGATTATCCTGTTTTAACGTGTTGCTTGCTGCGATTTTCATATTATCCTTTACGAATCCAGCAAGATACTATCATAGTAAGCTATAAGATGCTCTGTACTACTCAAATACTAAAAATAATACAAAGAGAAAGAAAAAACAGTAGACCAAAACTGGGATTGTGCTTTGGGAAGCTGATATGTGACACACACGGGAAACTGTTCTATGACACAACAGCTATCCTGAGAGCTGGGGTGAAGCATGTGGCATTAGGGGCTCTTCTGGACGATGAAATGATCGAGTGCCGAGGTGCCTGTGTATATTAGCAGCACAGTGGCTGTTGACATGACAGCTGTCTAGCCCAGACTCACTTTGGCTTCTGGGAGTTTCCAGGCCCAAAGCTCCTGGACACAGTCTGGAAAAGAAAAGAATTGGGGGAGAGAGCGAAAGTGAGAAAGAGAGGAAAGGAAGCCTGCATTCCAGTGTGGTGGTCCAAAAGTCTGCAAAATAGCTTTCCAACAAAATTCAGGCCCAGAACCTACACACAACATTACGCTAACATTTTACAAATTTTCAGTAGATACTTTTTGCAGTATGTTTTAGAGGAAATGTCAAAGAAATTATGCACAATAATAAACAGCTAATAACTCAAAGGTTGTTTATCCACTCAAAAGAGTATGAAAAGGAATACTGGAAAAACAGTGGGAATCTTGGAACACCCATCTTACACCTGGTACAACCATCATACCAGCTCATACAAACAGATCCCACTGTCTCACACATTCCTCACAATCCCTCTGTTTCGCTTCATATTTCTCCTACCCGTTCTCTCTTAATGTTTCTCATCTCATCCTCTATCTTTTACTCTCCATTTCTATCTAATCCATTCTTTTCCTCTTCATCTTCCTCAAACTCACCCCCCTCCTTTTTTCTCATAAGCTGGGGAATGGTCTGTGAATGAGCAGTAAATTGCTTGCCCTCCCAGTTCAAACCTAAATCACATGGCAGTTGAACAGATTACCTGCCCAGCCAACAGGGCAAAGGGGCACAGGACAAGACCAGAAACTTTTCCTCGGACTCTGAACACTGTAGATTGGTTCATCTGTCCATCCACAGTCCCATATACTCACATTATTATTCATCAGAGTCTTCTTAATGCATTTCAGTCTCACCAACCCAAGTTCAAAAAGATTTAATGCTTAAAATGTGACCAACAGACAATACGTTTTCCAGACTTTCTGGTCTGATCCAGAGCAGACCTCCAGGAACACTAGGAGTCCCTTAGCCATGTAGCTAAATTCAGACACCAGGATAAATGCAGGTAGGGGGCCCAGATGGCAAACCTTTCATGTCATGAGGAACAAGGGCTTTTTTTTAGTTAGTGTTCTGCAATCAGCCACATTGGTTCCCTTCATTTGTTGCCAAGTGTAGCAATGATCCATGAGCCACAGGGAAGAACACGGGACCTCCACCTGCTACGTAAATTAAAGACCTTGATAAACGCTGCCTCTACCTGAAACGCATAATTTTCCTGCTTGAGTGGATAGCAAGATCTACTGGCCACATGTACTGATGCACATCTATGTAGTCAACATGCTACTTATCACCTTAGAGACTAATACAATCAGCTCAGTGCAATACAATCGCAGACCTAAGAGACCGTGATTTGAAAAATGACCACTACACCAAACACCTCCATCTGAGATACTTACTGTATCTTAGAACTGAAGTATACCTTTGGACCCAAACCAGTCTCACATCGGCACACGAGCAACTCTAATAAAGATGCATTAGATGAAGTATAAAAGTTTGTATGAACCTTTGAGAGAAGAACTAGGCAGTGAGAATGTCCAGCAGGTATATCTATAAAAGCCGGCTGTGGTTCATTAATGATAACTGATGACTTTGCAGTGGTTGTCTGGAAGTGATCCGGAGATCATGCTGGGATTCTTATACGGCACTCTGAGTACAGGAAGTACAGCATTCCTATAGCATATAAACTGTGTAATAGCTATCCCCTCCTGAGACTAACACAATAAAACATACACACAAGGACCTTATAAAGGAAGAAAATTTTCAGCACATATAAACCGATTGTATGTACACAATCAAGAAATGGATACCTATAGAAGCCCCTTTCCATCTTAGAGTAAAAAATAAAGCAGCTACAGTAACTGTGAGAGAAAAATTAAAATATGAAATAGCCACAATGAGAAAGAAAAACGCAACTATGATAAATAGTCACAACTGCGGGAATTAAAGACCCAATCTGAGATACAAAAAGCAACTACAAGGAATAAAGTCATGCTGCAAAATAAAGTCACATTTGGAGATATAGTCACAATTATGAGAAACAAAATATTGCGAGATATAATCTGACAAACTAGAGCTGCACGATTCTGGATAAATTGAGAGTCACAACATTTACTAGAGGTTCTGACAAAATATTAATTGCTGCAGTCTATTTAAAAAATATATATATTATAAAAAAATTAATGATTCAATATCTCACTCATAAAGACCTTATGAGATTTTCATTACTGGATGAATCAGCATTGTTGAACAAATCTCTTGAATTAATGATTCAATGACAAAAAAAAAATGAACAGTCACTTGTCGCCACCAACTGGTGTAACAATGTAATGATACAATCTTTATTTGAAGTGTCAATTTACTTTCAGAAGGTGAGCATTAGCATTTATATATGAACTACACATTTTTGTTCCAGTACTTTTGTAATAATTTGAATCAACATAAATAATGATACTGTGTCTGTGTGGTTGAAAAGACTGTTTGTGAAGCCGTTTCATACCTTAAATGACAACTGCTCTCTCATTGAGTCAACGCCAACGCAGATTTGAATGTTTGCTGTAATCGCACTAGTCAAAAGTTTATTAGACACACCCGAATCGTTGTGGGTGTTTGAATCGAGATTGCAATCTTTTAATGATTAAACATGCAGCTCCACTGACAACGAGAGATATAAAGATGCAATGAAGGTGAAATTGTATGATATAGTTGCAGATGCTATTTCTTTACTCTGAGGCAGAAACGGGTTTCCATAGATGTCAGATTGTTGATCATAAAGGTGGAAACATACATACATTGTCTTTCAAGTCAGAGAGTATATCCTATTTCTATTATAATTTCCTCCTTGTGTTTTTAACTGTGAATTTGCACTGTCCATGGAGCGGACCTGTTTACATTTCACTGCCGGTTGTATATTCTGTATATAACTGTGTATGTGACAAATAAAACTCTTGAATCTCTTGAATCTTGAATCTTGAGAGGGAGTAAATATTATGAATATGTGTTTGGCAATGTATGTGAGCTGCAATGGGACTGTGATTAAGGAACCAATGATAATCTCCAAACAGTGGCACAAAAGCAGGATCCCAGCTGTCATCGGCCACTCTACGAAACCAAGATCTGCAAATTCCTACGAGAGATCGAAAGCCAATCTTCAAAATCAATTTTCTTTCACATCAAGCTTCTTTGTTGCCCACAAATGACTTTTTTTTTTCTTTTCTTTTTTTTTACCGTAAAGCTGCAGTAATAACGTGCAACGTCTCTTTGTTATCCTTCTGCAGCCATGGCTCACTGTCTTTGGCATTAAAAAGGCAACAAGCGGCTTAAAGGTCGCCCATCTAGCGGAAAAATGGGAGATGCAACATTAGGTTAGCACCATGCTGCTGCTGATGCAACTTAAATCCGACGCACTGCATTGATGAAGGAGAGCGACAACGGTCTGCAGAAAGGTCACATTATAGCAGCTGTGTGAAATGGAGTCACCCACTTCAAAACTGTCTCTCATTTTGTCTCGCTATCTCCCATCACCTCCTCTCTCTCTCTCTCACCTTTCGGTCTCGTGCTCTAGCTCCCTAAATCCCCAATCACACCGCACAAGTTCCCATCATCGAAAAGGTCAAGAGGAGCAAAAACACATCCATGGCGACTTCCAATGAGACGCTTCCTCCAGGAAGACCATGCAAAGGTGATGGTGGAGGTCAAGCTGAATCAAAGAGGGCACACCTAATCTATTACAGCACCAGAGTGAAATAAATTACATTAATTATGCATTACGCTAACTGTTTATCCAAGGGACCCTGATTATAATAGCTTCAAGAGTGTTAGCATACACCATACGTTGCATGCCACTAAATGACCCCGAATTCTCCCAGAGGTCGGATATAGAAACCTGGAATGTAGTTAATACGTTGCGAAGTCGATTAATCTGCCTGATCCATCAATTATGAAATTGAGTTGCTTGCATTCCAAAGCTTACATCCTGTACACTGTTGCTTTAATTTAGGGAATGCAACATACACTGCAGCAGTAACCTTCACATGGATTAGCGAAACTTCAACTAAAGATTACAGCCTCTTCATGCTGCAGCAGTGTGGCTTAGGCACATCAAATAAGAGGCATACACTCGCATGCCAGCGCCACACACTCACTCAAGCACGCTCATTAGCATTGAGAGTTCCCAAGTGCATATACAATATATTTCACATACACACTCATACGGACACACACACACACACACTGCTGAGAGGATGTGATTGAGGTGCTCTACACTCACACTTCCTTAATGAGGATCCAGACAGGGAGGTTCATTAAAACACAGGCGGATGCTGATGATGTCATGCTCGTGCCCTGCGGAGAGGCTTAGGACAGGACCAGTGTTTCTACTGTTTTTATAAAACTATTAGTAAATAGTGTAATGGTATAAATAACACAAAAAATATAATTGGACGGGTCAAATAAAAACTCCCTAATTCTTATCAACACACATTTGGGAAACATTTAGTCAAGCTTGTCAAACATTGATGGGATGGTGGTCTCAGAAGATACAAATGGATGGTCTTCTGCCTGTAGTCAACATAAAGCATCTTCTATATTCATCCTTCTCTACCTCAAAATTTCCATTTCTCTCCCTCTGCGTTTACTATTTCCTCTGTGTTTACATTCTTTTCCCAGGCCTCTTGTGGTATCTTTCCTTCCTCATGTTTTCTTCATTTTGTCCTTGACTGCCACCCTGCTTCTCTTTTGTTGCTATTTTGTGTTTCTGCTTATAACTTTCATATAATTTTCTGGTTTTCTTGACTCTCCCAGTTTTAGTCTCATCTGTTTTTCTTCCATCCCCCTTTCCCTGGCTCCTGCTCTTCACCTGACCCTTTCACTTAATCATTCATCACTGCCAAGCTACAAGCTACAATTCAGAGGCTGGTCAATCTGCAAATGGACTGGCTTTAGCTAAAACTGGACTGAACTGAGCTGGGCTTAGCTGACTACAATTGAACTGGTTATAGCTCAACTGGACGGGGCTAGGATGGGCCAACTGAGTACAACTGGACTGGCTTTAGCTAATCTGGACTGAACTCTGCATGTTAAATTGAACTTGACTGGGTTTAGCTAAACTGCACTAGACTGGGCTGGGTTTAGCTGAGTACAACTGAACTGGTTATAGCTAATCTGGACTGAACTCTGCATGCTAAACTGAACCTGACTTGGTTTAGCTGGACTGGGCTGGGCTTAGCTGAGTACAACTGAACTGGTTATAGCTAAACTGGACTGGGCTAGGGTGGGCCTACTGAGTACAAATGGACTGGCCATAGCTAATCTGGACTGAACTCTGCATGTTAAACTGAACCTGACTGGATTTAGTTAAACTAGACTAGACTGGGCTGGGTTTAGCTGAGTACAACTGAACTGGTTATAGCTAATCTGGACTGAACTCTGCATGTTAAACTGAACCTGACTGGATTTAGTTAAACTAGACTGGACTGGGCTGGGCTTAGCTGAGTACAACTGGACTTTTCTTAGTTAAACTGGAACCAAACAAGAGGGGCATACTAACCTGAACCTGACTGGGTTTAGCTAAACTGGACTGAGTTGGACTTAGCTGAGATAAACTGGACTGGGCATGCTAAACTGGACTATAATGGATTTAGGTCACATGGACTGGACTGCTGGACTGAGTTCATCTGGACTGGTTTTAGCTGATCTGGACTAGTCTAAGCAGATGTTTCTGTCAGGTTCACTTGTAGCTTAGAGCTCCTTCCCCCATCCCATCCAGCACATACAGTCTAATCTCAGACAGCCTGGTGTGATTGATGATGCTCCATTAATATGACCACCTCGCACATCAGCCAGCAGATTTACGACGATGGCGATGGGACGATTTGGCACAGGCAGTGGCAAAAACACAGACGCATGCACACAACTACGCTCGTTCACTCTTTCTATCTCCCTTTCACTTTCACAGCTGCACAATAATGAGGATCCACATCAGGATCCAGCGTCCATCGAGCTGCAAAACAAATAAGCACAATACCATCTCTCTCTTTGTCTACAAACACAATCACTCAACACAAAACATGAACACGAGGCATGCAAATTTTACACATACACACCCAACATAATCTCCATCCACAGACAGACACACACACACACATATTCTCCCCTCCTCCCCCTTCTAATGCTGACGGAAGAGATTTACAGGGCAGTGGAACAAAAGAGCGGGTTATACGGAGTTCAAATCATCATATGGTGAAAAAGCCCTGCGTTTCATTAGCAACTCAGCACAGCCAAGCCACGTAGACACACATGTACACGGCTTAAACAGCAGCTTAAACAGAACTCTGGAGAGGGTCCTGTCCATCTGATGCAGAGAAAACAAGATGTTACACTTTAAACACCCTGGGGTCAAGAGGGGGGAGCTGTGACTTGTTTAGAGGAGACATGTTTACTGTGACTCTTTTAGGTCCCGTGAGGACCGGAATGTGTCCTCCCAACCAGTTGAGAGCGGTCGTCTGCAGGACAGTCAACGCCAGGGTGAGTAAAACGACACCGGCTTTTGAAATCATAAGGGGCCTACTTGGATTTCACACTGAGTATGTCCCCTGCTGCTGTAAATATAACAGCAAAAGAGCTCTGCAACACAAAAGCAAGCAAGCATACACACACACACTGTTAAAAGCAAGGAAACTAATATTAAATACATTTAGAATGGCAAAAAGATGAAGGTCTAAGATGCACGGATGAAGAAAAAAAAGGATGAAAAGCATTTGGTGAGGACGAAGAGGCTGGGAGTATGTGAAGCTATATTCAGACAAACTAGTCAGAGAGTATCTTTTCAGAGAGATCTGTTTGTTTGCCAGTCTGCAGACTTGCACATTATCACTGAAACCACAAATTCCACACGCTGCATTATTTTCTTGCACTATATCAGAAAGAGACCCTCTATACTCTGTGTAATATGACATAAAAGCAAATATGTAGCAAATTGAAATTATTAATTTAGAATTAATAATATTCTAATAAGTAGAATGGAAATTAATTACAATTAATTAAAAGAAATCCATGCATAGCTGTAATTTTTAACCAGAAAAGCAAAGGTTTAAAGGTTTGCAGGCCTTACAGACAGAGAGAATGGTAGAACCAATAGATCGATACAATAGCAGAATGATAGAAAGAACAATAGGACGATACAATGAACACTAGTTAAATAAAACGAACGATAGACAGAAACACTCAAGGTTTCAAAAAGCAATCCCATAGAAGAACCATTTGGTAAACAGTTCTAAATAGAACCATTTTTTCTTAGTTTGAAGAATATTTTAACATCTAAGGAACCTTTTCTCACTACAAAGAACCTTTTGTGGAATGGAAAGATTCCATGGATGTTAAAGGTTCTTCATGGAACCATAGATGACATGAAAGAACTTTTATTTTTAAGAGTGAAGAACCAACATGGATGGATGGATGGATGGATGGATGGATGGATGGATGGATGGATGGATGGATGGATGGATGGATGGATGGATGGATGGATGGAAAAACAATATAGATAGATTGGATTTACAAACACACATCTGGTGATGGATAAAGATCATCTGAAGAATTCAATTTTCATGTTTTACAACTGTCCATACTACAGAAAACATCAGTTTTCACAGACACAGACACAGCATATATATATACACAAAGCATGTATAACAATGCAATTTTCCCTTCATTTGTATTCTTATACAAAAACGTGTGCAACGTACCAAGACATAAACGAGAATGAGGAATATTCACACTCTACACATATACTGCAGTACATACTGATGCGTATGGTATTTAAATCAGATGAATATGAAGAGCTGTTTGTCAAAAGACTCCTGAGGTGACATAAACGTTAATATTTACATTCATATTCATCATGTGTTCACCTGCAGCTGCTTCTAGAATTCACATTTTTCTCCTGCGTTGACGTCAATAAACTAATGAGCGAGTCAGCTGGCTTCTGGATTAAGATGTGTCCGGTATAAGAGTGTATGTGTGTGAGAAAAAAACGGTCGTCCTTAATCACTAAAAACGGATAAAGATGCCTGCCGGGAGTGGCAAAGCAGGGGGCGCTGATGTGTGACTGCGTGTAGGCAAGAATCTCTATGAGAGGAGACACTTACTATGCAAGGACAAGCATGAATAGTGTGATTTCAGAGAGGAATTCATAGATGCATTCACAAGCGCTTGTCGCAATTCGCCTTTGGAGTCGTGCTTGTCCATGCATGGCATGTGTAGCATTATACGATGTTTACTATAAGTTATGCTGCCAATGAAACTCATATGTGGAAGGCTGGTGGCCTCTAGTTGCCAGGGCAACGCATACAAATAGCAAAAGGTCTTTATTGGTTGATTGAAATGCGACAGCTCACCTAAGCCAACATTATTAATATGTATGTGGAGTATCATCTATGACAAGCACCAAATGTCAGGCGTCTGAGAATGATCTAGCAAGCGCGTTCCCTGCTGCCGTCGCGTTTAACCTCTCGCGGCAGAACTCTGAGGGACGGCAGGGGGGAATGAGCGCAGGCTTGCAGTCATAGTGTGCACACTCTGGGAGCCATCCAGGGAACGGGACAAAGATCTAAAGCTGAGGCAAATGACGTTAACAGCCAAACATTAATACTCATCAATATGTATGACGCTGAGCATGTGTGGAACTCGAACTTATGAATTTATGTATTAAAGGAAGTATGTATGCATCTATACACACTTGCAGAAATCAATATGCATTTAGATGGGACTGGACACGTGTTGGTGAAGGGTCAGTGGTGCAGTGTCTTCACATTTTCGGTAACTGAAATAATGGAATAAAAAATGGTAACACTATTTTAAGGTGACGTAGTTACACGGTATGACATGCACTTACTATAGTAATAACAGTAAAATTATGCATAATTACAAGTAACTAACCCTAGCCATAACCCTATAGTATGTAGTTAATTAATAGTATCAGTACTTATTTAAGTAAGTACAATGTAACTACGTCACAATAAAATAAAGGGTTACACTTTATTTTAAGGTGTTATTGTTATAGTGTAACTATATATTTAAGTACTGAGTAATATTAATTAACAACATGTACTTACTGTAGGGTTAGGATTAGGGTTTGGTTGAGGGTTAGTTGCATGTAATTATGCATAATTTACTGTTATTAATATGGTAAGTACATGTAACAAGGACACTGTAAAATAAGGTGTTACCAAATAAAGTGTAATTAATATAATAAATATATAAAAATATATAAATAATACTAATTAATAATAATAAATAATACTAATTATTTCAACTCATTAGGCTTTCAGACAGATAGATATGACAGCATAAATAACAGGGCTGGGTAAAAATAATAAGTCATGCTTTTCTTTACCTGTGTTTGTCATCTGAATTAAAAAGTTGGTATACTGCAAAATAATGGCAAGCAAACAAAAAACGTTTCTCTATTAAGATGTTGAGCCTTAATTTATAAATATATTAATTTTGCATAATGTTCCAATAACAGTTTTACACAAGAAATGCAATTTAAGGTTTACTCAACTACACAGAGCAGATTTTGGTTGTGTTGATTATTATGTGGTAAATATGTGGAAAATTAACTGCATAGTTTGAGCAAATATTACAAATTTTGTAATATACCCAGTTAGAAGGTTCTCATATGTAATTAATTTCATATGGGAAAAAAAAAACAAAAAAAAACACATTGTTAACTGGAATATGCCCAAATAAATCAGGATAGAATCGTAATCTGAAACAACTGAAACAATTGGAAAGTCTGTATTGATACCCAGCTCTAATAAACCATTCAGGTTTTCATCTTACAGAGTCAACACTACATTAAAGTGCTTTAAACCATTACACTCGTTTGTTTTTCACTTCTCGGTGACATCTGTTGGTCTCAGGTAAACTAAATCACACCGGTTGCGTGGAAAACGAGCCACAAGAAAAGCAAAGCGTACTCTCGTCTTTGTGGCAGAACAGCTGCTGTGATCAAGCTCAATCGCCCCGGGGCAAAAACAGCAATCTGGCTTCTGTTTGTTGAAAATGGCATGGGACATCAGCAGTACTCATGCGATGCTTAATCTCAACAAACGCAATTCTTTCGAACTGCCACTGAGTGTTAAAGAGTTAAACTGAGCAAGAGACTAGTTCCTCACTCGGGTGCAAAGACCAGAAGTGATTTTATTATTTATTCATAACATCATCAAGATGCTAGTTCTCCTAAAAACAGCAGTGGGAAAATATATAGGTAAGCTGCCAAGACATGCAAATTAACCTCATTGCTCCCACAGGGATCGGCAATGATGTTTTGCAGGGCTGCGCATCCTCCACAGCTCTTTATTAGCAATCCACTGACTTCTTCCACTTAACTTCAGCCGTGAGGGCAAACATTAAATCTTGTAGCAGTATGTCGAAATGAGATGCCAAAAGCAGCAGGGAGGCGGAACACAGTTCTCACAGGTTGAGACTCGATGGAGAGCTCTGAGCTGGGCCTCTTTTGGAAGAAGCAGGTCCACGGTGCAAAAACAGAGCTTGCCTCACGGTCAACCATGTTTAATTGTGAATATGCACAGTATTTATTTATCAATTCTTGCACCACTGGTTAACACAAGTAGCCTAACACAATGCATATTTCACATCTAAATCTCAATTGTGACAGGAAGAGTTAATATGGAACAGTCGAATCCATTACTATAATTACTATAGGTGTTTTGACAAAAGGGCTGCAGTGTTTTAAGAGGTAATTAGTTACTTTTGCATTGTGTCATAGAAAGCATGGCCATATCTTAGGAAATGATCAAATTATTTGGAAAAATAAATAAATAAATAATAATTAAAGCTGCAACAAGTTGAAAGGCCAAAGGTGAAAGGTCATAATTGGTTCTTTACATACAAGTCACACACTTTTTCAAAAGTTATTTAGCTATTATAAAAAATAAAATAAAAAATTGTTTGTTTAGGTATTCTTGACAACGTCATAAATCCTGTTTCAAATAGGCAACTAAAAGCGAAGCGTATTTTCTCCAAGAAAACGGGTAAAAATGACCTGAATAGAATAGTATGTGCAGTAGTATGGAAACCCGTCGTGAAGAAATTCTGCATCCTCTCTGTGCGCTTATTTTTGCACCGCTCATGGACTCCGAGGTTGTGTGTCAAAACCTTGCGCTGCCTATATAGGCGGCATTTTTGGGCATCATTGGCACGCGCACCATTTCGGGCATCATCGGAACGCGCCTACGACGCCCAAAACGCTTTAAGGTAGACAGCTCGCTCAGGTTTGGACACACAGCTCGTGTATTGTCTTGAGTGAACTAGAAAAAATTCAGTTCCACTGCCGTCCTGAACAGCTGCTTTGTAGCAAATGACCGTGTGCATCACCACAGCAATATACCCAGAGCAAGCTGCCTATTCTTTCAGACCAACATCCGTGCGTCCAATAGAATGCATTTAAGTTCCTATCAATCAGTTCAGTAACTTTTCCACATCGCGATTAATCAGATTAGAGGTTATATCGAAGAACTCACCGGTACAGACATCTCGAGCTCCTTCTTTCAATCCACTACAGAGCTTGATGCTGATTTTAACGGATCAGTGTCTTCCCCTCTAACGGTTTTTCAGCAGAAAACATCAATTTGTGTTGTTGGGATTCTCTCGGAGTCCTTCTATTCCATGTTGTCTGTAGTAAGGGTGCAGTCCGCGTCTCGATGGGGTGAGAAGTTTACAGTGAATGTTTCAGAGGTCTCCGCTCCACCTCGCACGAGCAGCGCTGCGCAGTTTCAGCCTCCTCTCCAGAGAAATGCTGCTGGGCTAGATAGTAAAATGGTTGTTTAAATTAAAACGCTTCAGTCGTTTTTTCCCCGCACAGTAAGGAATGACCTGTCTGTGGTTTGCCTGTATTGCGGTAGTGCACACTGACACTTCATAGCACAGCTCGCGCTCTCTCTCGCGCTCTCTCTCCCTATGATGGAATCATCAAGTTCTGTTTAAAGGGATAGTGTCCTGTTACCTCGCCGTGGATACACACGGTTTATATTATGCGCTGTGAACGTAGCGTGTATTTACATTCGATGTATTTATCCCCTTGTTTTGACCCGTCCCGTTTATTGATATTTAAACTGCTTTACTGGCCCTTGTCTCGCTGGAAAAAACGACATTTTGTGGCTTACAAAAAATACTTCGTGCATATAAAAATTAATACTTGCAAGTTAAAGAGTAGACATAATTCACATAATTCAGTTAAAGAGTAGAAATATGTTCAGACTTAACATTACCATGAAATCAAAACCCGCTCCCTTTAGTTAACGTTAACGTTACTTAGTTCGACAATAGTGCTGTCACACCACACATATTCTCACACAAAAATACACTGGTAACGTGTCAACAAACAAGACAGAGCAGGTTAATTTCGGTATGAAACAATCAAATATTGTCGTTTTTTAAAGAAATTCAAACAATAAACACCGTTTTAATGTGATTTGATCTGTAGCACCGATCAGTTCAAGCGGCACATGACCTGATCATCTCTTCCTAGTAGTTAGCATAAAATGAATAAACATGAAGGAAAATCAGAAGGTATGTTGTTTCAACACTGAAAGATGCCAATACACACTTTTTTTTTTTTTTTTTAAGTTCAAGTCCACTGACGTTAATCTACTAACTCTCCTGTGGTTTGTTTGTCAAACAATTCGGCGTTATGATTGGTCAGATCACCTGTCAATCAAACTCCCGCCAAGGGTGAATTGACCGTTCTTATTTTTTAATGGAATACTATAGATTTTATTAGGTGATATATTAGGCATCTTATTTTATATGATGATTTATCAGTGCATATCATTATTATTATTTTTTAATCACGTGCCCTCATAATCTTTAATCAAATTAGCTTCCCCTCCCTTTTACAGCAACATCTCTTTGCTTCTCTGATGACGTGTTTACTGGCAAGAGGGCGGGGCAACCTGTAACTCACATGAGATCAGCAACAACAGCAAACCAAAACAAAAATCAATTCCTGATGTCAAATCAAGTGCCGTCCTATATTTTATCTAGCTCGAGAAGCCGTTTCACTTGTACATGCACCACAATAGGGAAGAAAAGACTATTGCGACTTCCTTTTCATGCTGACTTACTAATGCCCAAAGTATCTCGTGTGAGTTATATAACCCTTGCACCGGTGAACATGTCATCAGAGAAGAAAAGAGATGTCACTGCAAGTGGGAAGGGAAGTTATTTTGATTATGAGGGCACATTAGTTAAATAATAATAATAATGTGCACAGATAAATCGTTTATAATAAAAACAGCAATATTCCATAAAAATATCTAATAATTGTTCATTTTGATTTCATGGTGACTTTAGCTATTAACAATGCATGTGTTGTCACTCAAATCGCTATTACTGCGATCATCCCTTTAATTTTTTACGAAAAAATGTGGTAACAATCTTTGGAAAATATCTGAAATGTTCTGAAAGCCCTATTCACACGATCAGCAACAAATTCATACTGAAGCATTTGCTAAACATATGCTTGGAAAACTACCATATCTGCAGAAATGAGAATGACTACAGAGATCCCTGACAACAAAAATATATAGTGAAAGTCTATCTTCAGTTATGCCTATAAAAGTAGCAAATACCGATTAACATGATGAAACCGGCTGCAAACATTCTAGCATTTGACTTTACAAGAAAAAACATTAATAATGCAGATTGGCCAAAAGATGCTGATGCCAACAAAATGTTTGGCCTTTCAAATTAGCTGATGCTGTGTGATGTTCTAGGGTGGGGTTACTAACAAAGATTAAGCAGGTCTACAATGAAATTCCCTTTAAGGAAAAAACTGTGTTATTTTATAGAAATATGTGTTGTGGTGGACAATTAGTTTATAAACAGTATCATTCCCAACGCTCTCACTGACAGCTATTCCATGAGCCCTGTGAATGGCTTTTAATTATACAGGGCAGCTGCGAAGAAGTCAAAGGTCCTCTTCTTATCGTCAAATGTCTGTTAAATTGGTGTCATGACACTCCCTCCCTTCATCTGCCAACATTAGCCAATGTTGAGAGGGATAAAATACAGGAAAGAAGACCTTCAGAAGGAAATCTTTTTGGTGGACTGCCAAACCAGTCAACTGTTACAAGGCTGAGTTTGCTGCAAAGACAGAGAAAAAAAAGTTCTGCAATTGGATATTAGCCATGAGCAGGTCCTTACAGAGTCTGCATGGGCAGAACTTGCAGATTTGGAACGCCCCTCATTCACCAACTTATACATCCACCACCTTCTGCTCATTTATTAAATATTTTGTCTAATATGATAATGTGGTAGTCTCTTTTTAACACATTTAAATCCATTCCACATCTTTCTGCTGAAAATGCCCCCAAAAGACAGCATATTCCATCTAGGCCTAGCCTTATCGACGAATTGGAGAAGAAAAAACAAGAATGTTTAAAGGGCATGATCATTCATGATCAAACAAGGGTGGAAAGCATTTTATTGTAGCTTACACACAGGGACTAAATACCCAGCAGTGTTTTAAAGCGCCTCTTAACTCTGGTGACCTAGAGGTAAGAGGCATTTGGAACATTTTAGCCAGCTGTTATTTTAGGTTCTCATCACAGTGATTGTTTATAATTGTCCTCTCAACAGCGCAGTCTATTTTTAAGGTTTCTGCCCCTGTTTGAAGTCATGCACTTGGTGACAGACAGATACACATGCCTGGAGGTAAAGTTGTGCTATATATACGCTACAGGAATTCCGAATGGACACCTAAGGCCCTGTAGCCCCATAAAGGTCTTTTTATATAGAAGGGTCTACACCTCTTTAACAGTGTTGGATCTGTGGGTCCATTTGATTGCATTCAATTTGGTCTGCTTGCATTCTATCTACATAATACCAATAAATCAGAATTTTCAAGAAATGTACTCAAGAAGTGAAGGTAGATAAGATGAAAGAGAGAGGTGAATGCAAGTACTGAGATACAGACATCTTGTGAAGTGGAATTCAAAGTTAATGATAATGGCAGACAAAATCAGACTTGTGTCATCAACATGTGTAATGCAAGATGAAAGCGGTGGGAAAATGACAAAAGTGAAGAGAAAGAGGGATGAAGGCATTATTTAGGAGCTAACAGCAGTGTTCAGACCCAAGAGAGAAAGTAAAATCAGGAAATCAGGAGAGGACAGGTGCATTTGAATAAAGATGAGGATGACAGGCTCCACTCCTCAACACCATACACTTACCATTGACTTTGAGTGGGAGGGGGAGGACATGAATAAAAATGAGCGTGGTTACCTCTCTAAACTCCCACGATGCCTAGAGTGTGTTTATATTCATGGAAAGAGTGTTTAAAGGATTAGTTCATCCAAAAATGAAAATGAAATTATCATACCCTCAGGTTGGTCTAATCCAGGGGCTTTCAAGCTTCAAAAAGGACACAAAAGCATCATAAAAATATGAGAAGTATTTTTATACATCTCATATGCTTACAATACAAGTCCTGTGAAGACTATACAATAGCATTGTGTGAGGAACAGACTGTAATTTATGTCATCATTTATTGATAATGTTCCCCTCTAGTGAGCTGTTATTCACTGAGTCAGTGACTTGAACTTGGAACAGATTGAAAATCTGTCCAATTTGTGAACAAATCTTTCAGGTTTTCTGAACTGGATTCATTGAAAAGATCTGACTCAAAGAAATGATTGTGCATGAATCACTGGTTTTCTCATGGAGCACAAACTATAGGGCAAGTTTCATTAATAAATAAAAATGTATGTTGCTTTCGTGTCAGAGCAGGGCTCCTCAAATCTCGCCCTGGAGAGTTTAGCTCCAACCCTGATCAAACACACCTGAGCAAGATAATCAAAGTCTTCAGGATCACTAGGGCTTAAATAGGGGACAGCCATTTGTGGTGGTGTCCGAAACCATAGTGGACGTTAATGAGTGCACTCATTCTATCCCACATTGCACTTGTTTTCATTCACTCCTTCAAGTGAGCTTGTGATTGAGGGTTTAGGGGGCGATTTCGGATTCAGCCTTGGGCTGCCTTCGGAGGACAAATTCCAAAGGTAGGAAGGCATCAAGGCACATCTGAATCCAATTTTAGCTTCATTTCCTGTCTCCTGAGACTCTTTCTCCTGATCGATTTTTGAAGGCAGCATAAATGTATGCTTCGCAGACTTTGATATCCCACAATCCTATGCATTCTATTTGGTGACAAAAAGAAAGATGGCATCTGAAAGTTGCGGTTGCTGATCAGTTTGCAAACCATGCAAATTCTGGTGTTTTCAACGCTGGTGTTTCTTACATCACAAACTACCTTGTATCCAATCACATCAACATGTGGGTGGGCTTTAGCATATCATTAACTGCTGCAAAGCAGGGGAGTCTCAAGAGAAGCCAGGTTATCCCAGTATATTTCTCTGTTGATATGAAAAATCGGGTACTTTTAGCAATATAGCAGGTGAATTATGTACAAACCTGATTCCAAAAAAGTTGGGACACTGTACAAATTGTGAATACAAACAGAATGCAATGATGTGGAAGTTTCAAATTTCAATATTTTATTCAGAATACAACATAGATGACATATCAAATGTTTAAACTGAGAAAATGTATCATTTTAAGGGAAAAATAAGTTGATTTTAAATTTCCTCTTTATGATGCGCCAAATGTTTTCTATGGGTGAAAGATCTGGACTGCAGGCTGGCCATTTCAGTACCCGGATCCTTCTTCTACGCAGCCATGATGTTGTAATTGATGCAGTATGTGGTCTGGCATTGTCATGTTGGAAAATGCAAGGTCTTCCCTGAGAGAGATGACGTCTGGATGGGAGCATATGTTGTTCTAGAACTTGGATATACCTTTCAGCATTGATGGTGCCTTTCCAGATGTGTAAGCTGTCCATGCCACACGCACTCATGCAACCCCATCCCATCAGAGATGCAGGCTTCTGAACTGAGCGCTGAGAACAACTTGGGTTGTCCTTGTCCTCTTTAGTCTGGATGACATGGCGTCCCAGTTTTCCAAAAAGAACTTAAAATTTTGATTCGTCTGACCACAGAACAGTTTTCCACTTTGCCACAGTCCATTTTAAATGAACCTTGGCCCAGAGAAAACGCCTGCGCTTCTGGATCATGTTTAGATATGGCTTCTTTTTTGACCTATAGAGTTTTAGCCGGCAGCGGTGAATGGCACGGTGGATTGTGTTCACCGGCAATGTTTTCTGGAAGTGTTCCTGAGCCCATGTTGTGATTTCCATTACAGTAGCATTCCTGTATGTGATGCAGTGCCGTCTAAGGGCCGAAGATCACGGGCATCCAGTATGGTTTTCCGGCCTTGACCCTTACGCACAGAGATTGTTCCAGATTCTCTGAATCTTTAGATGATATTATGCACTGTAGATGATGATAACTTCAAACTCTTTGTAATTTTTCTCTGAGAAACTCCTTTCTGATATTGCTCCACTATTTTTGGCCGCAGCATTGGGGGAATTGGTGATCCTCTGCCCATCTTGACTTCTGAGAGACACTGCCACTCTGAGAGGCTCTTTTTAAACCCAATAATTTTGCCAATTGACCTAATAAGTTGCAGATTGGTCCTCCAGCTGTTCCTTATATGTACATTTAACTTTTCCGGCCTCTTATTGCTACCTGTCCCAACTTTTTTGGAATGTGTAGCTCTCATGAAATCCAAAATGAGCCAATATTTGTCATGACATTTCAAAATGTCTCACTTTCAACATTTGATATGTTATCTATATTCTATTGTGAATAAAATATAAGTTTATGAGATTTGTAAATTATTGCATTCCTTTTTTATTCACAATTTGTACATTGTCCCAACTTTTTTATATTATGTATATTATGATGTTATGATGAACCATATGTCTTTCTCCTCTGACATTCTATGACATTCAAAGTGTTTCTAAGGATACTGACTGATACTGATGAAGCAAGGGTGTAGAGTTACATTAAAGTTATTTTAAGGCAGGAAGACTTTTTTACAGGAAAAAACATTTAAATATGTCACCAAAGCTTGCTCTATTTTGCTGTAGAACATTAAACTGTTACGCTGCCTCAGAAGCAGAAAATCCAAGGAAGATAAGTTTGATCAGGGTTTGAGCTAAACTCTGCAGGACAGTAGCCCTGAATGGATTTGAGCGACCCTGTGTTGGAGCCTTTGCAGCAATGCAGCCCCTGTCCTCATTCATGTTATTGAAAGAGTGGCCAGGACATTCTTCAAAAAATTCACCTTTTGTGTTTCACATAAGAAAGAAATTGCTACAAGGTTGAAAAGAAGTGAGGGTGAGTACATAATGACAATGGGTGAACTTCCTTTAAAGGGGATATAAGAATTCAAGTACCCTTGTTAAGTGAACTGCAGCCAGCAACTTATTGCATGTGCTCGCACTCATGTACAGCATGCGTAACGTACAAGAGACTGTCACAGAAAGTGATTCAATGCCACAAAATACTCATGATATATTTGAGTCTATACATATATATATATATATATATATATATATATATATATATATATATATATATATATATATATATATATATATATATATATATATATAGCTATGTGAGTCTATAGTTCAGAGGTGGACAGCAAATAAGTAAATTTACTTGAGTACTTAAGTACACTTTTGAGTATCTGCACTTTACTTGAGTATTATTTTTCTGGAAACATTACTTTAACTTCACTACATTTGAAAGAGTATCATACTTTTTACTCCACTACATTTCTATCAAGGTCCACAAAGTCGAAAGTCATTTCTGTAACAGCTTTGAAAGTCTTCTTTAAAAAGCGTTTTTTTCGGTTTCGTTTTTTTTCTTTCGCATACAGCCTATCAGTAATCACTCTTGTAGGGTCATGTGAAGTTTCCCAACAATTTTTGAACACTGATCAGTTTATAGCAAAATGGAAGACAACGGTTCCTTGGCACAGTGTGTGCACCCATGGCCATACTTAGAAAGTATGTTTCAGTTTTCTGAAAAGATTAAAGATTAGTTTAGTTGGCATACACTTGATGTATGTCTCATAAAATGTTTTCAAAAATGTAAACGTCTGGGAGAAAGAGTAAACAGTTGGGAGGATATGGGATGTGTATCAGTTTATAGGATCCGTGCATTCGGCCTTAAAGTGACAGCAGCTTTGTAAAGAGCTTTGTAAGTTTTATACAAGTATTGAAATGAGAAAGAAAATTTACTTTTGATACTTAAGTACTTTTAAAAACAGATATTTGACCAGTAATACTTTTACTTTTACTCAAGTAATAGAGTTTTGTACTCTGTCCACCTCTGGTTTGAATGAATCCTTTTGCATGAAACATTGTACACCGAACCATAATACAAAATGGCTCTTTCGGCATTATTGGTATTGTGCCATAGAATGGAAGAGAGGCTCTTGGGAGTGCACATAAAGTCCTTCACAAAACAATAGACAACCTAGGAGGTTGTGGAAAATCTCTCTTTTTTTTAAAGTTTTGTTACAAGCTGTTCACACATTGGCAATAATAAAGTGATCAATACATGAAAATTCTTACATACAGCCCCTTTAAGCGTACAGCGATGCATGGAGTGTCAGTGTACAGATTACACGTGCAGTGTGATCTAATTGTTTCTGTATGCTCATGTAGGTATTTATTGGTGTAAAACACAAAAGCCCTCAGCTTTGAGAACATTGATTAAGTGAGGGAATTATGCCAATATCATTCAAATTCCCACCTGCAGAGTCTGACGTCAGCACAGGGCAACATCAGAGCACAGCACAGCTACTCATCTCCATTTGTGAAATAAGCAATGCAGCAGTGAGGCAGAGGACTGCTGTGGGGGTCAGCCATTATAGAAATCAGAATAGATGTGTGGAACATACTGAACCTCCTTCTAAATGGTTGTGGAGCAGCAGGAAATGGCAGTAAACAAACTTTGTGCTCATACAGGCCTACGCACAGGGAGAGGAACGATTGAATTATGTAAACAAGACCATTATCTTCAAGTGAAAGGATGAAGTTACCGCCCATGCTATCAAAAGAACCAACATGGTTTTTAAGGGGGATAAAATTAAGAATTAATACAATCAAAAACACACAGTACTGCAAATTAGTCTGAAATATACATAATACATACTTACAAAGCAATAATTGTTGAGATCATTAGAATGACACTACTAGTAAACTTCTTTTTTTGTTTTTAAAAATGCTCACCAAGATTTATTTGATCAAAAATACAGTAAAAACCAGGGGTGTAATACACGCGTCACGGTTCGATACATATTACGATACTGAACTCACAATACAATGTTATTGCGATACTCCAAGACATATGGTAAAAGGTTAACAAAAAAACAAAACAAAAAAAATGTACCGTCGAGTGCTAAACTGGTGATACCAGAGTAAAAATATTAATGATTCTGAAGCTGAAAACACAGAATTATTTTAGATGAATATGCTTGCACTCTGTCACGGACTAGATATATTTGAAATAATGTTGGCCACTTTTTACTGGAAACATACAACATTTGGCATCATCAGGACCCACAAATATCCCCCCATTGCATTATCACACATGACACTAAAACTGACACTAAAACTCAGTAAACTTTGTCACAGTAATTTTCATTTTGGGTGAACTATCCACAGTACAGATTGTCACTATCCACGATACATATTGTTGCATTTTTGTATTGCAATATATTGAGAAACAATATATTGTTACACCCCTAGTAAAAAACAGTGAAGTTGTGAAATATTACAATTTAAATTTGAATATATTTTCAGTGACGCAAAGCTGATTTTTTCAGCATCATTACTCAGTCTTCAGCGTCACATGATTCTTCAGAAATCTTTCTTTTTTAGAATTGCTGCTCAAGAAACAGTTGTGCTGCTTAATATTTTATGGAAATCATGATATTTGTTTAAGATATTTCAGGATACGGTAAAAAAAGCAAAAAACAAAACTGCATTTATTTTTTGCAAATCTTTTGTAACTTCATAAATGTCTTTAAATGTCACTTGATTTAATGCATCTTTACTGAATGACCCCAATGAAAATGAATGTTTGGCAAAAAAAAACGTATTAAAAGATTAATCGTCACAAAACAGTATTAAAAGATCTTGCATATTCTTGCAGTTTTGAAAAGGGGAAGGATTCATGCTTGACGCACTAGTGATTCAGAGATGTGTGACTTAAACCCTGCTGATCCCTTTCCTAGATAGTATTTTTTGTTAAAAAAAGCAGCCCAGACAGTGTTGGGGGTGGAGTGTAGGGCATAAAGGGGGGCATAAGCTGGCAAAGAAGGATGGGGAAAAGAAAAGTCAACCCTTAGAGAGGAGGTGGAGTCATTAATTAGTAGGTCAAAGTAATTAACAGCAAGACACGGTTTGTTTAAAAAGAAAGTGTCCAAACCCAATGACATGATTTATTTCTGTCAAACAGTGAAACACGATTAAAATGACGGCAGGGTAATTACCATACAACCACTCTTAGCAAAATAAATTCTCAAGACATTAGTAAGTATACATGGGGGAAAAAACAAAAACAACTGCGCCCTTCCATTTACCCATCAAATAAATGAACAATGCACCTGAATGCTTGTGGGTAGACACCATCACTATAGGATGCAACATTGGCCGTTTATATTACAAAAAGCCTCACCGTTGGAACAAAGATATGAATTATGCAAAATAATTCAGTGTAAGCTGAAAACCCTTATCTGAGGATCTTGAGGTTTTCTTCCCCATTAATGTCACTCTCACTGAATGGTTAGGTGTGACTTATGTATTTCAGTTGATTGTAAAATGGATTTTTCTGAGGAAAAAGTCCTTGAGAAGACACATCTTGAGCCGTATCTCTTTTATGTTGAAGAACACATGCAATATAAGGAATTGTGGAAGAAGAAAAATATGGTGTGGGTGTGGTCTATGATCAAACATTTGATTGTGAAGGCAGACCAGTTTTTGGAGGGCTGTTACAGGCCAGAGATCTGAAAAAAATGTCCTCCTATATGACAATGAAAACCGAGTGTATGCAGGGTGTACGTGAATCTGGGACAGTCTGTGTTGTGATCAGTGAAAGTGTCTGCTCTCTCCTCTTGTCACCGTTTCATGTTGTTCAGACGCACGCTCTTCTCCAGCTCAAACTGCCGCTGGTCTACTCTCTCTAGGAAGTTCTTTCGCTCCACGTACCTACAGACACATGCAGCAGAGAGCAGAGACAGTGAGGACGCTGAGATAATGGTGAAGAAAAATAAAGCATGCAAACAAGCACTTGGCATGAATGACAATGACACAAACACTGGGTCTTGCTCTGTTTCTTGTGTCTGTGAGTTCAATGACTGCATAGCCTACTTTGAATATCATCTTTCCCATTGTGTCTTGGAACGAAGCAGAACAACAGTGAGTGGAGACAGTGGGGTGTGGGTAAATGTCAGCATTTTTTTTTTTTTTTTTTTTTAAGGCACTGAGGTTGTAAAGTGATTTCACACACATATTTCTTTCTTTTTTAGGCATGCTCGCTTCACAATGCTACTTCCTGTGGTCCGCAACTGTGATGGACCACAGAACATTTTGGATGTCTTCCTTACCCGGCGTACCAGTTCAGCTTTTGTATTGTATTGTATTGTACTGTATTTATTTATTTATAGAGCACTTTACAGGCTACACAATAACTCCAAAGTGCTGTACATTACAAGTGAATAAAGCAATACAAAAATAAATAAACCCATTTACTCACCCTGATGTTGTCCCAAACCTGAATGACTTTAGTTCTTCTACAGACCACAAAAGATGATATTTTGAAGAAAGTTTCTGTTTTTGTCCATACAATAAAAGTCAATGGGATCCAATTTCATTGCATAGAATTTTTTTTAATTTTTTTTTATATCTTTTGTGCTCCACAGAAGAAAGTAAGTCATTCAGGCAATGCCATAAAGGGAAGTTCAAAAATATCAAAAGGCCAAAATTTGTCTCTGACAGAAAAACAGTGGCTTTAGTGAACCTGTATCCATTAGATGTTGGAGGTTATACGTGCATGTACTCAGCCTCCCTGTTTATCATCATTACAAGACTCGCTGGTACTCAAGGTAAGGTGTTGAGGACAAAGAAAATAAAGCAGCCCTTTCAGGCTGACATAATTTGGTTTTGTGGTTTTCCTCATAATAGTCTGGGTTCATGTTCAGGGGGTTGGCTGATGATCTGCAGAGAAGGGCATCTCCTACACAAAGCTTTATGTGAGGTCTAAATGAATTGTTCTGGAGAGCAGTGTGCACACTAGGAAAACCCTTGGAGCAGCCATGTGATGAAACGGAGCAGAGACTGAACATTTTATTAGATATCACATCACGCTCCTACCAATGATGAAAAGACAGAGCAAAAACTGATTGCCTGTGTCTTGTTTGAAGTCCTAATGGGATCTCTGTGAAACACACACAAACACTCACATACTCAAAACACAATCTGGTTTGAGCTATATGGTGGTAGAGCTATATTTTTTTTCCAAGTAGGCGTGAATTTAAATTGTACCTATTTTTAAATGCTGTTGAACTTATTGTGAATGATCCATCCATGTATACGTTTTAATTATTTGTAAATGTTTTTGCTCTCGTAATCTTTAAAATCACAATAATCATAACCAGAGCTGTCCAGTGAAACGACTCTTCTCTCTGGTGATGTATGTGATTCAAGAGTTTTATTTGTCACATACACAGTTATATACAGAATATACAACCAGCAGTGAAATGTAAAATGTGGGACTTCTCCAATAATTTAGACGGCTTAAACCCTTTTTAAAATTAGTTTAATGACCATTTTCCTTTTCTCACTCTGAAAATTCTTCAAAGCCAGCCTTTTTCCCCTTTTTTTTTTTGGAAAATAATTGCATTATGCTATTACATTGTGGCAGGATGAAAAAATCAAATACTGAAGCACAAAGTCAAAGTTAAATGATCAGTTAAAAGATCATAATGTCCCTTCCACAATGTTCTTTCCTAAAGTTGGGGTTTTTATTTTTTATATATTATATATATATATATATATATATATATATATATATATATATATATATATATATATATATATATATATATATATATATATATATATATATATATATATATATATATAAACAACAAAGAAATGCTGCAATTTATCAAAACCTCAAAAGCCAGATAGGAGGGAGAAACACACAGAAACACCTCATGCGTGGCAACTCCCAAGTATAAGGGGTTTTCCTTCCCCAAATCGTGCAGCCCTACTTCTGCGTGAGGATCTGCAGAGCAGTAGGTGCTACACACAGCCAGGAAAAGTCCATCTGGTGTTTATGAATAATACTATGTATCATACTGTTAATGAACACAGAATATCCATCTCTGAATGGGTAAATGTCTTTTTCCACTGAGGAGGTTTTGAATTCTGTTTCAATAGTACACTGAATATTTTATAATTATATTTTTTATAATTAAGAACGCTTTTAAATGGGTCAAACCATGAAAAATAAACTATGTTACTTTTAGATTTACCTAATTAATTTCCGTAAACATTGTGCTTCCTGCCTGCAATGTTTGACAAGCACAATCTGTCACATGACTGCTCCACTTCCCCTAAATCCCAGCAGAGGGTCACTATCCCCAGTGTCTCAATCCCAGAATGCTCTGGAAGCTCTGATGCCAAACCAACCGTTAGCCTCCAGAGACTTGAGACCCCAGGTTTACCAACTGTGTGAGCTCTGACAGATCTGGGTGCATTTGTTGTCCTACATTTTGTGAAAAAAAAGAGAGCGAGATCTGCGACCATCAGTCTCACACTGAAATCAGCCTTTACAGTCCTCTGGGCATACAGTTTGGCCTAGCGGCCTGTACACTATGCTCTTTTCCAGTCTGCGCCTCCTCCACACCCTTCAGCAGCCCTCCTCCTAAACCACATCCCTCTCAGAGAAACAGAAATATGGAAACAGTGGCAGACCATAATTTCTTCTGCTTTATTTTTAAACCCCCAGGCCAGGTTTTTAATTTAGTAACTGTTCCACTCCCTACAACTGTCTGATGGAGAACACAGTTCTTTTCATCTATATATTATTGAAGAGGAGCATCAGGCCCTTTTAAGAAAGGCAGAGCATCAGTGCTGTGTGTGCAGTGGGATTTAAAGGAAGAGTTTAAATAGCCAGGTTTCCATTACAGATTTGTGCAAAACTTTTGCAATATATTCTAAATGTCGATAAAAACTATTGAGAAATGACGGCGTTTCCATTAACCAATGTTATGCAACTAAAACTAGATTTTTTCCTCTAGTGACAAGTCTTTCCAAAACTCATGGCAACAGAGGTTGGTAGGTTTACGTATAAATCGCAGCCACCGCACTAGCCATTATTTTTAAATCGAAGGAGACGTTGGCGTGTTATCCAAGCATTAATGGCAAAGAAAGCCCCTGATACTTGGGAGCGGCCACGCATGAAGGGTTTCTGGGGGTTTCTCCCTCCTATCTGCGTCGAGGTCTTGATAAAGTGTGGCATTTCTTTATTGTTTAGAATCTAGCATTCCTGTAATTATTTTGTCTTTTATGAGTTTAATAAAGAACTCGGCCTTGTCTTCTGTCCAAACATGCCTTACCATCTGTAAAGAATGATCGATTTTTACATACGCCAGGTAACCTGTAAACCTGTTTCCACTGCAGGAAAATATTCCCTTTTCGATTTCCTAAAAAACCACCTCATATGAACGTAAAAACTTTTTTGCAATATGGGAGTTTTTGTGAAATTGAGGCGTTTCTATTGGGTGTATTTTTTTCAATTTGCAATTTGAAGGGTAATGGAAACGTGGATAATAACAAAATTTTCATTTTTGGGCAATCACTTATTTCAGTTTTGGGTTTTGGCACCTATAATTAAAGTCAATGGGGTCCAAAACACTGACCCAATTCACTTTCATTGTATCGAGCAAAAAAAAACATTTTTCAAAATAATCTTTTGTGTGTGTTCCACAGGAAAAAAGAAAAAAAAAAGAAAGTAATACAGGTTTGGAACAACATGAAAACAAGTAAATCAATTTTTTGTTTTTGGGTGAACCATGCCTTTATCTCTAGTAAAGCAGAATGGCCAATGGATGCCTAAATGATGTCACTGTATATCATCATCCCTTCAGGACAAGATGCAATGACTCTCCTCCCTAAACTCCCTACTTGTTTTTACACCAAACGCATCTGGGAGCTTTATCCCAGAGGAATGTAGGATGGGTAACTAAGGTGACAGGGTTAGTATAGAGGGGTATTCACAACTCAGAGGAAAGCAAGACAACAACAAAGTTGATGCACTACTGACATAATCTTGAGCACGAAACCCAAAAGAGACCTTGCAATTACGCATCTCCAGAAACAAATGCATTCATGAAAAGCTCTTATTCCTGCCAAAAGATTTCACTTCCTTCTAAAACTCACTATGAATGAAATCTAATAATGACTATGGAGCAGAGAAACAAACTGTGTGTGTGTGGATCTCAATTATGGTCTTGTTTAATTTTTCAAGCCTTCTGTAGTCTAAAAACTGATCTCTAGATTACTGGTACTACAGTCGGTCCTGACAGGTTAAGTATACTTAATCTATGAACTTTATTTTCAATCCCTTAAACATAATAATTTGTATCATAATGTTGTAATTTGCCAGAAAAGACCATGCATTTAGCCTTGTGGTAGTAACCCTGGGGACAAGCAAAAATTAGCTCGCTATGTAAAGAAACGGTTCATACAGGGTACTGCTCCTCTCAATCATCTCTATATGTACCTACTCTCCATTACAGCTGGTGTAATCTTTTTCACTGCTGACTTATCAATTATATATTTGAGATGAACGTGGTGTGTTAAGGGGATCGATGAAGGGGCATGTCTCTTGGATCAAACTGAAATCTTCGCTCAGAAACCCCATCCTTAACATTAGGGAAGGGAGGGTGAGAACTGCAACTATAAAAAGATTTTCCTCTGGCATCTTTTATTTATTACTATGATGGAATTAAAAATTGTCTAGTTTAAACATTTTAACCCTTGTTTGTATGAGCTTTTTTGATACAGCTTTGCATCATCAGCTTTCGAGTAAAGCTGAAATCCTACTCCTCACCTCCTTCTCCTCAAGATAGCCATCACAGGCAAGATAAGCAGGCTTAAATTAAGTGCTATTGGCTTAGCTCCCACTCCATTCATTCTGCTGATGTACTGAATACCGATCCTAGACCAGTCAGGAGGGCAGTGTTAATCTCAAAATTACAGACACACATTTGTTCTTTGCTCTTGTTTTCATCAACAATATTGAAGATGAGATAGAAAATGATGACAATTGCATATTTTTGATTAACACATACTGTTGTTGAAAATATGAGAAAAAGATAAGTGCAAGATATTAACAGTGCACTAAAAATAATTTTGAAGAATAAATGCAGAAAGAATATGACCGTTCAAATAACCCAATCATAGTCAATAATGTTGAAGTAATGTTGAACTTGAGTTTAAATTGAACAGTGAATGAACACCAGTAAACCGAAGCCCTTTACTGCCAGATTAAGGAAAAAACGGCATTTTAGTTAGAGTACAACTGACTAAAGTAAATGAATACAAAAAAAAAAAAAAAAAAGAAACACAAACTATGACTAAAACAATAGATCAAAAATGATCATCAGGTTTTAAACTTGTGCAGCTCAAATCATTAAAGGTGGTAATAATCTGGCTTTTAATGTTATTTACACGTCTATGTGGTGTTGTGCAAATTGATCAGTCAACACCATTGCTGAGTATTTTCTCCTTAAAACTGCAGTGTACCAACAACAGTCTAAAAAGCCCAGTTTGAAACCGCCACTCTTTCCTACTGTCATAAACATGTAACCAATCCTGTCAACGTGCAGGGCGCAGCTTTTCTCCACTGATTTTCTATGATGTTCAAAGCTTTTCTAAGGATGCTGATTTTAGAAGGCAGCTGTCTGATTCTGAGATGGCGAATAGGGAACATGGTTTGTGTAACATTAGCAACACATTATTAGCTGCATGATAACTGTACCTCTGTCAAGCTAAAGGCTAATCATATAAATTCCTGTTATGTGTCCGATGTTGCAGAGTGATGCATATTAAAACGCATTACCATTCTGATACATCAACTTGTAGACGACCCGGTCTACAAGTAATTCGTTCTTCCTCTTCTTCTGAATCTGGTTTCTGGTTAAAATGTATACGGCTGAATTAAACCTATAGACTTGGTCTGTGTTGTGTCATAGCTGGGGTGTGGCGTGGAGTCGGCGTGGGGGGGAAACAATCCTTTCACTGGAAAAGCATGGTGTTAAGAGTACAACCTATGTAGAATCACTTTTGCTGCTCGACAGAGCAAGATACAGAAGAAAACTGAGCCATATTGGGCCGGATTCCAATGGAATGGCCAGAGGTGTTATTTCCTTGCATGCTGCTCCCCTAAATATTACAAAAAATAAATGCCTACTTCATAAATCACCCAGTCTTTCGATGAAGAAATTTTTTCAGTGTTCCTGAATTTAATGGATTTAAAGTATGTATTACATACATTTAACGTTTTAAAATTATCATAAAACTTGTCTTGTGCTATGAAATTGATATTTTTCTGAATATACCGTGTGCAATCCAAAGGGCGTTTGTTTAAATTTGGGCTAGATTAGAAACATGAAATGCGCAGAGTCTAATGTCAAAACGTTAATGAGTTAATGAGCAGTACCACATTTAAACATTTGTCAAAAGCCTAAAATCCAGTTATATGATGAGCTGTTTGGCATCAATGAATACGGGTTTAGATCAAGTTTAGACATCCGTCAGTTTTCTGTTGTCTTGCATGCATGTAGCTTTATTTGGTTTTTCTTGTTAGTACAGCCATGCACAAATGAATTGCTAGTTTTTACATTTTACAAAGCAAATTTGGAGTTGACATGTCAGTGTCACAACATTATTCAAATGGCCTTTAAATTACTAGCAATTTTTTTTTATTAGCTTTTTTATAGCAACCGTCTTCATCAAAAGACCAGGTGATTTATGAAGTTGGCTATTATGTTGTGTATTTGGGGGAGCAGCATCCATTTTGACGAGACAAATGTCTTACATGTAATGTGACTATATCAGCTTGTAAGCTTGAAGCACAAACATGAGCCCAGCCCTTCCAAAAATGAAATAAAGACTTTTGAATGTTTTGTACATCAATAACCTCAAGCATTCTGTCGCTATGTAATCGCTCAACGTGAAAAACTGCTCAGACTTTGAAAAGTCAAATGCTTTTTTGACGCAGACAAGTATGATGCGTTTCTGTTAAACAAACTTTTGCCATTGCAATTAATGAAATCTCTTTTTTTTTTTTTTCAATCTTTACAATAATAACAGCATCATGCAGTGCATGTTTAATTGTAATGGATGTATTGCACAGGCTTTCAGAATTGACAAACGGCTCCATCTGTCCATTTATTCGGCAGTATAAAACTTCAGATCAGTTTTTTTTTTTTTTTTTTTATTAGGAGGTGTAGAATGCCACACAGCAACTTTTCAGCATTGCACCAAGCAAAAATCAATCATAATAATTACAAAGAGTAAAGATCAAGGGACTAACAAGGTCTATAGCTTGTTTTCATAAACGGCATAAACGGATATGACAATTTGTGGGCATTCCCATTAATGCGGACCAAGTCTTTATTTCCACTTGCCATTGTGTAGCGTTTACTACAGTAAACTGAGTTGATCAAGTAGACTGAGTCGGTGTGACAGTGGAAGCAGGGACTATTTTGCATATTCATCGATCGGCGTATACTAAAATGAAGCAAGGGTATAGAGATTTTAACAAAGCAAACCTAAAGAAAGTCCTGCCAAACTTTCACCAGCACGTCTCCTGCCCCACACGAGGAGCAAACACACTGGATCATTGCTACTCTCCGTTTAAGAACGCCTATAAAGCGCGGGTCACTTCCAGCGTTGTTTAAATCGGATCATGCCGCCATTTTCCTCACTCCCGAATACAAACAAAAGCTCCTCCAGGAACCCCCGGTGAGGCGGGAAGTTAAGCGTTGGTCACCCCACTCAGAGACCGCGCTACAGGCAGCTCTGGGCGATGTGGATTGGGACATGTTCCGAGCGAGTTCAGCTGACGTAAGCGAGTTCACAGACGTGGCGCTTTGCTTCATCAACACGCTTACAGAGCAAGCCACGCAAACAATAACAATAACGCCCTTCTCAAATCAGAAACCGTGGGTGGACAATTCAATCCGCTGCGGCAGTGAACGCACGCACTGCTGCTGCTTACAACGCCGGTCTCCATTCAGGGAATATGAACGAATACAGATCGTCCTGCTATGCTCTCAGACGAGCAGTTAAAGCCGCAAAACTCCGTTATAAAGACCGAGTGGAGTCTCATTTCCAACTCAACGACTCGCGGCGCGCATGTGCAAGGTCTGAGGTCCATCTGCTCCTTTGGATCTAAATCCTCTGCAGAGGTGAACGCTGATCCGTTGCTCGTGAACGAAGTTAAACTCTTTCTATGCTCGCTTTGACTGTAACCGCGGCAACGCGACTCCGCCAAGTGGCGCGTTAGAGGAAATTACTCAGAGCAGCAACAATCACGTGATCTCTGTCTCGGAGGATGAAGTTCGGAGAGCACTCAAGCGTGTGGACGTCAGGAAAGCTGCTGGGCGGATGGTATTTCAGGTCGTGTTCTGCGGTCCTGTGCTGATCAGCTCGCCGGGTTGTTTACATCTATCTTTAATGAGTCCCTCGCTACATCTGTGGTCCCCACCTCCTTCAAAAAATCCACCATCATCCCTGTCCCTAAGAACAGTAAACCCTCTTGCCTAAATGACTATCGTCCAGTGGCTCTCACGTCTATAGTCATGAAGGTCTTTGAGAGACTCATTAAAAACACCATTTGCGCCTTCATTCCTGACACTTTGGACCCTCTTCAGTTTGCCTATCGTCCCAATAGATCGACTGAAGATGCCATCTCTCATGTCCTCCACTCCTCCCTCACTCACATCGACAGCAAAAGTGGGAACTACGTAAGACTGCTATTTATCGACTATAGCTCAGCCTTTAACACCATAGTTCCCACCAAGCTAACCTCCAAACTCCTGGATCTCGGCCTGAATCCTTCTCTCTGCCACTGGATTGAGGACTTCCTCACTGGCAGGCCTCAGGTGGTGAGAATAGGCCAGTCCACCTCCACCTCCATCACCCTGAGTGTGGGAGCTCCACAGGGCTGTGTCCTGAGCCCCTGCTCTACTCTCTCTACACGCATGACTGTTTGTCCACACACAGCTCCACCTCTATCATCAAATTTGCTGATGATACTGTTGTCCTGGGCCTCATTTCCAACAACAATGAGACGGCATACTTGGACGAGGTGGAGCATCTAACATCATGGTGCCAGGACAACTGTCTCTCTCTGAATGTTGGCAAGACCAAAGAAATGATTGTGGACTTCAGGAAGAGACAGCAACGGACATACTCCCCTCATGATCAGCGGGTCACCAGTAGAGAGAGTGAGCAGCTTCAAGTACCTGGGAGTAAACATCTCCGAGGACCTGACCTGGACTGCTCACATTCAGACACAGGTGAAAAAGCCAGGCAAAGACTGTACCACCTGCGCCAGCTGAGGAAATTCAGGGTTTCACCAGCTATCCTGAAAACGTTCTATTTAGGGGCGATAGAAAGTGTTTTAACTCAGTGCATCACAGCGTGGTATGGGAACAGCACCAGTCATGACCGCAAAGCCCTGCAAAGAGTAGTGCGCTTATCCGAGCGTATCTCAGGGTCAGCTCTCCGTCTCTGCAGGACGTCTACACCAAACGCTGCAAAGGTAGAGCTACCAAGATCATCAAGGACTCTAATCACCCTGCAAACCCTCATTTCACGCTGCTGCCATCTGGTAGCGCGCTCGAAGCCTGATGGCCAAAACTGAGAGACTCAGGAGGAGCTTCTTCCCCAGGCCATCAGACTCCTGAACTCAGTCACTTAACATCACGTGACTTCACGTCCAGGATAAACATCGATACACTGACATTGCACTGCACTTTCTGTTCTCGTTGTTACTGTGTAACAACCTGTCATAAACCTGTTTGCACATTATACTCTTTATACATTTGTTAACCACATATTTATAAGTCTACAGTTTACTCACTGCAAAGTCTACTTCAATTATTTTATTCCACTTTATCCTTATTTGTTACCTTTTTTTCTCTTGACTTGATTATTTATAATTCTACAGATATAGACATATATATATATATATATATATATATAGAGAGAGTACTTTTTTTATATATCCTATTTCTATTATAATTTCTTCCTTGTGTTTTTAACTGTGAATTTGCACTGTCCATGGAGCGGACCTGTTTACATTTCACTGCCGGTTGTATATTCTGTATATAACTGTGTATGTGACAAATAAAACTCTTGAATCTTGAATCTTGAGTTACATTCAAGCTATTTTAAAGCATGAAGAAAAAGCATCTAAATATGTCATTTTGATTGTCAAAGATTAGCTTTAAGGGATGAAATTATTGACTGCTGGGGGACTTTAAAACAAAAGAGGACAATCTGAAATTCATGGAATTTTTTAGTTAAATTTTTACACAAATTATATCATTTGAGATATCATTTGTAAATGGAAAAAGCCGTTGTAGATAAGAAAAAAAAAAAGTTAATTAAAAACTTGAACTCCACTGTATATCTCTTCATGGAGTTCATTCAAGTGTGTGAACAGACCACATATTCAGCACCTACATCTCTCCTACACATGAGCACGTATACAGAAAACCAACAAGACACAACACAGATTTTTTTTTTTTTTTTTTTTTTAACAGAGAAACAGTTATGAACTGTATTATAATTTGGCCAGAACAGACTATTCTAACTTTTTCGTACTTGGCAAAATTTCTCTATATGCTCATCCCTAGTCAACCGCAAAGGTCAGTATGTTAATCAAATGCATGTGCAGCATATGGTTTTACCGCCCAAATACATTCATTTCACTGTCCAGTTAACTTCAGTGAATAATTAATGAATTGTAATGTATGATAAAACCTGCAGTGAAATACTATACGCCAGCACGTTGTGGCTTTAAGCACTTAACACACTTAATGATATTTATTCAGCTCTGATGAAAATCTCAGAAGCTAGTGTGAGACACTAATGGGAGATAATATGAGATGATGTGTTTGTCTGGGTCACTAATGAGGCTTAAACATACCCTTCTTTGCCTCGATTATGGATAGCCAGCTCATCTGCAATGCCCTCCTCTGTTTTAAAGGCATCCCAGTCCATCTTAGACTTCTCCAAAGTGCTCATCTTCTGCTTTTTGGTCCCGATGCGATTCAGGATGCTCCCCATGCCTGCTGGCCTCTTCACACTAGAGGGAGGAAGATAATAAAACATATTTTGGATCAGGAATTTCAAATATTATAAATGGCTGTTCTAACCAGAGGGGTTAAATGGTGTTTTTAAATAGACTGTTGGATTTTAAAGGGGTGATGAATTGAGAAATCAACTTTCCCTTGAGCCTTTGATATATAAAAGTTAATCATGATATAAGAATATCCTGTAAGTTTCGGAGCTGAAAACTTCCTTGTTAGTCAAAGAAAAGCTTTTATTGACACCAGGCCCAAAAAACGAGAGCTCTCAAATCAATGACGTAATAGAACAGGGAAACTGCCTCAACAGATAAATATGTACGCCTGCTTCTGTAGCCCCGCCCACGCGACTCGTGGAGCTAAACGGATCACGTTACCGAACCGAGCAATAAACATGCTGAAGATAGCAAGATATTGCGCTGTGCCTGGTTGTGGAAGAACACAGTCGCTGCAGAAGCTTCCTTCAGATTCTAATATTAGGAATGAGTGGATGAACTTTATTTTTAATGAAGTTCCAGCTCACGTTTGTTTGCTTCACTGCGGAATCGTTTGTAAACAAGACACAGGTCGAGACTGGATTTGCAGACATGTTGAGATTAAAACACAATGCTGTGCCTTCTATATTGGATCTGACAGGAATGGTGCAACACACTTATGTGAGTAACAGAAGTAACTTTTTTTTACAATGTGATAGTATTGCATTGTTACAGATCATGTGTTTTGATTAGGTGTACGTGTCTAACAGGACATAACTTGGCATGCCGTCACAGGCTGGAGTATCCTTTATTTGTTGGTTAATTGCGATTCAGGATCAGACTCGGACATGTAACGTTATGCGTTGTTTACTCTCTTGACTTGATATTTGAAGGGCTTATATCCACCGATCGGGCGGGCAAAGTAATAAAAAAAATAATATTCCAATCAATCGTGGGTGGATGAAAGATAAAACTCTTTTTGCTTTATCTGCCTGTTGTGTTTGTTTGATGAAGACGTTTTGTGAGCCCTGTGAGAGAATCATTCCGGTTGCCGCTTTCAAAACAATTCCTCATGTGTACTGACAGAGGAGCTGGAGCTCATTAAATATGCAAATCTTATCCAATCCTAGTCATGGGCGCTTCCTTCCGAATCTACAGTGCGGCACGCCCATCAAAAGCGAGCGTTCAGGAGAGAGCCTCAAAACCAGGGTAGAAAATAGCCTATTACTTATTCATTATAATGTTTTTGAATGTAAAAACCACACAAATGTCAGAAGTTGACCTCAGACAACAGTATACATTTTTTTTTTTTTTTTTTTTTTAAAGCCAGTTCATGACACCTTTAAATCATCTGCATCAAAATATTTTTCTAATAAATGCAGGAAGATTTACTAATGGACATAAAATAAAGAGATAAGAGACAAAAAAAAAAAAAAAAAAAAAAAAAAAAAAAAATATATATATATATATATATATATATATATATATATATATATATATATATATATATATATATATATATATATATATATATATATATATATATATATATATATATATATATATATATATATATATATATATATATATATATATATATAGCAATAATCAAATTGTAATAAATATCCTTTAGTGCTTCTTCCTGCATTTCTTAAAATTATTTCAAATTTTAATTATTTGTAAAAAAAAAAAAAAAAAAAAAAAAAAAAAAAAAAAAAAAAAGAAGAAATATAAATAAATAAAATGATAGTCCAAAGTGGGGGTAGAGGCAATCTTATGTTGGCGATAACATAGTGGGTATGTTTCTCGCAACATGCTGCTGGAACAAAGATGTGTTTTGAATGTTACCAAAGTCATCTCGACACCGAGGTTGCGCTCGGCTGCAGTAATGAAATGTTAAACGATCTGTGCAATGAAAGAGCTAAAGAGTCCAGACCTGCGGCCCTCCCTCCTATATGTGGGTGCCAGGGGGAATAAGGGCCGGCAATAGGACCTTGGGGTGCATTAGAGGGTACCGGAGAGTCCAAGGACAGACGGTTTCACGCTCAGGCGAGTCATAGGAAAAATTCTGCCATGGGGAACGAGAAGGAAAATTGTGTGGACGTGTGTACAGGAAGATGGTACAATTGTTTTCAGAATACAAAATTAATGGAAATATAAATATTAAAAAAAAAATGGGTAAGGAGCAATATCAATTTAAAAATACAGAATAAATCACATTGTCATGTCATTAAAATCCCTTATATAAATCAGTTGCTAACACTGCTTCAAACTGAAAATGAATGCTGTGAACTTGTATTACTTCACTGCAGGGTAAAAAGACTTCATTACTTTCTTAATGAACTGCAAGTCACCGTTTCCTCACTGTGATCGAGTCGATTTAGCAGGATTTGTGTGTTCAACACACACCGTACACGCGGATGCAGAGGAATGAGGCGACCCACAAACAGACACACATGACTAATGTCTAAAAGGTCTGACAAAATGCATCTGCCATCTGTGCGAACATGGTCAACATTATTCAAGGAGCAAAACAGGAAGGAGAAAAGGAAAAAGGAAAAAAAAAAAGAGGAATGTTTTAACACATCTGCAGGTTTAATGCAATGCCAGTTCAATTCCTAGAAGTAAATAGGTGGTCAGAAATCTTTCTTTATTATTAGGCCTACTTTTTTTTCACATTTTACAATAATACATTTAAATATAAAATATTAAGACCAAAAATGTTAAACAAAATAAAACGTGTATTTTACCTTAAATTAGCCAGCCTTTGTCAGCTCATTGCATTCTTTAAAATAATTTACTTTTATGGATGGAAAAATAGCCAATGTTGTATAAATTATACACAAATATCATAATGTTTTAATATAACACTGTTTCATATAACAGCTGTTTCAGTGCAGTGCTTTTCCTAAGGTTGTCGCCGTCTGGCCAGACAACAAACAAAAATAATGTTGGGGAGCAAAAAAGGCAGCGAAAAGTAAAAATCAATGATGGCAAAAATCAATACTGTAATTATATTCCCTCCATTATAGCTGCATCCACAAACTTCCAAATTTCATATGGGGAGAGCTCACCTGACTGCTGCCCGACTGAAGGCTTATTAAAGTCACAAATATTGGCATAAAAACAATCACAAAAAGATTTGAATCTAACCAAATCAGCAATATAAACTTCAAACTGACTCTGAAATGCTGTAGTGTTTAGTTATGTGGAGGCTAGGCTCATTAAGCTTGGATGGCATCCAACAGTCTTTTCAGAGACTGGTGAAAATTCAATTTGGGTGAAAACTCTGCAAGTCATAATATTTTTAAAATGTGTGTTTATTTTTGCCATGTATGTTTAGTTGTATTGGACAGTTTGGTACAGCAGTACATTGCCCTGTCCATTTTAAAAGTAGGAATTCAAAAATAACTAACAGTGGCCCTGCCCACAGCGGAATCTCATTGGTCAAAAATTCTGCTCCATATATATGAACAGACAAAATTACTGTAGGTCAATCACTGGAAACCTGTTGCAGCTGGTTAGGATACTGAAAAAAATTCAGTTCTAACAGTGAAAGTGTTACCTGCAGCTTAACAGCTTAGTCAACAGAACCAGTACGTACACACAGAGAAACAGGAACCCTGCTTAAACCCATCCTGACAGGGAATCAATATACAATCAGGGCTCAACTGATAGTCAATCCTGTGTGCCATGCAGCAGCGTTGACGTAAGTGGGGAATGTTGGGCCGGGAGCCAGACCAGAGTACACAACATTGGGGCAGAATGCTAAACGCAGACCCAAGGTGACTGTATCCTGCCTCATCACGCATAGTGCTCAAACAGAGAAAGATGAAACACTCACAGGCTAATAAAATTCAATATACTGGATTATACACCAATACGGGCACCTAAAAAGCAAAAACACACAAATTGGCACTGAAGTCTAAAGGGAAACAGGATGTACAAGGCAACACAGTAGCCCAGATGTCTGTGAATTCAGTTGTTTATTTGCAGTCAGAGTTCTCCCATGACAAAAGTCTTGTTATCATCTCATTTAAAGGCACACACACAGAATCAACGTGTCCCAGCACTTTGTGTAGGCTGGAACATTGCGATTCCTTTCAAGACAGGAAGTAGATTGCCCAACCTCATTATTTTGGTTCATGTCATCGTAAGTTCACAAAGTGGCTCATAAACTCACCATTGAACAGCAGTTGGTTGACAAGTCTCTCCATCTCCACTCTGAGTAATTACAGCCTTCGTGACATCATAAGACAAGACACAACAGGGCATCATGGGAGACAGAGGCCAGCTAACCCCGAGCGCTTCATCTCTATTATCTCAGTAGCCTGCTTACTCGTACTCATCTAATGGCCTTTTTCCGCCTGAGGCACAGACACTGGCCTAGTTGCAGACCAGCTATTTACGAGCGAGTGCAGGAGTGGGCCTACGAAACGCAGCTATAAACCCCATGCACACGTCCTCCATGAGACCCCAGCACAGCCTCACTGACCCACATTCTCTCCAACAAGCGGAAACTGAAAGAACAGCCAGAGGAGAGACTGCAGGGTTACACAATACACATCAAATCACACATCGTTCACACATACATAACTCCACACGCCATATTTAAACAGCTAATGCTTATGTTTTCACTCGTATCCACACACTCAAATTTATACAATAAAAAGAGTCACTCATGCGCATGTAAATACACAGCAAGAATACAATTTTAGTTGCTATTAAAAACTTCCACAAGCAACACAACTCTTAACATTCAGTTCATCATGAGGTCTATAATAACTGGAGATCTGTTAGCGTTCTCATTCATCTCAGTGGTAACTGGTGTAAGGATTACGTGATCTGAAACCAGCCATCTTTGCTCATGGGTACTCGGAAATACACTAGTCTCTTACGCTCACCAAGGCTACATTTATTTAAAATAAAATAACTTTTTTCTATTCAAATATATTCAAGTTATTCCTGTGATTGCAAAGCTGAATTTTCAGCAGCCATTACTCCAGTCTTCAGTCACATGATCCTTCACAAATCAGTCTAATATTTGGTGCTCGAGAAACACATTATTATTATTATTATTATTATTATTATTATTATTATAAATGTTGAAACCTGTTATGCTGCTTAATATTTTTGTGGAAATTGTGACCTTTTCAGGATTATTTGATCAATAGAAAGAACAACAGACATTATAAATGTCTTTACTATCACTTTTGATTCATTTAATGTGTTTAAAAGTAAGGTGAAGTTATCTAGATTTATTTCTGAATAGTTTTTTTCAGTGGCAATGAGACAGAGATTCAGATTCAGAGACCGAGATTCAGGGTCAGAGTTACCTGTGGCTAACGTGGCACGACTCTAAATTAGAATAATTATACAGGATTTCCCTAGCACTCACTAGTCAACTAATGAAATCAATCTCACACAGACAGACAGTTTTACACATCTTAAACCATTATTCATTAACAAAATGGGGAAAATTAGACTTAACAAGTGAGATCATCTTAGATTCAGTGTACTACTGTGAGATATGTAAATGTATGCTTCATCACAGCATCAAACTGTGTACTGCAGCATAACATTTGGGTGTTCCTTGTGAAGAGCACAACCTACAGCCAAAAAAAAGCCCAATTTGTAAAACGAACCAGTGTGGAGTGGACCATGCAAATTCTACACTGTAATTTGCAAAAGCCTCATTTCCTGTGAAGGACGGTCACATACAAATGAAGTACTGCCAGAGAGATCAGGCATCAAGGTCTCGCTTGGTTTGTGTGTTTTTTTTTTAAATATGATATCCTCCCTAATCTATCAAATCCTTCTGGTTTTTATGGTCCTATTTTTCTTTCTGTTTTTGATCTTCAAAGAGTAGTTTAGGTTGGAATATGAGCATCTCTGCTCCGCCCCTAATACGATGAACGACAGATTTACATCCTGTGAACAATGAGCAGCACACCTGCTCATAGACGACTAATGAACATACACTCGTACATGTAAACACACCTGCAGAGCTAAGACCTAGAGTTCAAAGACCTTTTATGCTCCAGGCCCCTGGCCCCTGTGATCAGCCACCTGGACTTAGTGACACTTACAGCCCCGCCTAGCACCTAAGCTGCGATTTGTGTCTTTCATATAAACAAACAAACTTGCAGTGTCTCAATGTTTGCTTAAAACACTCTTTCACATTTCTAAAAAATACTCTAAATGGCTACACAGATTTTTGTCCTGATTTACAGTCCGGACAAGTCAACGGTAGTCGCTGAAAGCCAGTTCAGCAACAATTTTTTTTGATAGAAAATTGTGTAGTGTAGTGTAGGATAGGCACAGACTAAGAACACATCAAACATGTTTAATATTTTGAGCCGATTTTAGAACGCACATTTTTCATTTGTTTTCATTTGTAACACATCAGGCAATGTGTTTCGGCAAGAGTTTATGTTCGGAATGACCTGAAAGTCTGGTAGTGTGAGATCCGTTGTATGATGTATGATGCTTAAAGTCCCCAAGAAATCAAATCAAAATTGTGTTTCTGTTTTTTTACTATGAATATGTTAGTCTTACTGTTATCTACAAGCTAGTGTGCTCTAAAACAAAGACACAATTTGCATTTAGAAGATATAAGCATTTAAAACTTCCAGTCTCTCTCTTCTGCCAACATGGATCAATGATTTTGATGACATCACCCTGCACTTTAGATTCTCATCAGATTTTCTGTCCAATCAAATGCTTTCTAGAATCTAAAGCTTCCCGCACCCTACAATATAAATAGACCCTGAAGTGGAAATCGTTCACTTCACACATTTACTATTTTTTTTACATGGTGAATGGCACATAGTGCACTATATAGGGGATATGGAACGATTCAGACAGTAAAAATATGCTTGCCATTGGGCCGAATGAAGTCTGGTTTCACATTTTGTTTTCACAGTTTGTCACGCTGTCAAAATGTGTGTTTGGGTTGTTTTAAATATTTAAAAATAATAATATATCAGAGTTGTTTGTGGTGGGGTAAATTAAACGCAATATGGTGACATCACAATCGTGTTACATTGTGGTATGAAGCTGCCTGAAGTGTACATATTAAGTATGAAGTACATCCCTCAGTCAAAATCAAAGGAATGAGGGTCTGTCCATATAAACTTTCCTCGTCCACAGTGGCGCACACTTCAAAATGGTGGAAGGGATTCCCCCAAGGGGAAGTGCTTGGGAAAGTTTGCAAGTGCGTGTCTAAAAGTGGAGTGGAACGCAGCCCAGGTGCGAAAGCCCCTATTTGTGCCCGTGCTTTAGACAACCAGAGCAGATCTATGTGACGACATTAGGAAATTATCAACTCAACTTGTCCAGTGTTCTTAATTTAAATACGAAGGAAAATAGTTTATAGGAAAAAGTTGAGTCTATGCCCATTTAGATATTGCAAATAATTTTCAGGTGCTTTCATTTAAAATGAGTAAAAAATATTTCTTCAGTCAGTTTCAGTCAGTCAATCTCGAGTACCTACAGCAGTATTGCATCCTGCATATCCCCGAAAAGTCTTTAGTTTTATTATATTTATAAAAGAAAGATACGCTGTACAGAGTCTTTCCGAATAAAACCGAGCGGATGGAGTCGTATCGTGTGGGCGGAGCTAAAGAATCACGAGCACACTCAGCTATTGTGTTGAGAACGTCTGAAAGCTGTAACATCCTTAAACGTGGAAAAGAAACGTTGTCCTAAATAGACCATGGCTATCAATCAGATTCAACCATACATATGATCCAGAATCTGATCCGGAGGCTGAAATTGAACAGGAGCAGCAGCAGTAACAGCAGGACGTCTCTATGTGGTATGTACTGTAACCGTATTTGCTTAGTGGCTTGTCATGCGCGAGTTTTACAACATTTGTGTGCGTTTACTCGTGGTTTATGAGGACATGATTTGGTTTATGGACTATTGTATGCGACTAAATGTTAGCAGTAGCCAAGCGGAACAGTTTTGCACGTCAGACTAGTGGGCCTAGACACATTGGGTCCTAAGCAGACACCATTTCACAGGTGGACAGGATTTCTCATGACACTGGCCTCCCTAAAGCAGAGCAAAGCGCGTTAATGGGCATGCATTTGCTCTCTTGCTCTGGTGGCACGTGCACGTGTGCCTGTATGGCCCATACAAGGACATTTCGCTCCAGTTGACGTCACATAGGCCCATACTCGAAAAAAAAAAACTTTACGAAACTTGTAAGAAACTGGAAGGAGTATTTTTGACAGAAATACTCCATCAAACGTCCAACTTATTTTTTTAAACTTTGTCCATGTTTAGCATGGGAATCCAAGCCTTTAACAGTGTAAAAAGCTCAGTATGCATGAAACAGCATTTCACCCCCTCCCCTCCTTCCACCCCCCAACTACTTCGATTTATTTCAATTGAGGAACCAGTTCCTACCTTAAAAAGTAACACTACAGATATTTTCAGCATAGTTGGACAAAGTGTTGATCCCAACTGTGAATTAAACTTTGCTCTGCAGGAGAAAGATGCAAGGACACATGTGAAGAGATAACGCCTTACATCTCAAACACACAGACAAGGCTTATTTTTGCATGTTCAGTAGTTGCTGGGGAAACGGTCTAAGAAACATATGTGTGGTTTGTCCTTCGAAGCTTCTCCGAAAGTCTGTGACATTTATGTGTGCACACAAGACTGGCCTTGAGCTTTTGGAAAATAACCTTTATATTCTGTGGGTCTGAGCATAGTGTATATGTGCATGTCAGGGGCATTTTCTCTGTGGAGACAAGGGAGACAGTGTCTCCTCAAAAAAGTGTGTAATTGAGAATGAATGGGGGAAAGTCACGTGAGAGGAGGCAATGCCTCCATCGCACTATGATTGGATATGATTAGTTGTGGTTGGATATGATTGGTTTGTACAATAAATCCAGCATCTTGTATTTGTGATTGCTCACGAATCGGCCTGAATGAAGACAAGGGAAAGACTAATTAAAAAGTAAACAACTAAAGCAAGCAAGCCACTTAGATATCACCACTTAATGTCACGTCAAAAATCAAACTTGAAATTGCCTGAAAACATGATGACTGGGGGTTTTTTTTGTTAGCATATCAGCTTGGGGCAATTAAAGGCACATCTTTGTGTCTGTGTCTTAGACAAGATGTGGAACAGAATTAGAAAGACTGGAATCCTGAAAATACATCCTCGAGAAACAAACAAACCTGGCAATAAAAGACTGTGGTGATTTAGACAAACTCATTTGAAGTCTTGCACACTCCTAGTGCAGAATTATTGGTCTTTGCAGTGCTCATAAACCCAACAGGTAACAGGACAACTATTATATTTTCACGAACACAGGCAATACACAAAAAACATGAACACAAGAGCAGTGCCAAAACTGCTTCCAAGAGACAAACATGTGTTCTGGGAGGTTGCCAGGGCATTGCTATGCCATTGCTAAAATTTTTGAAGCAGTTGCTATCATGTTCACTTCCTTGTTTTTTTTCTAGAAAACTTATATAAAATACAGACTGGCATGAAAAAAGGAAAATAATGGTGTCACAACCTCCAAAAATGGTTGTGTAGAGAACTGTGGAAATGTACAAACTAAAAATGTACAGACACAGAAGCTCATGATATAAAGACTAACAAACTTCAGCAAGTTCAATTATCATTTCAACCTCAAAAGCCCTCATAGCATCAACCCAGTACCTAAAAATTTTGTTTCCAGAGTTACAAAAAAAGGCCAGAAATCGCATAGTCAGCCAATCAGATTAGAGCTTGCCAGATCAAGAAAATACTTTCTAATTTTGTCAGCGAATAGGCTGTAGGCGGTGTGTTGGTTAAATCCATTTTAAGAAGCAATGTTAAAAGAAAAATGTAAGATTAAGTCAGCACTGAGTGTGCAGTTTGTAGCCGTCACTCGTCTGTCTCTGCCCTGTGAACACAAGTCTGTCACACTTTGTTCACCTTACAAGTGTCCCAGTTCCAAGCTGTCAGTGCATTTCCCATCTTCAGAGCCAACGCCTGCTCCCTGCTTTTCATTTCTTCTCTCACTCACGCACTGCTCCAATCCTCATTCCGCTCACATATTAACATAAGAGGCCAGTTTGGTAGTTGCACAAATCCGTAAAGCTTTCCTTAGCTAATTATGGCCTTATTATATCTGCATAACCGATAAGAGTGAGTTACTATAATCACTTCCAGCCATTTTGCGTCTAACGAGCCTAATTTCCTTCCTGAAAGGGTTTTCTCTTTGTATTTCAAGGGAAATCGGCAGGGGCAGTGAAATGTGGAAGGGGGTCTAGAGTGGCCCCCAAAGTGACTTTCCCCATCTGTTTCCACAATATTGGAGTGGAGAGCATCACCCAACTTTCCCCTCAACATTCAGATAACTGAGGCTCAGCAGCTGCACGTCAGCGAGGACGGAAATACTTCCTGGCACAAGTAGAGGAGCCATCACAAACCATGGTTTGAAGATGAGGCCTGACGAGGGCTGAAGTGTTCTAGTTGTGTCTCATTGACAGGCTGAATGGAGGCTGATGGAGCTCTCAAGAACCACGGAAAAACAGGAGGGAGGTAAATTGTCTAAACAGCAAAGGCTGATTTGACATTTTAAAAGTGTCTGTGGTGAATTCCACCCAAAAAGTTGAGAAGTGCTTTGGATATTGAAGTAAACACTCTTAATATTTCATGTGTGATTCTGTATTCAGAGCTGAAGCTTGATTGTAGGTCATAGCAACTGTTTGAACACTTGAAGGGAATATTAAAAAAAGTTTTAAATAAACATCAGTTGAATGTCTCATGGTGTCAGCACAGTTTTTGAACAAATCAGCTCTGTAAAATGACCCATTCATAAAGACAGTAGCTGCATCTGAAATCACACACGGACAAGTTACTTTGGAACTTACTTTTTTTTTTTTTTTTTTTGTGAAGTATGTTCTATCTAGTATGTAGAGGGATAGTATGAAGGAAATTTGGACGTACTACATCCATCATGTTGTCACGGTCACGTGACCTACCAGTGTCAGTTGCATCGCTTCACTGTCGTTCACAATTCCTCTCAGGAAAGTAAAATGTCAAATCGAATGCACACTTCAGAATCATTGTGGAAGTACTAGATCCTCCAGGTATTTTTCGCCAACTGTTACTGGAATACTAAGTTTTTACGGTGTACTGTTTTTCACATATTGTATAGCATATTCAGAACACAAGCAACATGTGACTCACTTCAATGCTGAACGAATCATCCATTTGAACAAATGGTTGAATAACTCAACGAGTCCCTTATTAAGACAATGAACTGCAACCATCTACTGGTGGTTTTAGTTTTGAATTTAAAATAGTATTTGATATTTTTATTTTTTTTTATTAAAAACAACACTCAGCAAAATATAATCGAATTATTGTTATTGACAAAAAAACATTTAGCACTGCTTTCAATATTGAAGCAAACGCTCATAATATTTAATGTGTGATTCTGCATTTAGAGCTGAAGCTTAATTGTAGGTCATTGCAATGGTTTAAACAATTTGACAGAAATATTAGAAAGGTATAAATAAACATCAGCAGAACGTCTCAAGGTGTCGATACAATACCATCAGGTGCAACCACAGTTTATTGCCACAGATGCCTTTCTGCGATCACTTGTTTAACATGCAGCCACTTGGGAGGATATCGGTTTTGGCAGGAGCACACACACTGACATACAGGAAACTGTGTGGCCCACTCTCTTTCGGGCCACGGCACATTTTTAGATGCCAGGGGAGTGAAGAGTGGCCTGGTTTTGTCAGAAGCATTAGCTGGGAGACGGAGCACACAACAGCAGTGCTCTGATGTGTCCGGCGGTGAGGGGGGCGTGATACCGAACCCTCACTTCAGTTAACATGCATTCATTATAGCGTGAGGACCGGCTGACACAGTGTCCAGCTGTGAGGAGACAGGGAACAGGTCATTTCAGGTCTGCTAATGAAATCTAAAGTGGCCTTCTCCATTTAGACCAGAACAAGCTTCCCTCTGCTCACTGTGACCTCATTATGGGTGGGTGGAATGGTGAAATATCTGAGCTGGTAACAGAAAGATTGTTAGTTTGAACTCCACACTGAGTGTGTCATTAGCTCAGCTGGTCAAAGCAGGGTTTTAAAACTTTTTGATGCCAAGGACCCCCAAACATGATGATCCTAATGTGAAGTACCCCCTTTGTAAAATATAAAAGGCAGCTATATAAAAGTTATAATGATCCATGTATATTGTGTTACCAAAATAATATTACTCGCCACATTACTCAAGACATGTTGTTTCCAAAATTAAAGGAATAGTTCACTCAAATGAAAATTGTCATTAATTACTCACCCTTATGTCGTTCCAAACCCATTCGATTTTTTGTTCATCTTCAGAACACAAATGAAGATCTTTTGGATCTCTTTTCTGAAGAGACCCGATCATTTTATATGATGAACAGATTTTAATGTAGGCTTTTATTCACATATAAACATTGATCAGCAAACATAAACTGAAGCTCAAACATGCTCCTTACACGAGAATGAACCTCATTGGTTCTTGCAGAAGCTCAAACGTGCTGCGTAACACGAGAATTAACCTCATTGGTTCTTGCTGAAGCGCAAACGTGCTGCGTAACACGAGAATGAACCTCATTGGTTCTTGCTGACGCTCACACGTGCTGCGTAACGAGAATGAACCTCATTCGTTCTTGCTGAAGCTCACACGTGCTGCGCGTAACACGCGAGAATGAACCTCATTGGGTCTTGCTGAAGCTCACACGTGCTGCGTAACACGAGAATGAACCTCATTGGTTCTTGCTGAATCTCACACGTGCTGCGTAACACGAGAATGAACCTCATTGGTTCTTGCTGAAGCTCACACGTGCTGCGTAACACGAGAATGAACCTCATTGGTTCTTGCTGAATCTCACACGTGCTGCGTAACACGAGAATGAACCTCATTGGTTCTTGCTGAATCTCACACGTGCTGCGTAACACGAGAATGAACCTCATTGGTTCTTGCTGAATCTCACACGTGCTGCGTGAAACGAGAATGAACCTAATTGGTTCTCACATGTCAAGCACACGTTTGAGCTTCCGTTTACCAACTGATGTGCGAGTTGATTAATGTTTATATGTGAATAAAGGTCTAAATTCAAACGGTTCATCATATAAAAGCACTTGAAAATTTTGGACTAAACCGCTCAATTCATATGGATTAGTTTTACAATCTCTTTATGAACTTTTTGAAACGTCAAAAATGGTAGTTGCGTAGCTGTCTATGGAGGGACAGAAATCTCTCAGATTTCATCAAAAAGAAGAATGAAAGTCTTACGGGTTTGGAACAACATGAAGATGTGTAATTAATGAAAGAATTAAACGTTTGGGTGAACTATCCCTTTAAATCATTAGCTTTTATATTGTGCAAATAGTTGCTTATATATATATATATATATATATACACATACACACACACACACACACACACACACACACACACACACACACACACACACACACTGTACACACACACACACACACACACACACACACACACACACACACACACACACACACACACACACACCTGTATATTATCCATCCATTAATTTTCCAAGCCACTTGTCTTATGTAGGTTCGTAAAGTAAAAAAAAACCCTGTGGGGGTCCCTCATAGCCTGGATGCTAGCCAAAATTATCCCCGCCCACAACATTTGAGGTCAGGAAGTTCAGTCTGGACTTGATCCGTTGTGGAGCAACTATGCTCGACCAGAGCTGTTCGGACCAATCAAATTGTCAGGGCGGGCTTTATACGATGATGGACAGATGATCAACAGTAACGCAATCCTCCACGTCACCAAAGAGCGTTTGGGTTGAATTCGTTTTAATCTTAAACGGAGAACTTGTTCGTATATGCATTCACCTTTACGATTTATCTCAAAAATGATTGTGTTGGTAAGTACTCAGTGTATCCTTAAATTCTTTTTACAAAACGGCTGTTTGTTTACGCTCATCATCTTCTACTTCTTCCAGCATGCGTGCAGTTGACAACTATGCGTCGCTCAACATACGTCACTTACTCCGTTGCTCTGATTGGTTGTAGGGCTATCTAATTGAGCGCAGAGGCATTTTCTTCATAGTTCGGTTGAAACACGCCCCATAATCACAGCCCAATGGAGCAGTATCAGACTCCTATTCTGACTAGAATCTGAGTATGATGGCATCAGGCTAGGTCCCTCAGGCTCCAGCTTGAAAACTTCTGTGTTAGGTTAGAGAATGGTGCTAATGATATCAGGTTGTGGATTTCATCAGGCAATATGATTTTGGTTATGTGGAATAGCTGAGGGCTGGTAATATTTCCATGTAAAGAGAGCATCATGAACCATCACCACCGTGCCCTTGAGCAAGGCACTTAGCCCATGTTTCTAAACACAGCCCACGACATGAGGCATTGATTGCTTACAGTATGTGACATAAAACTAAAAGAATTATGATGGCTGAGATAACATGTCATTTACCTCACTGCTGTATGGATTATTATGAAACAGCCGAGTTTTATTCATTGGCATCTAAACAGAATCTGAGGAAGTAATTGCTCACTCACTATACTGCCCTGTGCGTGAAAAAGACTGAGAACTAGAAAGCATGAAACAAAGAGGTTAGACTCATGCAAGTTGCACACTGCAGCATGTGTAGCACGTACAAGGGGGGAACTATTAATACTACTGCTCAGACCAAAACACTTCTCACTTTGTTTGTGTGAACTTAAACAATATATAAAATAACATGTATCGAAAATAACATGTTTTCTATTTAAGCAAACCGCACAAGAACAGTGGTGGTACAGTTCCCTGCAGTTACACACACACACACACACACACACACACACAAAGAAGAAGTGTAAGGGCCATTTTTTGTTATTAAAAAGGCGAGACGCAAGTCAGTGGAACAAAAAAAATACCAGGTCTAGAGACGTGATGTATTTAAAGGTTGAACTTATTTTAACTTGTGAACCGCATTTTTAGAATTTTCAAAAGGCTTATAAATCATACAGAATGAGTTTTTTTGGGGGGAGAAAGTAAAAATGTGCAGTTTCCTGTGATGGGTAGGTTTAGGGTAGGGGGATGGAAAAAAAAATAAAACCAATAACCATTATGAATTTGTACCATTTGTACGGTATAAAAACCATTACGCCTATGGAATGTCCCCACAATTCACAAAAACAAACGTGTGCCACACACACACACAGCCCATTAATTTCATGAAAAAAAAAAAAAAAAATTATTTATATTTATATATATATATTTATATAGTTTGAGATTTCACAATATATATATATATATATATATTGTGAAATCTCATAAACTTATATTTTATTCACAATAGATTATAGATAACATATCAAATGTTGAAAGTGGGACATTTTGAAATCTCATGTCAAATATTGGCTAATTTTGGATTTCATGAGAGCTACACATTTAAAAAAAGTTGTTCTCAGCGCTCAGTTCAGAACCCTGCATCTCTGATGGGATGGGGTTGCATGAGTGCGTGTGGCATGGGCAGCTTACAGATCTGGAAAGGCACCATCAATGCTGAAAGGTATAGCCAAGTTCTAGAACAACATATGCTCCCATCCAGACGTCATCTCTTTCAGGGAAGACCTTGCATTTTCCAACATGACAATGCCAGACCACATACTGCATCAATTACAACATCATGGCTGCGTAGAAGAAGGATCCAGGTACTGAAATGGCCAGCCTGCAGTCCAGATCTTTCACCCATAGAAAACATTTGGCGCATCATAAAGAGGAAGATGCGACAAAGAAGACCTAAGACAGTTGAGCAACTAGAAGCCTGTATTAGACAAGAATGGGACAACATTCCTATTCCTAAACTTGAGCAACTTGTCTCCTCAGTCCCCAGACGTTTGCAGACTGTTATAAAAAGAAGAGGGGATGCCACACAGTGGGAAACATGGCCTTGTCCCAACTTTTTTGAGATGTGTTGATGCCATGAAATTTAAAAATCAACTTATTTTTCCCTTAAAATTATACATTTCTATTCTTTGATGACTAGAAAGTTCAAAAGAACAGGATTTATTTGAAATAGGGTAGTAAATGGAATCTTTTGTTAACTGAGTGGAGTTTTTACTCCATTTATGAATTAAAGGGAGGTTTTAAGTTTGTTCACACACATACACAGTGTACACATATGACTTGACCTGATGAAGACAGCATGTGACTGTTCTGTAATAATGAGCAGCAAAGTCCTATTTTTAGGGTCCTAGAAATGAGGATCTATAATTAGAAAAGCAGAGCTGTGAGTGGCGCATGTGGAAATCATTAGTATAAGTGGACATACACACAGGTTTCCCAGAACCACCGTATGTTGTGTTACTCACTCACGTACAGCAAGCTGACGAGAAGCCAAGTGGAACAGGAACAGGAAGACAGAGGGCAGATTTCTCTCCGTTTGAGTGTGTTGTGCAACTGGTATTGAAAAACTTACGTAAATACGCAAGCTTTCATTTCATTTCCGTAAAGTACAGATTTGTTTGTGTGTTTCTGAGTGCTTACATGGAGCGCAGCCTCAATGTCAGTCAAGTTCTGTGATAAGACCACAGAGACACTAGACAATCAATCAAGCCATCACTGGAGCTCAGAACAAGCATCAGTAAATCTGGCTGGTTCTGTGATCGATAGCACTTAGACAACACAGAACTACACAGCGCTGCTCCACACTTGAACCACTAGCAGTGAGGTAACATCAGTCTGTGGTGTCCACACAAATGGTGCTCACAAATTGTGTCCTATAGGTCATCATTCACACATTCATGCAAACTTGCAGTGTCCAAATATTTTTGCCTGCAATGACGGGTGAATTAAGAAAATGTACAGGTCTTAAATATTTCTTAACAACCAACTACATTCAGCATTTTCCCCATCTTATTGTTGCTACATGGATTTAAGCAATTTAAGCAAGAATGGTTTTGCAAACAATTTACGCTAAAATTAGCTTTATCAAATTGATCATACAAATAATCAATGCAATCGACAAAATTAACTGATAATCAAAATAGTAGTTAGTTGCAGCTGTAGCTTTTTGGGTAACACTTTACAATAACATTTAATTTGTGCAGTAGGCATCATGAACTAATAATCTACAATACATTAACAGCAATTATTTAGGAATGATTATAAATTATAACAGCATCAAAGGTGCAGTGTGTAATATGTATGAGGATCTATTGACAAATGTAGCTTTGTCATTTATGTCATATATATATATATACACACACACACACACACATATACACACACACACACACACACACACACACACACACACACATATATATCATAACTAAGACCTCACATAATTAACCATTATGTTTTTATTACCTCAGGATGAGTAATTTCTATCTCCATACACCGCTGGTCCCCTTACAGTGAAGTCACCATTTAGCGCCGCCATGTTTCTACAGTAGCCCTAAATGGACAAATTGCTCTATAGAGCGCTAGCTACTCTCTGCTGTCTCAGACGACGACATCTTTGTCCTGTGTCGGCCACCGTAGCTTCTCTATGTGCTTCAAAAGGGAGGGGTGAGCGGTGGACGGTTGCAATTCTATCTGTAACAATGTCAAAGTCTTTGTTACAATTAACCAATTTAATGTGTCTTTGCCAAATAAAATCCATGGCCAAATTTCTGAACGGTAGTACATTTTCTAATGTTAGTTAATGTCTTATAAACAAACAAATTAACAGGTGAACAATATTATATTTATTTATAAACATTATCCTAGAATAATAAAAGCTGTAAAAGCCATCGTTCATTGTTACTTTGTGGTACCTAATAGATTTAATAATATGAAAACTTACTATAAAGTGTTGCCATTTTCACAACTATGCTAACCTTTCTTACAGGAGAAGTAACAAAGTAAGATCTGTCTGCATGGAAAGGGGACAAAAATGCAGGAGAAGGAGGAAGTGTGTGTATTACTATCGTCAGCAGTTCTGTGTTGAGGCGCAGTATGACACTGTTAAGTAGAGAAACAGAGAGCCACTGTGCCTGTGCCTGTGTGTGTGTGTGTGTGTGTGTGTGTGTGTGTGTGTGTGTGTGTGTGTGTGTGTGTGTGTGTGTGTGTGTGTGTGTGAGTGTGTGAGTGTGTGTGTGAGTGAAAGAGCCACAGTGCTGACTCAAGCCCTCTAACCTCAAGTCACACAAAAGAGGCTTAAAGGAAAAGAAGGGAAGCGAGTGAATATTGGAGACAGGTACCCTTTGTGTTTAGGCTCTTCTGTGCCTAGTTTAAGCAGGAGCCCTGCTGTGCTGGAGCAAAACAGCCAATGGAATATGAAGAGGCTTGATTTAAAGTCACATTGACAGAGCAATGATATCCCAGCACTTAAAAGCCATCAAAATCAAAACTAGATACAGAATATAGAGTATTTTTAGTGTGGATATTAAGTGACAGTCGTTTGGATGATAAAGGGATGAGAGGGGTGGGGTTCAAGCTGCTTTCCTGCTGCGCATGCCAACGCCCCATACTGTATATCCTGTGCAGGGAAAAATATGACTTCCTGTTCAGCAAATATTCACAGTCTCAGAGGACAGACAAGAGCGCCGGTCCAAAATAAACGTATGTAAGGAGCAGTGAAGACCCAGAGGAAGATCACAACAATGATTAAATGTCCCTTGAACATACACAAACTCCATAGACGTCCTGTCTAGACTATAATGGTCATTTCGGATTGGTTTAGTAGAAAATTAGGGGGAAAAACAACTCATATACACACACATCTGTGCCCACTGCAGCTGAAACGTACTTGTGTGTTGCTGGGTTTCCCTACAGGCAGATTTGGAATTAGAGGATCACAGACTCGCTATCACAGCTGTAAGAGATCAATGACATGTCTGACATCCCCTCTAGTCCTGCACGGCAAACACACACGGATGTCTCCATCCGTTCACCAGCACCAACCACACTGAAGGAGATCACATCTAATTACTGTAATATAACAACATCAATAACAAAGAATTAATTATAGTCAAGCACTAACGAGTTATTCACTTTTGCGTGAGTGAAACACAAAACAGAACCATTAAAAACCACTTTGTTTCATTAATTAACTGACACAACGGTGGTAAACTGTAATTTCACATGTACTGAGGAAGATCGGAACAACAAAACACAGGACTAAAGGGCTGCACTGGGGTGGTACCTGGATCCAGAGAGCAGCGGTACAGATGGCCGTGGCTCAGACGACACCGACTGCTCTTCCTTCTCTTCCAACGCCTTCTCCTCCTTCAGAAAACTCTTGGCCTCCCGTGAGTCTGCATCCACCTCTTTGGTGACCCTGCGGATCACAGCATGAGATATAATACTCAAAATCAACTCACTGTGTGTTTTAAACAAATGACAAGATATACATTACTGTTTAAAAGATTGGGGTTACTTTATTAAAAGAAATTAATACTTGTATTCAGCAAGGTCACATCAAATTGATCAAAACATGACAGTAAAGCCACTTACAATGTACATTATTTGTATTATTATTTCAATAAGCAAATCATCATATTAGAATTATTTTTTAAATATCATGTGACACTGAAGACTGGAGTAATGATGCTGAAAATTCAGCTTTGCCATCACAGGAATAAATCACATTTGAAAACATATTAAAATAGAAAACAGCGTAAGGATATTTTCACAATGTTACTGTTTTTGCTGCATTTTTGCTCAAGTAAATGCAGCCTTGGTGAGCATAACATAAGAGACTTAAGTGAGTATTTGCACACTTATGTCACACATTTTAAAACGTACTCTTAAAGAAATATCAGGCGGGGAAAAAAGCATAAAGCAAATATATAAGGTTTCCAAACTTTTGACCGGTACTGTACATTTATGCATGTACAAATTGTCAAACCAAAATGTATTCAGACACCTTCAACATTTTCTCACATTATCACAGTTTATTCACTACAGTTTAGAAAATGGTAATCAAATATGACAAGAGCTTAGAGTTCAACTGTGTCAGTACAAATTCATCTTGATAGTGTCAGATAACTTTGATAGAAAAGTATGTAATAAATTACAATCAACCAATCAGCTGGCAGCTGTTAAGTTTAAGTACACAATTAGATAATACCAATTCAGGTCAACCAATTACCAAGCAATGCTTCATTTTGTTCAGTCTGTAAACGGTCACATTAGCAATCAAAGAAAAAACACTTCTGAATCATTTTTGGTTTGACTGTATATATGGAAATAAAAGTAAATAAAAAAGCATTAAATATAATATTTTCTGGTTGTCAAAAATAAATGGATCACATCCAAAGTTAAAGTTATGATCTACATCTGGATTCATTTGTTTTGAGATGCCACTTTTGGTTTGATATTTTGTGATTTATGCAGTAAAATTCATACATTTTTAAGTATCAAAAGTGTTCCAATATTTTTGGGGCCACTGTACTCTTTTTATAGAGCAAGTCTTAATGTAAATCACGTCTTGCGTTCATCAAATGAGTTCAAAGCTTATCAGTGCTTTGTGCTTGGTGGGATGTGAATATTTTACCGGCTCAGCTTTGCGTGTGTGACTGGCTCATAAATACAATGTACTGGAATTAATTATTAAAAAGCAGCAAGATAGACAAGCTAAGATGTGATGACAGCATTGTGATTAACTATGACAGCATTCACTGAAATGACCTAAATATTTCTGCCCGTTTTGACTTTATTAATGACACGCACATACAATTAAATGAAACTACCTATCACCATTTTGAAAGGAACATATTTCTGAAGCATAGAGCTGAAGCTACATGTTTAGAACATGTTCAGCTCTACAGCTAATTAATGAATGTATGCTGCCATCTGGTGGCCATATAAAAGTCTCACAGTCACACGAGCCCCACTTACCGAACTTCTTCTCCTGCAAAATCAAACACCTTGGTAATTGTGATTTTGGAGGATTCTTTCGGTTTCTCCTCCTGCTGCTGAGACACTGTAGATGGTTTACTGGGCTTATCTGTGCTAGCTGTAGATGTGGACTATAAGAGATACAAAAAAGTATGCACACTATTAAATAAAATGAAAGTGTAAAATTAACACAAAAATGAAATTTTAAAAATATTGTTATGCATTCTGACTGTAGAAACAAGGCTATCAGACACTGAACCTCATACAAAACACAATAAGATAAATGTTTCATCAACCCAAATTAATACAATTTAAATAAATAAAAGGCAAGAAAAGACAAATGTCAGTACAAGAAAATTAAAGAAACATGAAACAATACGGTTTTCTGCAAAGCTGAAAGATTTTGACAGACTGATCTAAACTCTTAAAGTCAGCATGAAATTCCCTATTCTAATGTGTTTCCAAGTGAAATGGCTTCACAAAAAAAGAAAAAGGAAAGTTGGGCGGGAATGGAATTTGTCCATCAGGCATTGATTGGATGGGTGGATGGTTGTGGTTTGCTATTGGTCGATTTCATGTGAGTGACAGGTTGTCCCACCCTCGCGCCAGTAAACACGACATCAGGGGGGTATTCCAGAAAGCAATGTCAACTTACTATCACATATACCTTGAACTCTCGGTTGATTAACCCAAACCTTACCTACTCGAGGTATGCTGGTTCCAAAAACAAGTCCGGGAGTGAGTTCAGACTCAGAGTATGTTAACCATGAACACACAAGACATTCTCAACAGAGCGACAAATCGATGATTCACCATGGAAACAGACACTAAGAAAGAGCGCGCCATTCTACTTCCTCTTCTTCTTTTGTTTAATGGCGAGTTACGTAACCTATTTAGTGGTTATGCAATAATTTTTTCAATGTCTTCATTTAATAAGTAATCTTTATTCACTGAGAATAAGGATTATATTGTTTGTTTGATGCTAATTAATTGAATGCAGATCAATGTGTGAGATGACAATAAAATAAATAATAAATATATTTGAATTGAACTAACATTTAAACTTATTTTTTATTCTAATTCTTTAGAATTAATATATAATATTGTATATTATTTAACTGAAACAAATTTGATTATATTAATAACTATATTCACTATATAAAACACATCTGAATACCTCTTAAGCAAACTAACCCTGGAGCAGGTTATGTTCAGAGAGTGAGTTGCCATGGTTACTTACATACTCTGAAAGTTACCTCGATTTTGGAACCGAAAGTTGAGGTTATCCGCTTACTTGCTCTGAAACATACCCGGGTATGTCACATAACCTGCTTTCTGGAATACCCCCCAGAGAAGAGAAAAGATGTTGTAGCAAGAGGAAGGGGAAAGTTATTCGGATTAAAGATTACAAGGGCATATGAATTTTAAAAATGTGCAGCGATAAATCATTCATAATAAATACAAAAAATTGTAATTTTCGATTTAATGGTAAGACTTAGAGGTTTTTCCAACACATCCACATCAAATAAAACCTTCTTTATTTTGAGTGTTTATTTGTTTTGTATTTACTTAAAGGAATAGTTCACCCCAAAGTTTACATTCTGTCATCTACTCACCCTCAAGTTGTTCCAAACCTGTATGAATTTCTTTCTTCTGAAGAATATGGGTAACCAAACAGTTGATGGACCCCACTGACTTCCATCAACTGTTTGGATACTGACAGAAATTAAGACCGAATAACAATTTTGGGGTGAACTATCCCTTTAAGTTTCTTAAGTTACCTGCTGAGAGTCTGCACTCGAAGCTGATGCTTTGGGTGGAGCGCCGACATCACTCAAAAAACTAGCCCAAAGATCATCTGCTTTCTTCTTCTGCTGATCTTCATTGTTCCCTCTTGCCTTAGTTACAAAATGATCGTCTTTTGGCTCATCTTCATCTTTCTGTTGGTCTGCCGAACCTCCCTCACCATCTTCTACCAGTTTGAGGCCTCCTTTTTTCCTTTTTCTTTGGAAATAAGGGGAAAGTGAGAAGATTTTACTTCTTTAGTTGGGTTTAAAATATACGTCAGTAATATTATACCTCATAGGAATGTCTGCTTTAGTTCTCTTCTTTTTCTTCTTCACATCTTCGGACTGCTGCTCATTGTGATCCTCCCCTTCCAGTGGGTCCTCCTTCACACATTCATTCATGTCATCCTCGCTCAGATTATCATCTGATTAATAAAACGACAAAATAAACCAACGGGAACAAATCATATTTATGACCTTGAGATGAGATAAACATATACTTATGATGCATTTCTGCTTAAATTTTCTTGCTCTTCGAAAAGGGGAAACAAGTAATACTATTAAAAACTGCTGTTGTCACATTCAATAACCTAAAGGTATTTTAAAATTCTTTGGAGCAGGAAAATCTGAAGCGGCAGGTTTTCTAATTCCATTGACCTAAATTCCTCTAGGAGTGGGAATATTTCTCACTCAATATTTCTTGCTTAAAAAGGTAGAATGTCCTCTCTTCGGGTCCAATTTATTTTTCCTCTCAGTACCAGCTTGTTTATAAACATATACAGTTTCCAGAGCTGTAGATGCCCCCTCTTCATCTCCCGCTATTTATTAAATTAATAACAGACATTTTATTTAGTCCTTTTGTTTGTGCTGTGCTCATTTGAAACTAGAGTGTCCGGACCACCTCCACCCCTACATAAACAAATAAAACGCAATACAAATAATAATAATAATAATAATAATAATAATAATAATAAGAGCAATTCCTCGCAATATCAGTACACTGGCCCTAAAAATGATTTGATAAATATAGAATGGCATATTCTGAACAGGCTCTCCAGGACTTTTATATAACATCTTCATGATGCAATTTATGGCACTTCTAAGATCAGGACTGCTGGACAGGACCGTGAAAGGCCAGCAGGGGTTTTGGTGAAATATATCAGTGATTGTTTTCATCCTTGTCATCACTCACAGCCAAATAAACATATTTCAGAAAGGAGTAACGTATAAATCGTTGCTTGGATCTGATCACATAAAACACATGAGATCTTCGAAGAGGGATCTGAATTAATATACCAAACACACTCTAGATAATACTGAGACAAGTCATTGTCTAGATATGAATCCGAAGTATGAGCATTAGCTAGGATATTATATTATATATATATATATATATATATATATATATATATATATATATATATATATATATATATATATATATATATATATATATATATATGTCAAAAGTGAAGCAGTATGTGTGTTCATATATAGAGCACAGACGACTTAGTTAGACGTCTGTGCTCTTACTCGTGTATTGCCATGCTAACACATCATGCTAAAATCTCTTACCTGAAGGGACATAGTCTTCATCCTCATTTGAGGAATAACCATCCGAGTCGTAGTCCGAATAATTCATCCTTATTTCGCTGCGTGGTGTGCTGTATCAGCTGCAAAATCAGATAAAGACTCCGAGAACAATCACAAGAAACACTGTAGCTAACCAGCTAGCTTTGCCAGAGCCGAGCGTGCTAGCTTGCTAGCATCATCTGATCTATAAAAGACGCATCAGCCTCCAGCCTCCAACCTCCCAATTTTAAATTCTTTGTTAGGTTGAACTAACCTTGTGCTGAAAAAACGTTTTACGTTAAAATGTTTTTAAAAACATGTATTAACAACATAAATAAATAAATAGATGATATTAATAAACTTGGTTTTTATTATTATTATTATTAAAGGTCATTATTAAAAGTAATACAGTAAAACATGACTACATTTCTGCCCTCCTTCTATTCGATGGCTATTTATTTATGATTTTTACATGTCCATGTACCAACCTATTTTTTACAGTCTATAGTACCAACCCAACAATGACAGAATAAAAAAAAAAAATAAATAAAAACGTATTAACAACAACCGTAATGAACGTGGTAATTTTAAAAGGTCATCAAAGGGAAAATTGTATCAGAAAGGTGATTATTAAAAGTAATAATAACTAAATGTAATATATAATATCCTGCCTGGCTTTTTCAACACTGCACAACTTCAGATGGAAATAAAATCAAATAAAATATAAAAAATACAAACTTGCAAACGACAGTCACATTCTATCCATATGATTTGTGAATCCTGCTTTATGGATACCGCGAAGGGACAGGCGCTACAACCATACAGGCCCCGCCCACAAGCCTGTCGCAAATCGCAGGTGACAGCTAGATAATCTCAAACCCGACACAGTTGTGGTCGTTAAAACTATACATTTCCCGGTTTTTCAAAAGTGTTACAGAGCGTCGGTAGTGCTTTTAGTTTAATGAAAGTAAATCCGCGCACTCAGCGCACTTCCGTAGTTGAAGTGGACGCTCATGCAGATGGATGAGCATCTGTGCTAAAAACAAACGCTCTGCTCAAGCCCACATTGCTTTTCTAATGCTGTTATTCGGATTTGACACTTTCTTCACGCATGATCGCAGTGTTGATCTTAAGAGAAATGCAGGACGTGGAGATAGGATTCGTCAAGCAGATCCTCAGTTTGAATTTGGTGCCGAGGAAAAATGCCACCAACTGCGGGAGAAACGACACCTCTCTGTGCGATTTCTCCGGTGAGTCTTCACGCAGCAGCCGACATTATTCATCAGTTCCCTCAGCTCATGTCTGTGCTGCTATGAGATACTATTATCGTGTTGCATGATTTGCATTACAGTGAAAAGGTGCTCACGCTTTCAGACTGGTGATGGGTTAGCAACTAATGCTAGTGTGTTAGCTTGTCCGGCTAATGTTACTTGTGTTCGGTGTTTGTGTTTGCTGAAATGATAGTGTAACTGAAAGATGGACATCGATATATCTGTCTATATATCTATAGATATATCTATATGTCTGTCGTTCTATGTGTAGTTCTGTCTGTCTTTCTGTTTATCTATCTTTCTGTCTATCTGTTGTTATGTCTGTCATTCTGTCTATCTGTCTGTATCGTTCTGTCTGTCTATCGTTTTTTTCGGACGTTCTTTCTGTTTATCTGTCGTTATGTCTGTCTATCTATCTGCATCCGGAAAGTATTGACAGCGCTTTTTCCCCATTTTGTTGTTACAGCTTTATTCCAAAATGGATTAAATTAATTATTTTCCTCAAAATTCAACAATGCCCCATAATGCCAACCTGAAAGACGTCTGTTTGAAATCTTTGCAAGTTTATTAAAAATAAAAAACGACACACAAAATCACATGTACATAATTATTCACAGCCTTTGCCATGACACTCAAAATTGTCTGTAGACCTCTGAGATAGGATTCTATCGAGGCACAACATTTTTGCAGCATTGAAGCTCCCAATGAGCACAGTGGCCTCCATCATCCATTAATGGAAGAACTTTGGAACCACCAGGACTCTTCCTAGAGCTGGCCGCCCGGCCAAACTGAGCGATCAGGGGGGAAGGGTCTTAGTCAGGAAGGTGACCAAGAACCCAATGGTCACTCGGACAGAGCTCCAGTGTTTCTCTGTGGAGAGAGGAGAACCTTCCAGAAGAACAACAATCTCTTAAGCACTCCACCAATCAGGCCAATATGGTAGAGTGGCCAGACGGCACATGACAGCCCGTCTGGAGTTTGCCAAAAGGCACCTGAAGGACTCTCAGACCATGAGAAACAAAGATTGAACTCTTTGGCCTGAATGGCAAGGGTTCATCACCGCTCATCACCTGGCCAGTACCATCCCTACTGTGAAGCATGGTGGTGGCAGCATCATGCTGTGGGGATGTTTTTCAGAGGCAGGAACTGAATTGAGGGAAAGATGAATGCAGCAATGTACAGAGACATCCTTGATGAAAACCTGCTCCAGAGCACTCTGGACCTCAGACTGGGGTGGAGGTTCATCTTCCAACAGGACAACAACTCTAAGCACACAGCCAAGAAAACAAAGGAGTGGCTATGGGAAAACTCTGTGTGAATGTCCTTGAGTGGCCCAGCCAGAGCCCAGACTTGAACCCAATTGAATATCTCTGGAGAGATCTGAAAATGCCTGTGCACTGACGCTCCCCATCCAACCTGATGGAGCTTGAGCGGTCCTGCAAAGAAGAATGGGAGAACTGCCCAAAAATAGGTGTGCCAAGCTTGTAGCATCATACTCAAAAAGACTTGAGGCTGTAATTGGTGCCAAAGGTGCTTCAACAAAGTATCGAGCAAAGACTGTGAATACTATCTGTGAAATCTGTCTAGCTATATCTAATTTAGCTTTGTCGCTTTCTGTCTGTCTGTCTATCTGTTGTTATGTCTCTATTTGTTGCTCTGTCTATGCTGTTCGTTCTGTCTGTCTATCCATCTGTCATTTTATCGATCTCTATCATTTTATTTATCTGTTTGTCTAACCGTCTTTCTAGCCATCTGTCTACCATTTCATTCATCCATCTATCTACCTGTCTGTCTATCTTCAAGTTGTGTGACAGAAATAATGGAGTTAAGTATTTAATTTACAGGACTACAGGCTTGTAATATAACAAATGATGCTTCACCACTAACTATCAGTCTTAATTTCCATGATGCCAGTCATTTAGATCTTTTCTTACATCACAAGCGTGTTGGTTTTGAATGTGTTTCTTCATGCCACTGTGTGATGATTTTCTTTGGCAGAGATGTGGTATGGGGTGTTCCTGTGGGCTGTTGTCTCCTCATTGGTGTTCCACCTGCCTGCCGCCCTCCTTGCTCTGTCAACACTGCGCAGACATAAGATGGCACGATTTTTCCCAATCGGCATCCTGCTCATGGCTATCATCGGCCCGCTCTTTGGAGGGGTTCTCACTAGTATGTTGTTTTTTGTCCCGTTACATCTGAAAAATGTCATATGCAAAATGCGTAGGTTGTTTTGAGATTAAATAGTCATTGAATATTTTACATACAGACTACATGTATAAATGTAAACATTTTCTTACAGGTGCAGCTATAGCAGGAGTCTATAAGGCGGCTGGGAAGAGTATGTTCTCCTTGGAGGCGTTGGTGTTTGGAGTGGGACAGTCGTTGTGTATTTTTATCATTTCCTTCTTCAGAGTGCTGGCGACCCTGTAGCACTGAGACATTGGCACACCGGGCTGCCGTCACGAGGAGAGGAAGCTGTTCAGTCACCTGGGCGTCATATGCAAAACATGGAGGCCTTACTTCCCAAACAGTCCCAACAGTTTCCTTTGATACAGAACAATGGTATTTTTTTCCAGATGGGTGATGAGTGCGAGTAACATGGGACTTTTCATTTGAAAATGAAACATTACGAGCTACCTTTAAAGCAGCGCTAGCCTTGCGTTACAGGTGGAGTCATCTTGCACATGTTTTTTTTTTTTTTTTTAATTGATCATTATAGATGACATTTTGTTTAATTTTCCTTTCTTAACACTAAATTAGTAAAGACTCATAAAATGTACATATACTAAAGCCCATTCCAGCTTGCTCTTCAATTACGCTTGAGAGGAACAACTTGCGTTCACTTTGCACTGATTATATGAATCCTTTAGGCCAAAGGCTAGAAATTTCAATTTGTTTCTCTTCTTCACACTGTTTTCTATATTTTTTCGCCCTTGATTGTGGGCATATTTGGAGAGATTACAGTTGAACACACTTGTCTGTGGACTTTGGCATTGTTATCGTTTCAAAGCATAAGTGGCTTTTGTTGGTTAGATTTCATATTTGTGACCATTCAAAGTCTTTAAGAATTTGTTTTCCAAGTGGGCTCCAAGATTTGGCCTTCACATTGAATATTTCTGTATATATTAGTGATATAATGTTGATTTGACACTTGTTTGCCCATAAGATTCTGTATGTGGCAGCCTCACCTCTTATGCCTAATATGCGAATGTAATCCATATTTCAGCTAAATCCATAATATAATCACTTAAATCTTCACCAAAGAAATGATAACACTAATCAACAGCTGTTATACGTTTCAGATACTTTTATTTTTAATGACTAAATTAAATAAAATTACTACAGAATGTACAGAATTATAATTAATATCAGAAACCCGGAAGATTATGTGCAGAAGTACATACAATAATATGCTTAAATTGCAAAGAAAAGTATAATCACTCATGTAGATGTTCTCCCTTATTCTTGTTCAGCAACTACATTAACAGCAAGAGGTGTTGAAAGGGATATGAATATGATTTTAATACAGCCGCAGAGTCTTTAGACTAATCTGAGGAGTTATCAGCCCGACATCTAAACCAAATTTAGTTCTGAAATATTAGTTTTACATTTCTTCAGTATGAGCATTTGTAGACTTGTGTTCTCCCATATTACAAGCCCTCAGGAAGTTTTTGTGTTCTGGAAGTTTCTTTTACGATTGGAGCGCTAACATTCGTGGGACGCACTGAAAGCTATGCTTTATTCGTCTGAGCCTATGGTCTCTCAATTGCACAAATGGATTTATTTTTCTAAAGTCCATTCATTCATGGTGGAGTGACTGCTCATTGTTTTTGTGGTTTGTCTTTGATTGTATGGTCTTCTTAAGAAATTGGATTTGAGCTCTACGACGTGATACTTTCCATTTATTTTTTTTTCTGGGCAAGTTTAATTTTCTTACTGTATAATAAGTGCCAATTGCTAGTATTTTCATGAAATAAAATGGTTTAGATTATAATAACACCACCTTGATTTGATATCGTAATTTGCTATCCTTCTGTTTGGGGTGTTATATGTTGGACAGGAGGATAAATGTGTGCCTTACATGAAAGTAACAGCTGAAAGAGTAGTAAAAACAATTTGGTTTCATTCCAAATGGAGGGCGGTTTACTCATGCCACTCTCATCTGTGGTTTAGTGATGCTTCTGTGTTCTCCAGCACTTCCACACTCACAGATGGCTCTCCTGAGTTCCATTAACATTCACCGGCCAAATCTGCACAACCGCCACTTGCTGTGTACTGAAGAGAGTAATGTGCTGCAGAGCGATGACTCAAATCATGTGGGCTTTTCTGCTAACAGAGGCCCAGTTCTGGATTGGAATAAAAGGACATTGTAATATACACTATTTTTCAATATAAAGTAACCATTTCTTTTACACCAGCAGCAGGTTTGGAATCACTGATTTTGTGTTATCACTTTGCATAATTACCTTAAAGGGATAGTTCACCCAAAAATTTTAATTATACCTTAATTTACTCACCAAGCCATCCTAGGTGTATATGACATTTCTTCTTTCAGACGAATACAATCAGAGTTATATTAAAAAATGTCCTGGCTAATCCAAGCTTTATTATGGCAGCAAAATTTGTATCCATCCTGCTCCACGCAGCTCCGGGAGGTTAAAAACAGCCTTCTGAAGCTAATCGATGGGTTTGTGCAAGAAAAAAAATCCATATTTTTAACTTTATAAAGTAAAATATATGGCTTCCAGAACTTGTGAAGAAAGTGTAATGCCTCTTGATGTTCAAAACACTTACGCTACCGACTGCATCAGCGCACCAGTTATGCTTTTTTTGTAAGTTGAATATGGAAGGCGGTCCGCCGGAAGCTAGATATTGTACATTATAATGTTAAATGTTGTATGAGGAATGCTTACACTACGTCTGACGAGCGTTACTGGTGTGCAGTGTCGTAGTGTAAGCATTTTGAACTGCAAGAGGCGCGGGCGCTACACTTGAATACGGAAGGTGATTCACCGGAAGCTAGATATTTTACTTTAAAAAGTTTTAAATATGGATATTTTTCTTACACAAACACATCGCTTCGCTTCAGAAGGCCTTTATTAACCCCCCGGAGCCGTGTGGAGCAGTTTTATAGACTTCAAAAATGACCCAATGTAACGGAGGCCAGCTAGTAGTTGCTGTGCGAGTAAACTCACTCGTCTGATCTCAAGAGATGCGCTGGCAACTGCCACTAGAGGTTGCAGCATCTGACTCTCATGCCGGCAGACCGGGGTTCGAGTCCGACATGGTGCGGGCGGTTTGAACAGGAGGGGTTACACCCACAGTCACTGCCATTATAATGCTTGGAAGAGCCAGGACATTATTACTATAACTCCGATTTTATTTGTCTGAAAGAAGAAAATCATATACACCTAGGATGACTTTAGGGTGAGTAAATCATGGGCTAATTTTCATTTTTGGGTGAACTAACCCTTTAACCCCTCTGGAGCCGTGGGGATTACTTTTATAATGGATGGATGCACTTTTTTGGGCTTCAAATTTCGGGCTGTCATTCACTGCCATTATAAAGCTTGGATTAGCCAGGACATTTTTTTTTAATATAACTGATTGTATTTGCCTGAAAGAAGAATGCCATATACACCTAGGACTATACCTTTAAAGATTTAACATTATGACCACCCTGCCTAATATGCTGTCGACCCATCGAGGCATGGGCTCTAAAGACCCCTGAAGGTGTGCTGTGGTATCTGCCACCAAGACATTCAGATCCTTCACGTCCTGTAGATTGCAAGGTAAAGCCGCCGTGGTGAGAACTTGTTGGCCCAACACATCCCACATATGCTCAAATGGATTGAGATCTGGGGGATTTGGAGGCCAGAGGAACACCTTGAACGCTTCATACCTGAACAATGTGTACACTGTGGCAGGGTTATTATCCTGCTAAAAGCTTCCACCAGGGAACATCGTCATGAAGGGGTGTACCTGGTCTACAATAATGTTAAGGTAGGAGGCACGTGTGATATTTACGTCCTCATGAATGGCCGAACTCAGGGCTTCCCTGCAGAACATTGTCCAAAGTATCATACTCCATCCACGGTGCATCCTGGTGCCATCACACATTCCTCCCCTAACCATCATTAAAATTTTGTGCAACTTGTGCCAGACCAGATGGAATAGCCTTTATTGCCCACGTGCATCAATGAGCCTTAGGGACCACTGTTGGTAAATTCTCACCACTGCTGACCGGGAGCAACCACACAAACGTTTGCCGTTTCAGAGATATCCAGTCGCCTTGCCACATCAATTTGGCCCTTGTGAAAGTCGCTCAGATCTCCTGCAACCAACATGTTGATTACAAGAATTGATTGTTTGCTTACCATCTATTCTATTCTATATCCAAACCTTAAAATGTCGCCTTGTTAGGAGATGATCAATGATATTCACTTCATCTGTGATGGGTCATAGCGTTTTGTAAATTTGGTTGTAATATACAACCAAAATAAGGAGTCTTGATCTCAAAATGTCTCTTGCATGATTTAAAATACCTTTCAGGGTTTTTTTTTTTTTTTTTTTTTTGCCATTGTAGAACGTGTAGAATGAATTGTAGAATGTGGTTTACATTGCAATATCAGGTTTAGAGCCATTTCTACAATAAAATCTTGAATATATGTGATCAGAAATGTTTTCTTCAAACATGCAGGGAGCTAAAAGCTAAAAGTTATTGTGCCAATAACAGTTCATACAGATAGAAGTGCTGCTGGGGTGACTGCAGTATATTTCATACCTTCAGATTTACTCTTTACATGTTGTAATGTAGGCAAGTTTAATCAAATCACTGGCATTGCCAAACGTCCTTTGATTCGAACCAAATTGAAGCTGTGTTGAGAAAGGAAAGGGATAAATCCATGAAAAAGTCAGGACTCATAATGACACAACAGAATTCACTTTTTAATCATTATTAACAAGTATAGGTATTGATTTACTCTTTCGTTTTTAAACGCATTTGTTCATAATTCATTCTTTTGTACATAATCTGGCGTGCAAGGCAAAGGTACACATAGAAAATAGATTTGCGCAGGGTCAGTCCATGTGTGTCTCAGGTGAGAGGGATTCAGTTCTTTGGTCTGATGTTTCTCCCTGCGTTGTGTGCTCCTCTGAGACTGTCTCCCTCCTCTCCTGGTTGGTCACTTGCCCGCTGGGCCCGGATGGGCTCTGCTCTGATTTGCTGTTTGTGACTGTTGTGCTGTCCGTCTGATCAGTGCTGTCGTCCTCCTCCCTAGATTTCACTGTGAATGCACATGAGGAACATGTAAGTAAGATGTCTAATTGAAGTACTGCACAAACTGTATATATAATGGTGTCGGAGTGGAGTTAATCTCTTCCTCCGCTCACCTTCCTCACCCTCTGGTAAATCCTCTGAGCAGGGCGTCAGTTCCCCCAGGTTCACTCGCTTTCCCCCCGGTGACCTCTGCCTTCTTGGCAGCGCAGCCTTTAGCTCTGAAAGAGGCCATAATAACACCTGCCATCACTGAAAAGTTACATACAATCGATTTTTGCTTTCAGAATAAAAAAAACTAATAATGCGCTTTGTGTTTTAAATACCATATGAAATCAACATTTTTGTGGCTTTGTTAGTCTCCAACCTGTATCTTTGAAGTCATCTACACTACCATCCAAAAGTTTAGGGTCAGTACAATTTTTTATTAATTTTTTTTTTAAAGAAATTAATTCTTAAGCTGCGGTCACACTAGACTTGGAGCATGCAAAATGTCTTCGGACATTGCAGCGGTCGTCATATGACATCACGTTCTGAAGCGTCTTTTTATAAGCATGAATTCAACATAAATAGTTATACACTCAAAATGTAAAAAATACACAACATACTCGACTTTACTGCAAAAATATCGTTCTTTTAATTCAGCCAAGAGGTCACGCCATGACGTACCAATCTTCTACTGGTCACACGTCTTCACGTGATGTGAACTCGCAGGCTCAGAGTACACCAAACTTGACCTCTGGAACACGATGAGCTTGTATTTCCAGTCTGAAGCATTCGCATGCGTATGAATGGAAGTCAATGTAACGAAAAGTGTAGTGTGGCCGCCCTTTATTCAGCAAGAATCTTTTGCTGAAATATTGAATATTTTTCAAATAAATGCTGTTTTTTAAACTGTATCATGTTTGGACAATGGACAAATGTATCAGTTTCCACAAGCATATTAAGCAGCACAACTGTTTTTAACATTGATAATAATAAAAAATGTTTCTTGAGCAGCAAATCATCACATTAGAATGATTTCTAAAGGATCATGTGACACTGAAGAGTAATGGCTGCTGAAAATTCAGCTTTGCATCACAGAAATAAATTACATTTTACACAGATTATATAAATGACAGTTTTAACCAAATAAATGCAACCTCGGTGAGAATAAGAGACTTCTTTCAAAATCATTAACAAATCTTAACACACCAAACTTTTGAACAGTAGTGTTAGCGTTAGCCTATATGCTAGTTGCCTCCAATGAGTAGTTTGACACACTGCTAATAATACCTGCAGCTGACTAGCAATAACATCATCAGATCTTCTTCAATATGTAGTCAATGTCACACTGACAGTTAAAACATCATTACATTATTACTCTTCAAACATCTCCCTCAGATTACATGTGTGGAATTATTCAGAAACACAAAGTGGATGCAGGTGACATATTGTGAGTGACAGTTGTGAGACATCAAAGGCTCACCCTCAGGGTCAAGCATGGCGGCATGTTGGAGGAGAGAATCCTCGTGGACAGACACGGCACGGCGCTGGGGAGAGGGCTTCATGCGGGGCCGTGGAATAGGGAGGGTCTCTACGAGAGGAAATACGGTCAGACTGTGTCCGTTCTTATAAAAGACATTAACACAATACAGCACAATGTCTTTTATGGCTTTGATTATACAGGACAGGGAGGACTGACTGTGGGAATGGGAGGAGTTGTGGAACATTACAGTCGGGATTCAAACCTGTGACCCTTTATGTCATGAGCGAGCGTATGAGCTGGCACTGCGCCACAGCTATGAACATCAAAAGGTCGTTTACAACAAATTCACAAATATCTGCATATGGATGTACTTATGGAACTTGAATGAAAATAAAGAAGAAGAAAAAAAATGACAGGCCACTCATTGTCCACAGAAAATGCTGACATATACGCAACACTTGACACCGCCTGGGGATGTTTTCTTATCACATTATCACAGTATTCATATTCTCACTTATGTGGTTATTGCACTAAGATAACATCTGGAACTACAAAGAGTATTTTGGACAAACACTCAAAAGAATGAATGCATTTTCATCAGGGCCCATTTGCTTCAGTCTCACAAGCATTGAATTACATGACTGATGGGAGAGGGCTAACTGAATTGTGTTTGGCTGAGCTCTGGAAGAGAAGAGCCGACGGACTCTGAGAGCTTTAAGATCAGACATTGAGGGAGGTGTTAAATGAAAACAGACACTAGTTGAGTCATTATGTGGCCCTACTTTATTATTATAAATGAACAGTGATGGATATCATGAAGGCAGAGTGCGAGGGCATGCATGAGACAAAGTGAAAATCTATCTATCTATCCGTCCGTCCGTCCGTCCATCTGTCATGTCATGTCATGGAAAACGATCCAGAGGCCCATTCTTTAAAATAACTGGCTCATAAAATTAATTTGTTTTGAGAACCGGACTAAACTGGCTGTGCCGTGTGCTTTTGATTCACTGGTTTATAAGAGTCATTTGTTTATGGACTGGGCTCACATTTTACAGTTATTTTTTGCATAAAAGCCATGAGGACAACTCAAAAATTTTTTTTTTTTTTTTTTATTACTGCATCACATTCGTTTCATGGCCGGTTTAGGGCTATGTGTAATGAAATTATATTTGGTTGTGAATTCACTTTTCATTACCCATAGTCCTAAACACTGAAAAGTGGTACAGGAAATATCATAAAAGTAGTCGACGTTACTTATGCGCAACATTTCAAATAATTTGTGATGTCACTATTTACTGATAATCTTGCCCTCTCTAAAATAAGTTGGAGTTTGTTGGAGTTTGACAGACACCTTGAGGGTGAGAAAGTAGTAAGAGAATTTTCAGTTTTGGGTGAACTATCCCCCCCTTACAATGAGTTTTCATAAGCACATTATGTGAAAACTGGCCACCCAAAGCCTGCATGCTGCATCATCCCCACTAGACTGACAGGGAGGCAAACCTTCAGTGACGGATTGTGCTCTCTCTGCACGTTCTCTGATATCCGTGCTGAGAATCCTCCGTGGCGAGGGGGCTGGAGGCGTCTCTTTGCGGGGAGATGGGGTTGGAGGCTCCTCCTGGGGCTGGGACAGAGAGATGGTCTCGGACACCTCTGCCTGACCATCCTGAGAGGGGCTGGGGAGCTTGGGAGTGACCGTGGCTGTCCGTGCTGCCTCACTAGTGGGAAGAAGAATGGGTTTCATGGCCGGTTTAGGGGGCAACGGGCCTATAGGGCGCTCTGGAAGTAGCGGCCTTTCTGTACGGTGGAAGTCTGTAACACTCTGGGTCACTCGGGTTGGTCGCCTGGTGTCTGAAGAAAATAAGAGGTTTAAAGTCAGCATGAAATCTATTTACTGAATGCATTTTACCTGATTTGAACAATTCATGTTTTGTTTGTTTTTTCTATAAAAAAAGATCATCTTCTGGTAAAAACTACTAACTTCTCCAGTCATTTAGTCTGCTTAAACACCCTTTCTTACAATTGACTGCAAATTTGCATTCAGATTCATCTCAGTTCAATCAACAACTAACAGATATGGAATATCCCTGCCTTACATTTTTTCACTCAGCTGTACATCACAATACGAAAGAAAAGATGTCGCTACTTCAGTTTCATTGCAACTTTAACAGTCATCACTATGATGAAGATGGGTGATTAATTTCTTACCTGATGAGGTGGACATTGTGCGAGGTTTCATAAATGTAGGCGGCGGCTCAGGTTTGTCAAGTATGGCCCCTAAAAAGCAAGCAAAGTGTACTGAATAATAGAGGAAATGGCTTGACAGACCCATGCAAAAATGCTTCACATCAACACGAAATACATGCTGAACTGTGCTAATGCATAAGAATGAAAAGTAGCTTAAGGTAAAGGATTTCAAGGCAGAACCTGCAGAAAATGAAACTGCCTTTAAATTGGATTTAATACAGTGCTGCAGAACAGTTCTTGCTGCTGTTTGTTGCAGACATATGGCCTTTGGCTAGACCAGACAAACACACATACATATGGTATATAGATATATAAATGGATTAATCAAAAGGATTTCAAAGAAAACAAAGAGTTGCAACATGAATTAAGGTAAGAAAAGAAACTTCACTATATTTTCTCACAATCAGTGAATGACCTAACCACGTTAGCAGCACACATATGCCACACCATCATGTGACTCTCTAGCAGTCACACCTGAGATCACCACTGTCAAAACTCAGATGTGCTGACGCAGCACTACCAATGCGGCAAATTCTCACATCCCAGCACAAGGTCTACATACTGGAGCTGAGAAATGCGTCTTACCCTCAGAGTTGGCTTTCCTCAGCTCCTCATCCTTGCTCTGTAAGAGGATAACACTGGTTTAAATCAGATGCCTAGTGAAGTAAGTGTATAATCTCTAATTCACCCACACCCTTCATGTAAGCGATTATTTTGATACTGCGGTTTTAGCAGAGTAAGCTAATGTTACTGGGGGAAAGGTGTTTTTGCTTGATATGAGGCATTTATGCAGCACCAAATCCAATAACAATAAAGGATTTATGACCATTAATAAAGTTTAAAAGGTCTTCGATTAATTCAGTTCAGAGGGGTATCTGTTTTCACAATAAAAAGTTGGACTGTTTGACAACAACATACTACTCAAAAAACTAATTTCTAACATCCCAGATGGAGAACTGTAAGCATCCATGAAATAGACAGACTGACCTGGATCTGCTTGGTGTCGGTAGGAGATGTTTTGGTGACTCCCATGTGATGAAGCATAACATGGAGATGCTGTTCAAAGCTGGATGAGCTCTCCGATACATGTTTCTACACAGTGACCCGAAAAATTATAAATACATTACAACATTACAAATAGAACAAGAAACATTTCTATAGTTATTTATTTGGGAGCTTTCAGAGCACTTTTAAGGAAGTGAGATCAGCCATAGATAGAACAACAGTCAATAGGAACTTCTAAAAATGACAGTGCCCTCTCATCCAGAGGGCTTTTGGGGTAGGAACCAACATCGACCAATCTATTTAATACCGACTCACTGTCTTCAGCATTAGCCGACGGAAATCATATTACGAAACAGCATATGCTGCAAGAAAAACAATTTAATGATTGCACTTCTGACACATTTATATAGAGACAGTTTAAAAACAGTTTTACAGATTTAAAGATTGGGTTTTAGTTTTCTTTTAATTATCTTATATCTATTTTACTGGAAAACAAAACTAAAATAGAGACAATGACTTTTTAATTTGATACCATTAAGGTACCATGGTACTGCCAAAGTACTTTTATTGTAAGATCTTAAAGGGTTAGTTCACCCAAAAAAAAAATATTCTGTCATTAACCATTCACCTTCATGTCATTCATGAAATCTGAGACCTCTTGGTCCCTCCATTGACAGCCAACACAACTACCATTTTCAAGCCCAAGAATGGTAGTAAAGACATCATTAAAGTAATCCATGATGTGACTAGTGATTTAACCTCAATTTAATGAAGCAACGCGAGTGCTTTGTATGCGCAAAAAAACATAATTTACAGCTTTACTTACAAAATATTAATCTCCAACGGGGCGCATTTCATTAAAAAGATCTCGGTTTGTGTTCAGAAGATGAAGTAAGGTCTTACGGGTTTGGAACGACACGAGGACAAGTAATTAATGACAGAATTTACCTTTTGGGGTGAACTAACCCTTTAAATTAACCCTTTTTACACAATACAAATGCACTTTTCTGTGTTATATCTTGACAATGCGATTAGTAGATGTTAATCAGTCAATCAGTTATCAGTCTACTATACAACCTACAAATAACCAAATAACTGTCTAAGTAATCGGCCTAACCAATATATTGGCCTATCACTAAACAATCATCACTCATTTAACAGCTACTCTAACCTGAGCAGAACCACTGCTCAATTACCTTAGCGTGTGTGGCTGTGCCGTCCTGCTCTGGCAAGACCTCTGAGAGCAGGATGAGGGACTGTGATTTGCCCTCTCTGAGAGAGCGACGGATGGGTTTGGGCCTCCGCTCTCCATCTGGGGTGCGGCTCTTCTCCAGGGTCCGGCTCTTCTCCCGTTCTGAGGGTGACACACCTGGGACTGGGCTGGGGGTTTTGGTGGGAGTAGGAGGTGCAGCAGGGGACAGTATTGGGGCCTCTTCAGTTTTGCATGGGGATGAGGCAGGAGGTAGGGGAGTGGATGCAGGTGGAATCAGTGCAGGTGTGGGGGCAGATGAAGGAGCTCTGGGTGACATTTTGTCCTCATTAATTGGTGAAGTAGTTGTGGAATCTGTGATGGTAAGGATGGTGGTGGTGGCTGTGGTTGTGGCCGCCTTGACTACGTTTTCCTCATCCAGTTTCTCTTTGTCCCTCTCCTTCTCCTTCTCTCGTTCCCTCTCTTTTTCTCTTTCCCTTTCCTTTTCTCGCTCTTTCTCTGCACGCGCTGCCTCCCGGAGTGGTCGGATGAGATCTGCTATTGAAGTCTTTTTGGCCTTGCCCTCGGGACCGCCGTCCCCCTTGGCCCCTCGACCTGCACGGACTTTCTTAAAGGCGAAAAAGTCACCAAACTTCTTCTTAATGTTTTTGGAGGGGGCTGTGGTGGGGATGGGGGTTGTAGTGGAGGTGGTAGGAGGGGCAGTTGTGACACACGTGGGCTCTGCAGGTTGTGCTTTAATGAGGGGCTCCTCCCTCTGGTGCTTTCTGAACACGAGGAGAGGAGAGGCATGATGGGAAATGTCTTTTGACAACCGATAAGGATATTTTTTTGTTAGAGATCATGATTTAATAATTTGCTGTCATTAATTCCAGTTCTATGAAAAATATCTGTGCGTTAACATTGTTTTGCATACTGCATACGTGAGTGTTTTTGTATGTGTTGTGTACTCACAGGGGGTCATCTGGGATGATTTTTTTGGTGAAGAACTCTTCTACACCTTCATCAACCCTCCCCATGTTCTCATTGGCCTCATTCTCGTTCTCAGCGGCCTGCTCCTGCACACATACAAACAAACAAAAGGTCATTCTCCCAATTAAAATCCACTAAATGTTTTATCCGAACATTAAAAACTGTATTTTAGCCTAACGGAATGAAAAGATTATGATTTATACAAGACATGACCTTCAGATGACACACCCACAGACTGCCCACAACCGTTCATTGAGCATCTAATGCTCATTGCAGACAAAACTTCCAAGCACTTGTGAAAATACCAATCAGACTATAGAGAGCTAGCCAACTTCCAGGAGTATGGGGTGCACAAATTCCATGTCAGTATGCAAAGATGCCAAAATGGTGTCTACAAAGTACTGAGTTGACATTAGAAAAAAAATAATAATCAATGCTAGATTTGACAAGTTCAAGGTTCATGGCATCAAAAGTTTTGTTTGAGGCTTTTAGAAACAAATAAACTAGCAGAATTGTATATTCCATCAAGTTTTCACAATTATTATTATTTTTACTTTGGATGAACTGAAATTCTGATTCAAATTTAAATTATTTTATTCCACACAGGTCTATTATTGTGGCATTATTTCAGATTTATTCACCGTAAACATCTCACTTTAAAAAACTAACTTTACATGTCTCTCAAGACATTCCCTACTTGTCTTACTGGGTTTCCCAAGGCCTGTTCACACCAAGACAAATATTCTGTGTGAAAATTCAACGTGATAAATATTTTAATTTGAATAAACACCTATTATTGCTTCTGTTTAGACTGACATGAACATTCAGACGCTGTCAATGTGAAGGTGTTCTTATCTCTTTTTCATTGCACTGTGACGAAAACTGGCCAACCAATAGGATTTCCACTTTTGGTCACATGCCCAGTGCCACTGCTGTTACATAAAACCACGACTCAGTGGCGCTCACAAACTAAGCAACAGTGAAGAGCAGAGGAAGAATCCGGAACGGCCTCTTTTTCTCTGTACTCTTGTATTTTGTGTTATTTGATAAACACCAAAGAAAATACAAAAATCTGAATGGGTGTTTGAAAGAATGTAAATATTGTTCTATAATATATGAAATATATCCTTTCTTCTCTGAGACAAGTGAGTCGTTACATAGTGCTTAGTGTCCACTGTCCAGAGTTACCAGGTTATTTCAGATTTTTTTTTAAAGCGCCATCTACAGTCAGAGAGTGAATCTTTATTTTCATTCGGACCAGCTGACATTTTTTACACTTTGGTCTGAACAGATAAATCGCATGCTAAAATCAGACTGAATTCTGTGCTGAACATTCATGTTGGTGTGAACATGCCTTTAGGCAGAATAAGCTGAAGAATGGACCGGACTTTATAACAGTTATGGCTCTGTGGGACTACTACAACAACATGACTATCAACCAATTGGTGCCCTTGGATTTTAGTGTTAGGGTGACTGTTGATAGAAATGGTTGCAGATAATGTTGTGTAGAAAAAGTTCATAGGGTGAGCTGTAAAGCACTCTTTTTACATTTCCACATTAATCATGGAATGATTCAGACTGTGTAATAAGTTACAAGGTGTTCTGTTAGCAATGGATTTGTCTTTAGGCAAATCTGCCTATAGTGTCCCTAGAGAGAGCCAAACCCTGCCTCAATCTTTCTATCTGTTCCCCCCCACCACCACCTAATATAATTACACCCCTCAGATACAGCCTCAGCCCACAGACACACACACACTTAAATGAGAGTATGAGTGCTCATCAGTGGTGACTGGTTTATCTGTCATGTAGCCACAGTAATAACACAATAGCCGCAAATATGGAGGTTGATTGTTGTAAGATTTGCCAATCTTGAGTTTTAATGACATTACACCACACTGTGATTGTGATAAATGAGCAAAATGATTTTCATGATGGCAATCATTAATCTTTTATTCTAACAATATGTTGCCTGTAAGCTGAAACCATACTGCTTATCGTTTCTGCAAAGGCTTCATAAATATGGGTTTGTATTAATATTGTGAGGATTAAAATATCATATCTGATGATATATGATCATATCAGAACAGAATCTGGAGCATGATTCATTTTAAGTGTGAAAAGGGATTAGGCTCAAAAACAAATGGACACACAAAACAAGCCCTTCCAAAGGGGATAAGATGAACACTAAGTATTTAAAATAATAATTCATTAATATATTGAAATAACCAAGCTCTAATATAAACCTAAAAAAAAAAAATTCAACATAACACATTCATCACAACTCATTTTACTTTTCACAATCCAGTTAAATATGTCATATTATGGAAAAGAAATTAATGACATCAGTCAAAAAAGTAAAGTTGTTAAAAGGCGGACCAATTTTCATGAAAGACTGCCAAAAATATATATATTTATATTTTAGTACTGTATAATATGCACATATTAATCATTCACATTAAGACCACAGATGTGATTTAAGAAAGAAAACTGGGTCAACATTGATTTCATGTTGACTTTTTAACTGTGCCAGATCAGTAGCTTACAAACACTATACCCACACACACACACACACACACACACACACACACACACACACACACACAAAAGCACAGGGTGCGCGGTCTGTGTGTTTTGCCTGTTTCCTGCTGCTGCACAGACTGCGAGGCCTTCGGGCAGTTTGGGCACTGCAGAATGAGAAAGAAAGAAATATGGAGAGAGAGAGAGAGAGAAGGAGGGAAAGACCACTGCAGAGCTATAGCAATCATATGCAAATGAGGCACCACACACCACATGAGAAATGGATTATAAATCATTTAGCACCTCTCGGCCAATGAGAAGGCAAAGCACTCATCACTCCATCTTCAAAAAGAGGAGGAGAGCAGGCGCCACGTTGTGAGGCGGCACAAGGAGAGGTGTTTCCCACATATCTTAATAACACACGATCATTTTCTCCAATAAAACACACTGCATGAACAGTTCAACCATACAGCTCAGGTTTAATTATACACCAATAACAGAAAACAAAGCTTTTGTGTGGTTCACATGGCCTGCTGGGTTTGTTAATGCCTAAACAAGATTCAGGGTTCATATTTTTTCACATACAGCCAACAATTCACTCATTTCAAAATTCACATAAATCAGCAGTAATTAATTCCACTAGCAATAATTTTAAAATAAAAAAAAACGTTCCTACATGAAATCATATATGTTAATACCTGACGGGTTAAGCTGGTCTGAGTCTAAGTGACACGTTCGGGTCTGAAGAATCTGTTCCCGGATCAGTGTAGCAGTAGGAAGCTGACACACTGATCAAAGATCAGTCCGACTCACATGTCATGACTCATGACATTGGGTATATCACCAGGTCCGGTTTTCGGTGATGGTTCCCCTTTGAATTTCAGTGGAAAGAAGAAGAGATACAGAGAGATGGAGTGAACGCAGTGTTCTTTACCTCTCAGTTAAACTCTGTGAACTGAGATCAGCATAAGCTGGAACAGGCCTGTCTAAAGGTGTCAGGTTGAGACAGTGATCCCAGAATTCCACAGGCTTCTGTCTAGGTTTTCCCGGTGGCAAAGCTACAAGCTCTATGGAAGTGATTAAATCCAACATGATAGGCACTTTACACAAATAGGGTAGGAAATAGGACCTAGAGACCTTAAATGGTCAGTAAAAGGTGGTGCTTAACTTTCAGAAAATGCTGATCAAACTCAAGTTGCAAACCTCATATAAAATGAATATAAGCAGCTCATCAAATGTTGTTTGTCCTCCTTAGGTTCACTAAACATGTGTTAAAGGTATGAATAATAAGGTTTTATAACCCTGTTGCCAAAATTTGGGATTTGCAACAGTTTAAACTTTTTTTTTTTTCCTAGTAATAAATATTAAAGCTAGCTTTGAAAACATATGATCCCACCCCTCCTTCAGAGCGCCTCCAAAGCCACACCTTTTTCAAAACACATGAACACACACAGCAGAGTACCAAAGCGTCTCGAGATGAGAGATGACATTACCTAATGTCTCAACGCACATAACATTACAACAATAATAAAACAAACTACTTAAAGAGCACTGACCTGTACCACCTGACTGTTGCAGATTCATTTCGGCATTGATAGTGTTGCTAAATAAACTGATAAATTCGAGTCACGAACCGCTCCGAACGTCACAGGTTTCTATCTATTCCAAATTACAGTAGTTATGGCGTGAACGCAGCATACACTGTAAACTGTAAAAGGCGGCTGCTGTTTGTTTGTGGCGCTCGGGGACTGACGTCTGTCTAACTCTGCACAGCATGAAACGCACTGACGACGTGTGATGTCTGAGTGAGCAGGTGCGCGGAGGTATGTTGACATATGTTGACAGGAAGGACCGGATACAATGATAGGATGAACATTTAATGATTCAGACCACTTAATGATTGCTATCAGGATGTGAAGAGACATTCAACCAGCATAACAAAATTAAATTCTGGAACAAATTGCCTACCCTGACTTTAAATATACATAAAAATATTTAAATAGGGTTGCAAATTTAGACTCAATTCAACTGTTACTCGGGAGAGTCTAGTTAGTTTGTTAGTTAATTACTTATAAACTTGTATGTCCCACAAATTAAAGGTGCACTATGTAAATTTTAGTGCCATCTAGTGGTGAGGTTGCGAATTCCCTTTCGTAGCACATAGAGAAGCTACGGCCGACACAGGACAAAGATGTCATCGTCTGAGACAGCAGAGAGTAGCTAGCGCTCTGTAGAGCAGTTTGTCCGTTTAGGGCTACTGTAGAAACATGGCGGCGCAAAATGGTGACTTCGCTATAAGGGGACCCGAGGTGTATGTAGATAGAAATGACTCATTCTGAGGTAATAAAAACATAATGGGTCATTATGTAAGGTCTGTATACACCACCGAAAACATAGTTATGTATATTATATTGCATTTCTGTCAATAGATCCTCATAAATACTACACACTGCACCTTTAAAGTCTGATCCTTTTTACACTGTATAACAGGGTTGAATGGTTAAGCTTGATGAGAGCAGTTAACGGACACATTTGTCAGCTTTCCTTTTAGGTACAGTCAAACCTAATTTCTCTCACATCACAGTTTATTCGCTATAGTTTAGAAAATGGAAATAAAATATGAAAGAGCTTAAATCAGAATAAATTGTGATGGATTACAATTAACCAATCGACCAATCAACCAATCAACCAATCAGACCAATCAGACCAATCAGACCAATCAACCAATCAAATTTAAGTACACAATTAGATAATACCAATTCAGGTCAACCAATTACCAAGCAATGCTTCATTTTGTTCAGTCTGTGGTGTAAAAGGTCGCATTAGCAATCACTTCAGCAAAACATGCTCAGGTCAAAGTGTCTGAATAATTTTGGTCCCAAATTGTTATCAATTTTACTGGTAGTCCACTGTATGAAGGATTTTGGGGTATAATATGTCACAGTTTGCTTTATTTTGCTATCCTCACTAACAAATGAACTATAGTGTCCTGCACTCACTAGTAAAACATTATATCTGGTGTCTGAATCATTTTTGGTTTGAATGTGTTGCATCAAGACATTATAGCGGTGGCTTTCTCCAGTTCTGAACACGGCTACACATGTGCTGAAGTTTTATTTAGAATACATAAATGCACATGTAAATGAAAATGTGAATTGGGTTGCAAAATATATGGTTCATATAAACACCTTTCAAAATCTGAAATCGGCTTGTGAAAAAAATTAGTGCATGTAAACTTTTAAAAAAATATATATTTTTAAATGTTCAAATAATCATGAAATTGTTATGGTTGTAATTTTTAAATAGTTAAATACAGTAGAGGTTGTCATGACAAAATAAGTTTAAGACAAAAGAAATCGGCATTTTAAGGCTGGATACAAACATTTTAAAGGGGACATGGATTCTTATATTATAACTTATACTGTACTTTATAATATATTATGCAATTTTGAGAATTTGAGAATTTTTATTCAGTTCATGCTTCCAATTTCCAATCTAATTTTCATGGTAGGTCAATTTTATGTTAGCTAATAGTTTATCACTTGCTTTCAAACTGGGGTCCCCAGAAGGTTCTAAGGGATTCCCAGAAAGCAAAAATGGATAAAGTGTACCGATCAATCTAACTGTTTAATTTCTAAATGTTTCTTTCTTGCTGTATACATACTTTCTAGAATTGTATATCTTTGCTTTGTATCATAGTAAGTTTATCTCACTATAGTCCCCTTTATCTTGCCCACTGGGGTTGTAAGGCAGTATTCTTAATGCAGTACGTAAGCTGCTTACATACATTTATTGTGAAAGTTGCATATACAAATAATTTTTAAATGAAAATGTTCTTCTTCAAGTTTATACATCCAACATTAAGTACAGCCAATTTAAGTTTGGAAACAATATGCTGTATTTCCAACGTCACACTTACTATTTATCTAACAGTTTAAATGTTTTTTCATACATAAAAATATATAGATGGATTTTAGTGATTTTTACTGTATTTGTGGAAAATGTCATGGAGTTGCCTTCTCCTGAAACACCTTAAGAATTCCATTCCGAGACCGGACATAAAATCGTGGAACACACTGTTTGTGTTTATGGGTGTGTAAAACTGTGCAGTGGTAATAAAATAAATGCTTATGCAGCCATCATAAAGGCAGGAGCAGAGAGAATTTAAAAGGGATACAGGGACATCACTAAAACTCACAGAGCCCCGGACACACGTTTTTTTGGGTGGGTCATCTTTCCTTGAGACCAATGAGTAGACAGTACCATAGAGGCACCCCTCATCACAGGGCCTGGTTGGCCCCCACTGCTGAAAGCCCTGCAGGGACATACAGGGAAAAAAGCACACACACATATACTGGACCAGAGCATTATCTCTTCTCCAGTCACATGAGCTTCTCCCTGAGGCACCACCTGTCATTGGGTTTCCACCAGCCAAGGAGTATGACCGGCCATCACACAATATGGACACACAACCTCGCCAACAGATCACGCTGACAGGAATAAACATATAACACACATCAGAGGAGGAAATATCAGGAGTGTTTTCATCCCTCCATGCTCATGTCTGTGATAACAGTGGCGCCAAACTCTCCAGAGAGTGTCTGTTCTGAAAAAAGGCCCCCTGCAAAATGACCTCACACATACAACTACACAACGTTAAGAATAAAGGCCTATAACTATAATGATAACGATATCGGTTTAAAAAAATGTTCTACATTTAAAAGACTATCAGAGTCCATACCACGACTATAACGATAATGGAACAGAGGAGCGGTCTCTTTGGAATCACTTTCAGAACGTTTTGTTTCCATCTGACAACCAATCAGAATCCAGCCTGCTTTAAAGAGTGCTAGCATTTAAAAGTGGCAGACAACAGAACTGCAAAACACACTAAAACGAATGTTATTATGGGTTGGGTGTGGACGCTAATATAGTTATCTTTTCATTATAGTTAAAACCTAACGCCTAACGCCTTAACTGTGTGAAAATACACACTCTAAGAACTGTCCATAGTGACTGGTAGAGTACAATAGGGCTAAAGGTGCACCGGGGTAAAAGGCGCCTTTGATTTTTATTTTCCTCTAAACCACTAGATGTCACAAAAACCTGCTACAGCACTTTCCAAAACATCCCCTTTTCAAGATGCTCGTGGAAATTTGGCTGATCCTTGACACGATCGCGGCTAATTTGATCTAATATTTGATGTTTTTTTAAATGTTGTAGATTTAAGTAGCAAATGAGAATCTCTAAAATTATTGAATATATTTTGAGACAAACGTCGTCTTAATGATTATCAGTTTTGTTCAAGCTAATTAAAGCAACAGTTTCTCAATAAAAGTATGGTATTTGGGGCGAAAGGCACAATAATTAACATGATGATACATTTCTGGCTGACTTTTCCATTTATTGACATGGCATGGTTAGATTCAGATGGTAAAACTCGTATATTAAGAGATAATAACCATATTTATAATGAAACCATCAAATTTAAAAATACGATATTAATCATATCATATAATAAAATATTTATTGTTACTACTGTAAATCTATATTCAATTATTATGGGATCTCCTTCAATGCTTTCAGAATCTTTTATTTTTAAAATAATTTGTATATATTTTTATTTCATATTTTTATAGCAAAATTTGTTTTATTTATCAAAATAGTACAAACTTTGCTAAAGTGATTGTTTTGAACAAGTATTAACTTGGACATTATTCAAAACATATTATTTCTGCTAAAGCATTTAAATACTGTGTGCCTTTTTCCCCAAGCTGGTGAGTCTTTTACCCCGTGTGTGAGGTAAAAGGCCCCCTCGCCACCTCATACATTAATAAGATTTAAGACCACTTTTAGGATTTATTTTCACACAAAATTTGTTGCTCCATCAACTTTTTTTTCCTGCAATCATACACTATTGGTGTAGTGAAAAGCAATTTTTTCTTAAGGTGTGCCTCATTGTACCCTACTCACCAACAGGCGGTCATGACATGACTGGTCATCATGACAACACAGAAACAGCTACAGGTCTCTTAAGACGATGACATAATATAACAGTATAGTATATAAAAACGACAACCAAATGACTATATAGATCAACCTATAATTTGCCAACCACACATACTAACTACATCAAAATAAGCACACACAAGATTTTTACATATCTAAAGACAGCAGATGTAAGATGCAAATACTATGATATTACAGTGGCTTTTTTGGACATTAATGTGATGGTACTACTGTGGTATTCTCAGACACAACCTGGAGCACAATGGTAAAAGAATATGGTGAGCCACATTTCACAGTACATCACACAGTACACTATTATGATGGTAATGCCATGTTTTTATTTGCATACCATGGGCTACTATGAAAAATAAAGGTATAATCATATGTACATTGAATCACAGCACTATGGTATTAGTAATATCAAAGTAGTGTGATGTAATGTACACCTTTATTTATCATAGTAGCCCAAGGTATTTACTATGGTAAATAAAGGTGATAATCATATGTATATGGTAACATAGTACTGTTATATTACCATGATTTTTGTTTACACTACTGTACTATGGGATTGTTTGAACTTTGTATTGATCAAAGATTCTTGAAATGCATCACAGTTGCCACAAAAATATTAAGCACGTTGATAATAAAAACGGAAAATATTAAACACCAAATCAGAATATAAGAATGATCATGTGACACTGAAGACTGAAAAATTAGCTTTGCCATCATAGGAATAAATTACATTTTTAAATACATTAAAATAGAAAATAGTTATTTTAAAAAGCAACAATATTCCACAATATTATCGTTTTTACTGTATTTCTGATCAAATAAATGCATGTGCATAGAAGACTTCTTTCAAAAACATTAAAAGATTTTAAAAATCTTACAGATCCCAAACTTTTGAACAGTAGTGTATACATCATTGTACCATGGTATTTTTTGTAAGGCACTGTACACTGTGGTATTAATATCTGTAGCATGGTACCATCATAGCACTTTTTTTGCAATGAAATGAAATGCCAAAAAGAGATAAAATGACCAAAGTTCTACGGCAAAGAAAGAAAATGTGGTTCAAATGACTCGAGAGGGTAGTTTTCAACATACCTGTGATTATATAATGCTATATAATTGATTTGCCACAATCACAATATCACCTGTATCACACAGCATCAGACAAACACATCACACCCCACAATCGAGGCATCAATAAACAGGCTCACATGCCATAAGAGCACATTAGACACACAACAGTGTAAAGGCATGTGTGTGTGAGCAGCTACAATTGAGAACACTGTAAAGCCCATCACTATGGCAACCATTTATCAAATGGCCATTCACAGGATGTACAAGTGGATACACACAGATATGAGAAAAAATACATCCTTTGCCTTTCTTTTCTGTACATCTCACACTCACGTAATGAAGACACCGCAGTGAGGATATAATATCTCATATTATTCTCGACTCAACAGGAAAGACGGGATGGACTCAACAGAATTGCAGTGTGCCAGTCCAACCACACACGGCTGTTGCAGCATCAGCGGCAGAAATACATCGAATGACACATGCCGACCTAAACATCTCATTTAAACACACAATCAGTTTTTTCCTATGTACAATGCCCAGGTGAATCTGTACAACGAAATATATTGAAAAGATTTTGATCCCACACCCTGGGAATGCCACGAATAGAGGGATCCTCCATGGTGACAGAAAAGAGGGTGCGAAAAGAAAAGGAGAAACCCTCCTTGATCTGGGAACATTAATAATTGAGATGCTACAGCAGTCACACCAAGCTCAAACGGCAATAATCAGTGGACAGATACTGTGCCCCTTTCTGACAGCATACACACACCGCCCAGCTGAGCTTCACAAACACGACGGCACACACACACACTGCCTGAAAATGGCAGTGGAGGATACACACCCAAAAAATCTCAACCCACCACAACCTCTCCCTGAGCACAGCAAATTATGAGCGAGAAAAAGGAAAAAATTAGAAGATGTAGTGGAGGGTGGGAGAGAGAGCCTGGGTTGCTGCGGATGAATCAACCTGAGCAGTGCCGTCAGAAAGCAGCCTCCCTCCCCCTCTCTCTTCACCAGCAGCGTCCCCATCTCAGCCTCTCAAAACCCTTCCCATGCTCCTTTCTTCTCGGTTCCCGACCCTCCCGGGCGGCCGTGCTCCCGTCTTACCTGCGGCTTGCTGGGAGGCTGCCTGTTCCGGCGGTTGGGTCTGGGCCTGGTGCGGGTGTAGTGCCTCAGTGTGTGGCCTTCGATGGGCAGGTCCATAGGGGGCTGAGGAGGTGCAGGCTCCGAGCGCCGGGGCTCTCTGTTGCTAAGAGCGGCAGCAGCAGCAACGGGAGCGGCAGAAGCATCCGCCTCTCTCCCTGAGTAGGAGGAGCTTCCTGGCTTCAGCTGGCCTGCCGTGGTGACTGACAGCCCCGTCGCCAACGACAACGACAGGGCCCGCCTCCTCTCCTCCGTTCCTACCCTGGAGACCTGAGGCCCTCCCCCTCTTCTCTCCTCTACCTCCTGCTGGGGATGTGTGGCCGCACGCGCCTGCTGTTCCCCTTCCACATCTAACAAACCTGCAGAGAGAGAGAGAGAGGGAGGAAGGAAATAAGGGACAACAGAGGGAGATAGTGAGGGAGGGGTGAGACTGAAGCCTGTATGATGTGTGTATCTACATAGAGAGGAAGAAATAGATCGAGATAGATCGAGAGTGAAGGAGGGAGCGATGGATCTGCAGATATGCAGCAGAGGATACGAGAGGAAGCATAAAAGAACAGTGAAAAAGGGCAGGAAAAAGCAAGGGGGGAGATAAACCTGGATACCACGAAAGGTTCAGGATATCCACATGACAGATGCAGGCTGCCGGGGAATCTCACAAAAATGTGTAAAAACCTCAAAATCAATAATCAATTAAAAATGTATTTATAATTATAGTTTGCATATAGGAAATCAAGTCTAATTTAAGAGGATTACGGATTTTGGCACTGCAACATTATTTTTGTGACAATTAAGCATTTTCCCCACAAATTTTTACTGTAGTACTTTTCCGATTCTTCATTATTCTCAGTGGTGATTTTCATTAATATTTCTGTAATATTTTTACTGTATTACGAAAAACACTGTAATACATCAATTAGCCAGTAAATAACAAATACTACCAATACAAATACAACATACATACATACATATATACATACATACATACATATACACACACACACACACACACACACACACACACACACACACACACACACACACACACACACACACATATATATATATACACACACACACTCACCTAAAGGATTATTAGGAACACCTGTTCAATTTCTCATTAATGCAATTATCTAATCAACCAATCACATGGCAGTTGCTTCAATGCATTTAGGGGTGTGGTCCTGGTCAAGACAATCTCCTGAACTCCAAACTGAATGTCAGAATAGTAAAGAAAGGTGATTTAAGCAATTTTGAGCGTGGCATGGTTGTTGGTGCCAGACGGGCAGGTCTGAGTAGTCTGACCAGTAATCTGCTCAGTTACTGGGATTTTCACGCACAACCATTTCTAGGGTTTACAAAGAATGGTGTGAAAAGGGAAAAACATCCAGTATGTGGCAGTCCTGTGGGCGAAAATGCCTTGTTGATGCTAGAGGTCAGAGAAGAATGGGCCGACTGATTCAAGCTGATAGAAGAGCAACTTTGACTGAAATAACCACTCGTTACAACCGAGGTATGCAGCAAAGCATTTGTGAAGCCACAACACGCACAACCTTGAGGCGGATGGGCTACAACAGCAGAAGACCCCACCGGGTACCACTCATCTCCACTACAAATAGGAAAAAGACTCTACAATTTGCACGAGCTCACCAAAATTGGACAGTTGAAGACTGGAAAAATGTTGCCTGGTCTGATGAGTCTCGATTTCTGTTGAGACATTCAGATGGTAGAGTCAGAATTTGGCATAAACAGAATGAGAACATGGATCCATCATGCCTTGTTACCACTGTGCAGGCTGGTGGTGGTGGTGTAATGGTGTGGGGGATGTTTTCTTGGCACACTTTAGGCCCCTTAGTGCCAACTGGGCATCGTTTAAATGCCACGGCCTACCTGAGCATTGTTTCTGACCATGTCCATCCCTTTATGACCACCATGTGCCCATTCTCTGATGGCTACTTCCAGCAGGATAATGCACCATGTCAGAAAGCTCGAATCATTTCAAATTGGTTTCTTGAACATGACAATGAGTTCACTGTACTAAAATGGCCCCCACAGTCACCAGATCTCAACCCAATAGAGCATCTTTGGGATGTGGTGGAACGGGAGCTTCATGCCCTGGATGTGCATCCCACAAATCTCCATCAACTGCAAGATGCTATCCTATCAATATGGGCCAGCATTTCTAAAGGAATGCTTTCAGCACCTTGTTGAATCAATGCCATGTAGAATTAAGGCAGTTCTGAAGGCGAAAGGGGGTCAAACACAGTATTAGTATGGTGTTCCTAATAATCCTTTAGGTGAGTGTATATACACACACACACACACACACACACACACACACACACACACACACACACACACTGACTACTGACTAATAATATACTGACTAATTTATATACACACACAAGAGAGGTAAGCCTCTTGGCAAGGCTGCATTTATTTGATCAGATCTAAAGTAAAAATAGAACAATTGTGAAATATTATTACAATTAAAACAGTTTTTTGTACTATTTATACCTATGCAGCAGCTATTGTCATATGATCCTCCAGAAATCATTCTAATATGCTGATGTGCTGTTATTATTATTATCAATGTGGAAACAGTTGTGCTGCTTAATATGTTTGTGGAATTTTCTTTCATGGTTATTTGATTAATAGACAGTGTAAAAGCATCTTTTGTAACATAATAAATGTCGTTGTTGTCACTTTTGATCTTTAAAAAAAAAAAAAAATACATACATTCATTTTTTTTTTTTTACAGTAAGGATAATAAAAATGTCACAATACAAAAAAAAGGTCCAAATAACAGGCTTCATTTTCTTTAAGCAAATCATAATTTCTTCATCCGATTTATCATGGGGTGAAATGTGACTGGAATGAGAAAAAGACGACAGGTACACACAAAAGAGCAGAGGAAGAGAAGGGTGTGGGACTGGGGGAGGGGTTGTGTCATGGTTGTAAGCGGGTGGCCCCCCTCCCTTGTCTGAGGGGCTCAGTGGTGTGAGAGTAACAGGGCTATGCTCCAGTTAGCTGCTGCTAGCAGTGTGTTACACAGCTGATTATATATAGTAGAGACAGGGTGGGACCTCCCAAAATCAAACCCCCTGTTGTCTCAGGCTCACTCACACACACACACACATAGACCAATTAGACAGGGAGGGGAAATCCCATGAGAAGGGGATCCCGCTCTCACAGCCAGGACTTCAAACAACAAAGCACGCATTTGATGTCACATGTGCACCTACTACTACAGTAAATACTGAATCACATACACACTCAGTCGATCACATATTGGGCTTATTAAATCAGTTTACGTGTGCTATGGTAAAGGTTGTTGGTGAATGAGATCTGCCTGACCATATCCTTTTAATTGTCACCCCCTTTATGAGCATAGATCTGCACCTAAATGATTATAATTAATGAATGCTTTGGAATAAAGGTTGGTCTCTTTATAAAGAAGACACTCAGCAGATTATTGCAGAAGTGAACGCACTTAAAAAAAAAGGGTTTCACTTTATTTTAATGGTCCCTTTAACACAATCTGTTGACTACAAGTAACGTTACACCTACATGTCTACTAACTCTCATTAGAGTGTTAGTAGAGTATTAGTAGACTGGCAGGGGTTAGAATAAGTTTACATGTACTTGTAAAGTTACTTATAGTCAGTAAAAGTATAGTCTGATGGGAGAGCATCACAATAAAGAGTTAGCAGATATTAAGCAGACTGACTACTAATACGCTACTGAGAGTTGACATGTAGTTGTAACGTTACTTGTAGTCAACAGAATATTCAAAAGGGACCATTCAAAATAAAGTGTTACCAAAAAAAAGGGTAAAACAGTTATAGAAGTTTAAGGTTACTGTAAAGCAAATGCTGAACTAAACATAATACCAACATTTTTACATTTATTACAAATATATATTTTACAAAATAATTTGGAGTCCAAAACACCTATAAAATCAACCCAAATTTAAAGTTTATATCACAAAAATTGAGCCCGCTAAAATGTGTTAAAGTACTTTTTTTTATGGTAACGTAATGTCCAGTTTCATGAACTTTGAGTGTTTAAGCTTTCAAATGATGCCTAATTTATGATGATTACTAAAATATATGATAAAGACAAGTCAAGTGTCCTGCTACCAGGACACTGCCAGTACATTTGATCGGTTGTGTATACAGTATATAGTGCTGGTTTTGTTCAGATAAGAGCAATGACAAGTCTTTAACCCCTCCTGTTCTGACATCTTTGATGACTGCATAATTAAACAGAGCTCTGACCTCAACAGATGTGGTGTGTGGTTTTTTTTTAATTTATTTTTTTACAGCCAATCAGCTTTTAAGTAACATGCAGCTATGGTGTGACCAGTGTAAGATTCAAGATTCAAGATTCAAGAGTTTTATTTGTCACATACACAGTTATATACAGAATATACAACCGGCAGTGAAATGTAAAGCTACACCCAATCACATTTGATTTAGGAGTGTAAAAGCAAAGACAAACGGGAAAGAGGGAAAGAAGCACTTGTCGTCATCAAGACTCAAGGGACTTACTTTTGATGGAAGGGGCGGGACGGATGCTACGGGAGTGGAAGCTGTTCCTCCAGATGACGGGGACGTACTATGAAAAGAAAAACTGCAATCAAACTCTCACTTCACATTACTGCAACAACTTGAATTTATAAAGGAGTTCAAAGTTTCCTTGAGTGTGGAGAAGGTGCTATATGAATTAAACATATTATTATTATTATTATTAAATTCTAAAACAGATAAACTCTAAATTCTGATTGGATGAGCCGTGATGGAGCCACAGCTGATATAAGCGCACCTTATGGAAAAAAAAGAAATATTAAGAAAGAAAAAATATTTGCACTATTTCTGTTATTGAAGTTCAGATGTTATTGCCTTCAGTGACGCAAACCATGCTCTTTGGATCATTATGAAATCATTAAAGAAATTATGAAATTCAAATAAATTTTACTTTTACTCAAATTGTTATGCTAATAATTTGTCATTTCAATTAGAAACATACAAAAATAAAAGTACTTTTAATTAGTTGTGTCAGACTTTAGACCCCATTAAATAATATTGTGCAGTGCTGTTACTGTGCCATGGTAACTATAAAAACTCCAATATTAACTATAATGTTTTTATATTATTATACCATTTTATAAAACAATAATAAACACAAAAGGCTGTGTTACGTTGTGATTTTAAAATACTTATATATTATATAAAACATTTTTTAAAACAAATCTCTTATGGTGCAAGGTTGTATATATTTGATTAAAAAAACAGTAAAAACTGTAATATTGTGAAATATTATTTAATTTTCTTTTCATTCTTCTATTTTAATCAATTTAAATGTATTCCTGCGATGACAAAGCTAAATACTAACTAAATAATAATAGCCATTAATCCAGTCTTCAGTGTCACATGATCATTTAGAAATCATTCTAATATATTGAATTTGGTGCTCAAGAACATTTCTTATAATTATCAATGTTGAAAATGGCTGCTTAATATTTTGTGGAATCTGTAATTTTTCAGCATTCTTATATGAATAGAAAGAACATGAATTCAAAAGTTCAGCATTTATTTTAAATAAATTACCACCACTTTTGAAAATTTAATACATCTTTGCCTAAAGGTATACTATGTAACTTTTTGTTCAAAATTGATGAGTCAATACATCATCAATCCTTGTTCCAAAATGTGTTTTTGTGTTACCCTGATACACTATGGTAAGCCTATTATAAGTGTTTATTTTTCAGACCTGACGGGATGGTTTTCACTGGAAATTGAGTACACGTGTCACTCACCTATGTGTGTTTAGAGAAAAGTCTCTCCAGCTAATCTGACGCATGTCTGGTGTGGAGTGCCATAGGTTAGTGGTCACAACAAGCAACTTAGGTTGATATGGAGCATGTTAAATCTCCAATCTACGGGGAATCACCCGTTTTTTAAAAAAAAGAAGAATATACGAGAGTCTGCTGCAAGGCCGTAACCATGTCTTGAACATTGGGGGGGGGGCCAATTTATTTTTATAAAGCACAAAGAAATAGAACAGTGAACAAAATTCTAGGTCTAATTCTAGTTGGGAAATAATAATTTTAGGACTATTTGCAAATAATATTTGCATTAATTTGTGTCAAATATATCGTTAGTCTCGAGATTCTTCCGGTTACTGAATAAATGCATAGATCCGCTGTTTATACTTGAATTCCTTAGTGGTCTGGTGGTAGAATTTTTGTAAATCCTGTCGAAGGTTACAGGTTCTAATCCGCCCTCATATCGTTTTTTTTCTTCTTCATTAAAATCAAGATGTTCAATGATTGTATATTAAGAGCAGGGACACGTTTGTGTGCATTTTGTCATCTCAATCATTCTAACATTGACGAGTGCCGTTAGACCTGAGGCAGACCAGACTAAAAATTTAACTTTTAAACCTTTTTGTGATCCTAACATACAGGGTGCTGAGTAATGGAGTGCAGGAGAGCAGTGCAAGAATTTCAAATATTGGGGGGGGGGACTTGTCCCCCTCAATGTCTATGGTGGTCATGGCCCTGGCTGGCAAAATGAGAATGTGACAGAGCTCGTAATAAAACGAGAACCAACACTGTCTTGGCTTTTCAGAGGTGGCAAGAACTGAAGGATTTGAAATGTTGTAAAGGTGACATGGAGATGCTGTTTTTATTACTCAACAGGTGAGTAAGGTATTAACAGATAAATTGCCATATGTAGCTCTCTAATAGAGTTCATTATAAAGCATTATCTATTGTGAAGGGTCATTTCATTATGATTGTGAATTTATTTTCAAGGAAGTACAGTGTCTATTAATTGGTAAAGCTACAGTAACATCTTCAGCTAGTCAGCTTGAGATCCTTTCCATCTAAACTTGTTATATCTCTTCAGCCTTGTAGTGAATGATTTATGAGTAGTAGGATAACCATATTCATCTGCACAGTCACACAGAGCCAAAGCACAACCAAAATAATGTTCTTCCATAAAATGCATGCAGTTTTGTTTTTTTAAAGGGATAGTTCACCCAAAAATGAAATTGATGTTAATCTACTTACCCCCCAGGGCATCCAAGATGTAGGTGTCTTTGTTTCTTCAGAAGAACACAAATGAAGATTTTTCTTCCGGTAAGTGAGGTCAAAATACACAATATGGCGTAGAGATACGCGCGAGAGATCACTTCCGCCGCTTGTATCCGGTTGAGATACGCCATATCGTGCATTTTGACCTCACTCACCGGAAGTGATGGCGTGCTCAAGGCTGTTGTACAAAGATCGCATTCGAGGTAAAAAAAAAAAGGATATAAATACTGTCTTGTTTTTCGCACAAACCAATCGTTTCGTGTCTTAAGACATCAATGTGTCGTCACGAGCCGCAGGGTTTAATATGGATTTGTCTGTGCATTTTTTTTTACTCTCATAGTTCTCATACTCTCAACTGTGACCATTGACATGCATTATACGACTGACAGACTGCAACGGTTGGAATTAAAAATCTTCATTTGTGTTCTACTGAAGAAACAAAGTCATCTTGGATGCATATAAATATATAAACATATAATTTTCAATTTTGGGTGAACTATCCCTTTAACCGCTAGATGGACAAAAGTTACATAATATACCTTTAATAGAATTATTAATTTCTTTCAAAAAAGAATTCTGTCCCCAAACCTTTGAGAGTTAGTGTATGTTAGTTGTGAGTAGGTGGCAGATAAAAATGTTAAAATCGAATCGAGCAGACATGCTCGGTCCTTACATCATCTGTAGGGAATTCATGCTCCATCACTCTGAGCTGAGGAACATTAGTCTTGATATTGGTGGACTGGGAAAACTCCCTCATATGCTTGTCCTGAAAGCAAGAAAGATATATGCTGCATGTCATACATGCACACACACAATTCTCATGTGCACAATACACACAATCATAAATGCAAACACTTACCAGCTTCTCCTGAGCCACAAACAAATCCTGAAGAACTTCATCAATTATACTTTCCACCAGTGAGACACTGACAGACAGTTTCAGTTCACTGAGAAAGAGTGAGAGAGGGGAGCACAGAGTAAAATATATGTATATATATTAGTTAAGAGTTTAACATTGTATATAGTGATGTGCCTCCCACCTGAGCTTGTTTTTGATGCTGTTCTCTGCCTCTTGCATTGTGTTTTGAATGAAGCGTGCAGCCTGACGCGTCTTCTTGGCCACACGATCTGCCAGCTGCTCGCTGACACTTGACCTCTGGACGACTCTGGGGCAGGTCAGCTGGGAAGACTGCAGCATTGCGGTAGCCAGTTCCTGCACAAACCAAAAAATTAAAAAATAAAATCTGATTTCTACTGCCATTGAATTACAGTGACCTCCACTAAAGCAATCCGTACAACATAGCAGACTCAACAGAGAGTTCTGTATGCAAACACACACCCAAATAATAAACATGAATAAACTTCACCTGGATTTCCTCAGTGATCTCACTCCTCAGGGCTGTAGCTGCGTCATTGAGGATGCATTTCAGCATGTGACCACTAGAGGGCGCTCTGCCCAATTCATAGAGTCCTGCAAAAGACTGAGAGGCAAGACCAAATGTCAAACATCACAAGTGAGGGCATCTTTACATTGCTGTCGAAATTTAAAACAGAAAAATATATCGGTCAATACTACTATGCAGTGCATTTTTAATGTCCTCATCATATGTGTCTTAATATTATCATATAAATACATCCCCACATACATTTCTGAAATCTGGTATACCCTGTTATAAGTACACACATTTTTCAAACAGTACTGTATAACAGGAATGACTTGTACACTAGCTACTGTTAAAAGCTTGGGGAGATTATTTATTTATTTTTTTAAAAGAAGAAATTAGTACCAAATCACCAAATCAGCATATTAGAATGATTTCTGAAGGATCATGTGACACTGAAGACTGGAGTAACGATGCTGAAAATTCAGCTTTGCCATCACAGGAATAAATTACATTTTAAAAGTATTCAAATAGAATGCAGTTATTTCAAATGTTAATAACATTTCATAATATTTATGTTTTTACTGGAGTTTTGATCAAATAAATGCAGTTGGTGAGCACTAAACATTTAAAAAATCTTAGCGATTCCAAGCTTTTGAACGGTAGAGTATAAAACGATCAGATTTTGAATCTGTAATATTGCAAACCATGTAGATGTGTAATCTCATACACTAATGGCTGTCTTTGCATGTTGAAGCGCTTCCTCTGCAAGCAAAATGTCCGACTGCACCTCTTGTATATTATAGCAGGTTAAAGGATGCACACTTTCCTGTAGTTTTTTACAGAGATCCTGTACTAACTGAGCACAAAGAGAAAGAGACAGACACATTCTCATTAGTATGTATTACAGTCTACTATATCATAGGCTGTAATAATTAAAGTGGCATATAGGAAGAATATATCCAGGCAAACCTGTTCAGAGCGAGTGGTCTTCAATCCATGCTGCAGGTGAGACATTTCCTCACCCATTGCACACTGTCTCTGATTGTTCCTGCATAAAAAAGCCTGGATCTACATATACGCATACAAAAAGAGTCAGTTATAGCTTATCATCATCTGTTCTTTCAGCTTTCTATAGTACTGCAAATGAGAACTAACTTTCTGTAAAGCCTCCTCCGTCTTCTCTGGGGTGTTTCGACAGGCTTGAAGAATATCACTCACAGGAATGGACATGTTCTGTAGTGTCAAGTTCCTATTTGAACACACAAAGAAACAAGAAATAATTTTTTTTTTTTTTTTTACAAATACAAGTCACTGAAAAAACCCTGTAGGTAGGGGTTACTCTCACTTTTCCATGGCATTGGCCACATCCATAAATCCACCAGCAGTCACATTGTTCCGGTCCCAAACCAGCGTTCTGTCAGAAAACAAGGCACAACAGAGACATTTTATAATAAGGTTTCATTTGTTGACATTACTTCTACAGCATTCATTAGTCTTAGCTAATGTTAATCTTAAGGGGTTAGTTCACCCAAAAATTAAAATTATCCCATAATTTACTCTCCCTCAAGCCATCCTAGGTTTATATAACTTTTTTCTTTCAGCCACACAAGAAGTTATATAAAAAAAAAATATCCTGGCTCTTCCAAGCTTTATAATGTGAGTAAATGGTACCTTAGATTTAAAGCCCAAAAAGCACATCCATCATAAAAGTAATAAAGGCCTTCTGAAGAGAGGTGATGCATTTTTGTAAGAAAACTATCCATATTTATAACTTTATAAACTGGCTTCCAGTAACGGCCGTATACGAGTCTTGTTCCGGCGCAAGAGTGACCTCTGACCTGACACATGACGTATTGATGAACGTGGAAGCGCAGAGGATAGAGTAAAACAAAACACAAGTCACGAATTAGAAGTACAAAACGAGAAATGGAGGATTTTGATATAAAAGAAGATGAGCTTGAGTTTGTTGCCCAGCCCTATATTTGAAACACGAGAGGCGTCTACTCTCACCTAAGCTTACGCTACTCCTACATCCTATGTCATACATCGGGTCAGAGGTTACTCTTCTGCCAGAATTCGACTTGTGTACAGCCGTTACCGGAAGCCAGTGATTACAGTTTATAAAGTTATTAATATGGATATTTTTTCTTACAAAAACACATTGCTTCACTTCAGAAGGCTTTCATTAACCTGAGGCCGTATGGATTACTTTTAAGAATGAAGTCATATACACCTAGGATGGCTTTCGGTAAAAAAAATAAGGAACATTCTTATTAAGTAACATTAACAAAGGATAATAAATGCTGTTAAATTACATGTACTCATTGTTAGTTCATGACAGTTAATGCACTAATGTTAACAAATGAGACCTTATTGTAAAGTGTTAACAGCACAACTTCATGAGAAATGACGGTGAACATGATTTTGGATAAAACTGAACAAATGTTTTGTTGATCCTGAAAAAAGATTCCTGCCAGACATAGTCCTAACCCCATCACTAACCTTACCCTAACTACAAATTCTGTCTTGTTGACAGGAACAATGATCCAGGAACATTTCCAAGTCATGTGTGCATGTAAAATTACTTTAGCTTGGTGTTGATCATGAGGGCCTTTGCTAGCATCTTTGCTCCTGTGTCTCCTATACAATTTCCGCTGATATCAATCTTGGACAGGCTGGCATTGCTTCCCAGGCTGTTGATGAGGATGGTGGTACCTGTTTTCAACTTTGAGTCACATACAGAGAGAGACTCCAGTGGCTAAAAAGTGTGAAAAAGAAAGTGAAAGGTCACTATCGCACTAAAATTCATACAAGACAGCTATCATACATTTTCTTTATCAAGTTCCATTGATCTTACATTCTCATGTTATGGAGTCATTAACCTTTGGCTGTAAGTCTCATTAAGATTAAGTCTCTTCTATCAAGAGCAGGTTGGGTCGAGAGCGTGAGAGGCCAGCGCTGATTCTTTGGAGAGCATAAATGCTCTTATTAATTTAGATGACGTTATATAAAGTTGAGAGTTTGTTTTAATGAGTCCTATCTTTGAGTCAGAGCTGCTTGTGTAATTACTGAGCCCAGGCGTGCCTTGATGGAGAGGGATTCTGGGTAATTAAAATTCAAGTCTTGCTGGAGGAATGAGGGGGGCTGTCTCTATGGACCTTCTCTCTTTATTGGTGGTACTAGTATTACAGGCGTAAAAACACACAGAAGCACACATTCCAATTTCCACTGCGAATGGAGCCAAAGACAGCAGCTCTTCCTACTCTTAATGTTAAATGAGAGCTGTGGTCCATAGGTGGATGTTCTGGTGTACGCATCTATGGTGGATGGAGGACGTGTTCCAATTTTGCAGTAATACTCATATAATTTGGGAGAGGCTGACTGTATATGATATGACTGAGGCCTGATTCTAATAGAATAATGGAAAGTGTGTTTGTGTGTAGTGTTTCCGATATTACAAATGATGTACTCACACACTCCTCCTCCTGAATTAGCTGTACAAGGCGGTGTAACACATCTGTAAGAGCTCTGAGAGAAAAGGGAAATATGCCTCATATAAATGAAAGGAAAAGGAGGAATAGGTGGAGAGAGTGAGAAGGTGGACAGCACTAAAAGGTGGATCAATAACATTTTGAAGGAAATGTGTAATTTCAGCTCCACTAGCACAACCACGTAGAAATTTAACAGGTTTACTAAACAATCCCCATCAAGCAGTCAAGAAAAATGACACGCATCATCTAAAAAAACTTTAATAATCAACACCTAAACCACATGGCACTTACCTAGACTTCATGGCAAAATTGCGCCCGATTGAAAGGTGTCGAATAGAGTGACTGCGACCAATGGAGAGAATTAAAGTAACCATATTGCTCTCAAAACCTGAGAGAGAGAAAAAAAAAAATCAAATGATTAATTATTAGTTTTTAATTATTGATATTAATTTAGTCATGTTAGCAGTTTTATGACACTTAGCCACCAAATTAGACATGCCTCTTCTTTCTACATGCCATAACCATTTCATTTTTACCTGTCAAGCAGAGACAAAGCAATAAAACATTTTCCAAGTCACTTTTTGTTTCTTTATCTATTCCTTTTAGGATAATTGGTTGAGTAAGCTTTTAACAATTCATGAATATTTCTCATCCTGCAAAAAGTCGGCACAGAACACGTTCCAGGTACTAGTGTCTAATGAATAAGTACTAGTATCTATTAAATACTTACTTGTACCTAATAAATACATACTTATTAATTAGATACTTATTAGATATAAGTACTTATTTATTAAATATAAATACCAGTATCTAATAATAAGTACTAGTATCTAATGGTTAAGTACTTGTATCTAATGAATAAGCACTTGTAATGAATTAGTATATACTTGTATCTAATGAATAAGTAATTGTATCTAATGAATAAGTACTTGTATCTACTTAGTATGTACTTGTAACTAATTAGTATGCACTTGTATCTATAAATAAGTACTTGTATCTAATGAATAAGTATCACGTGTATCTAATGAATAAGTACTTGTATCTAATTGGTGTGTACTTGTATCTAATTGGTGTGTACTTGTATCTAATTGGTGTGTACTTGTATCTAATGAATAAGTAATTGTATCTAATGAATAAGTACTTGTATCTACTTAGTATGTACTTGTAACTAATTAGTATGCACTTGTATCTATAAATAAGTACTTGTATCCAATGAATAGGTACGTGTATCTAATTGGTATGTACTTGTATCTAATGAATAAGTACGTGTATCTAATTGGTGTGTACTTGTATCTAATTGGTGTGTACTTGTATCTAATTGGTGTGTACTTGTATCTAATTGGTGTGTACTTGTATCTAATTGGTGTGTACTTGTATCTAATGAATAAGTAATTGTATCTAATGAATAAGTACTTGTATCTACTTAGTATGTACTTGTAACTAATTAGTATGCACTTGTATCTATAAATAAGTACTTGTATCTAATGAATAGGTACGTGTATCTAATTAGTATATACTTGTATCTAATGAATAAGTATGTGTATCTAATGAATAAGTACTTGTATCTAATTGGTGTGTACTTGTATCTAATTGGTGTGTACTTGTATCTAATGAATAAGTACTTGTATCTAATTGGTATGTACTTGTATCTAATGAATAAGCACTTGTATCTAATGAATAAGCACTTGTATCTAATTAGTATATACTTGTATCTAATGAATAAGTACTTGTATCTACTTAGTATGTACTTGTATCTATAAATAAGTACTTGTATCTAATTAGTATATACTTGTATCTAATGAATAGGTACGTGTATCTAATTAGTATATACTTGTATCTAATGAATAAGCACGTGTATCTAATGAATAAGTACTTGTATCTAATGAATAAGCACTTGTATCTAATTAGTATATACTTGTATCTAATGAATAAGTAATTGTATCTAATGAATAAGTACTTGTATCTACTTAGTATGTACTTGTAACTAATTAGTATGCACTTGTATCTATAAATAAGTACTTGTATCTAATGAATAAGTACGTGTATCTAATGAATAAGTACTTGTATCTAATTGGTGTGTACTTGTATCTAATGAATAAATACTTGTATCTAATTGGTGTGTACTTGTATCTAATGAATAAGTACTTGTATCTAATTGGTGTGTACTTGTATCTAATGAATAAGTAATTGTATCTAATGAATAAGTACTTGTATCTACTTAGTATGTACTTGTAACTAATTAGTATGCACTTGTATCTATAAATAAGTACTTGTATCTAATTAGTATATACTTGTATCTAATGAATAAGTAATTGTATCTAATGAATAAGTACTTGTATCTACTTAGTATGTACTTGTAACTAATTAGTATGCACTTGTATCTATAAATAAGTACTTGTATCTAATGAATAAGTACGTGTATCTAATGAATAAGTACTTGTATCTAATTGGTGTGTACTTGTATCTAATTGGTGTGTACTTGTATCTAATTGGTGTGTACTTGTATCTAATGAATAAGTAATTGTATCTAATGAATAAGTACTTGTATCTACTTAGTATGTACTTGTAACTAATTAGTATGCACTTGTATCTATAAATAAGTACTTGTATCCAATGAATAGGTACGTGTATCTAATTGGTATGTACTTGTATCTAATGAATAAGTACGTGTATCTAATTGGTGTGTACTTGTATCTAATTGGTGTGTACTTGTATCTAATTGGTGTGTACTTGTATCTAATTGGTGTGTACTTGTATCTAATTGGTGTGTACTTGTATCTAATGAATAAGTAATTGTATCTAATGAATAAGTACTTGTATCTACTTAGTATGTACTTGTAACTAATTAGTATGCACTTGTATCTATAAATAAGTACTTGTATCCAATGAATAGGTACGTGTATCTAATTGGTATGTACTTGTATCTAATGAATAAGTACGTGTATCTAATTGGTGTGTGTACTTGTATCTAATTGGTGTGTACTTCTAATATCTAATTAATTGGTGTACTTGTATCTAATTGGTGTGTACTTGGTGTGTACTTGTATCTAATTGGTGTGTACTTGTATCTAATTGGTGTGTACTTGTATCTAATGAATAAGTAATTGTATCTAATGAATAAGTACTTGTATCTACTTAGTATGTACTTGTAACTAATTAGTATGCACTTGTATCTATAAATAAGTACTTGTATCTAATTAGTATATACTTGTATCTAATGAATAAGTAATTGTATCTAATGAATAAGTACTTGTATCTACTTAGTATGTACTTGTAACTAATTAGTATGCACTTGTATCTATAAATAAGTACTTGTATCCAATGAATAGGTACGTGTATCTAATTGGTATGTACTTGTATCTAATGAATAAGTACGTGTATCTAATTGGTGTGTAATTGGTTGTTGTATCTAATTGGTGTGTACTTGTATCTAATTGGTGTGTACTTGTATCTAATTGGTGTGTACTTGTATCTAATTGGTGTGTACTTGTATCTATGAATAAGTACTTGTATCTAATTGGTGTGTACTTGTATCTATGAATAAGTACGTGTACCCAATGGGGATTATTAGATTGTAATATTGGTGGATTGATAGTATGCACTTGATAGTATGCACTTGATTGTATGCACTTGATTGTATGTATTTGATCTAATTAGTATGTACTTGATCTAACGAGTATGTACTTGATTGTATGTACTTGATCTAACTAGTATGTACTTGTATCTAACTAGTATATACTTGTATCTAATGAATAAGTACTTGTATCTAATTAGTATATACTTGTATCTAAAGAATAAGTGTATCTAATGAATGACATTACTCCAGGAGGATAGCCCATCGTTTCAGCGTTTCAGCGTTTCAGCGACAGAAGAGACACAAGGAGCCTGTGGCAGGGTATTCAGACCATCACAGACTATAAGCCCCCTGCAAGGACATGTGACAGCTCCACCCCCCTGCTGAATGAGCTGAACACTTTCTTTGCTCGCTTTGAAGCACACAACAGCACCACTGCACAGAAGTCTCCACCTCCTCCGGATGACCTGATGTTGTCACTGCCCAGGGACAGCGTGAGAAGATCCCTCAGCAGGGTCAACGCACGCAAAGCTCCAGGTCCTGACAACATTCCTGGACGTGTAGAGAGACTGTGCAGAGGAACTCACTGATGTCTTCACAGACATCTTCAACATCTCACTGAGTCAAGCTGTCGTCCCCACATGCTTCAAAGCAACCACCATCATTCCAGTCCCCAAGAATTCATCTCCATCCTGCTTCAATGACTACCGTCCAGTCGCACTTACCCCCATCCTTATGAAGTGCTTTGAGCGGCTAGTCATGCACCACATTAAGTCTGTCCTCCCCCCCTCCCTGGATCCCTACCAATTTGCATATCGGTCTAAACGCTCGACCGATGACGCCATCGCCACTACCGTCCATTCAGCACTCACACACCTGGAAAATAAAGACACTTATGTCAGAATGCTGTTCATAGACTTTAGTTCAGCATTCAATACAATCATCCCTCTACAGCTCACTCAAAAACTGTCACAGCTGGGACTCAGCACATCGATGTGCAACTGGTTGCTGGACTTCCTGACGGGAAGACCTCAGGCAGTTCGGTCGGCAGTAACTCATCCAGCTCCATCATCATGAACACTGGAGCCCTCAGGGATGTGTGTTGAGCCCCCTCCTTTTCACTCTGCTGACACATGACTGCACACCCATACACAACAGCAATCTCTTCATCAAGTTTGCGGACGACACGACCGTAGTAGGTCTCATTAGCAACGATGATGAGACAAACTTCAGGAACGAGGTGAGCCGCCTGGCCAGGTGGTGTGGCGACAACAATCTCTCTCTGAACGTGGAGAAGACGAAGGAGATTGTTGTTGACTTCAGGAGAATGCACACCCAGCACGCTCCTCTGACCATCAACGGTGTGACCGTGGAAAGGGTGAGGAGCACCAAATTTCTGGGTGTACATATCACAGAGGACCTCTCCTGGACCGCCAACACCACAGCACTGACCAAGAAAGCACAGCAGCGACTTTACTTTCTCCGTAAGCTGAGAAGAGCCGGAGCCCCAGCCCCCATCATGCGCACCTTCTACAGAGGCACCATCGAGAGCATTCTGACCAGCTGCATCACTGTGTGGTACGGCGCCTGCAACGCATCCTGCCGTAAAGCACTTCAGCGCATAGTGAGAGCAGCTGAGAAGATCATTGGCGTCTTGCTCCCACCCCTCCAGGACATTTATAACTCCCGCCTCTCCGCAAAGCCCTCATCATTGCGAGAGAGACCCCACCCACCCATCGCACAGCCTCTTCAGTCTGCTGCCATCAGGGAGGAGGCTACGCAGTCTCCAAGCAAGGACCAGCAGACTGAAGGACAGCTTCATTCCCCAAGCTGTCAGGGCATTGAACTCCCTCTTCTGCCCCACGCACCTGATCTGGGAATCTTTGACTTTGAATAGGTACTTAATTAGTATGCACTTGTATCTATAAATAAGTACTTGTATCTACTTAGTATGTAATTGTATCTAATTAGTATGCACTTGTATCTATAAATAAGTACTTGTATCTAATTAGTATATACTTGTATCTAATGAATAAGTATGTGTATCTAATGAATATGTACTTGTATCTAATTAGTATGTACTTGTATCTAATTAGTATGTACTTGTATCTAATTAGTATGTACTTGTATCTAATTAGTATGTACTTGTATCTAATAAATAGGTACTTGTATCCAGTTAGTATATACTTGATCTATGAATAAGTACTTGTATCTAATGAATAAGTACTTGTATCTAATTAGTATGTACTTGTATCTAATTAGTATGTAATTGTATCTATGAATAAGTACTTGTATCTAATGAATAAGTACTTGTATCTAATTAGTATGTACTTGTATCTATGAATAAGTACTTGTATCTAATGAATAGGTACTTGTATCTAATTAGTATATACTTGTATCTAATGAATAGGTACTTGTATCTAATTAGTATATACTTGTATCTAATGAATAAGTACTTGTATCTAATTAGTATGTACTTGTATCTAATGAATAGGTACTTGTATCTAATTAGTATGTACTTGTATCTAATGAATAGGTACTTGTATCTAATGAATAGGTACTTGTATCTAATGAATAAGTACTTGTATCTAATTAGTATGCACTTGTATCTATGAATAAGTACTTGTATCTAATGAATAAATACTTGTATCTAATTAGTATGCACTTGTATCTATGAATAAGTACTTGTATCTAATTAGTATATACTTGTATCTAATGAATAGGTACTTGTATCTAATTAGTATATACTTGTATCTAATAAGTATTTGTATCTATGAATAAGTACTTGTATCTAATGAATAAGTACTTGTATCTAATTAGTATGTTCTTGTATCTATGAATAGGTACTTGTATCTAATTAGTATATACTTGTATCTAATGAATAAGTACTTGTATCTAATGAATAAGCACTTGTATCTAATTAGTATGCACTTGTATCTAATTCATATGTACTTGTATCTAATTAGTATGCACTTGTATCTATGAATAAGTACTTGTATCTAGTTAGTATATACTTGTATCTAATGAATAGGTACTTGTATCTAATTAGTATATACTTGTATCTATGAATAAGTACTTGTATCTAATGAATAAGTACTTGTATCTAATTAGTATGTACTTGTATCTATGAATAAGTACTTGCATCTAATGATTAAGTACTTGTATCTATGAATAAGTACTTGTATCTAATAAATAAGTACTAGAAGAATGAAAATAGAAATTAGTAAGTTTTAAAGATCAAATGTAAAAACAGCTTGCCAAAGAGAGACAGTGCAGCAGAATGCCAATTACACATGGCCTTGTTACAGGTTTTTAAAAGCTGTGCTTCTGGCATTAAAATTGTATTTTGAAAAAGCAGCTCTTATGCACAAGACGCAAAACAATGACGTTGTCTAACAGATGTTTATACAGAAGAACTATTTAAAAAGCCGCACAATGGAACTCAAAAATGCATTCTATGTGAACCCTCCCACCAAAGTTCACCTATCATGCTCTCGGCTCTTGATATCCCATATATGGACTGCTTAACGTAAATACTCGAAATGACTGACAGGCAGAAAGTGCATTTCAGAACAGTTATTTCAGTGATATATTGAAGGAATTTTATGCATACCATTCCATACATTTCCATAAATCGCTTACAGAACCTTTCATATAATCATTACAAGTATCAAATGATTTCCAGTGCTCCAGTCATCCATGTTTTCACCTCTTATAATTCAAATATCTCTCTCACTTATTTCACACTGACACCAGCCTCCCTCTCTCCTTTGTGTGTGTGTTTGTATATGTGTTCAGACAGGTGTGATGATAGCCCTGCAGCGGCACAGTGTGAGTCCAGTGGGTCATGTGCTATTCTGACTGATGTGTTGAGCTTTCTCCTCATGTAGCCAATACAACAGCGCCTATATTTGCTTCGTCTCCTCTTGGGTTATAAAAATAACATGGCCTGATTCCATCTTCTCCCAGGGTTCAATATTTTCACAAGCTTCTGTCTTGAAAAGCAACACTAATTGCTTCGAGAACCATCGAAAACATCCAAAATTATTGAATTTTCTATTAGGCAGATATCTAGTGCATATTACAAGCATACAATGAACTAAGGAATATTCCGGGTTAAATACAAGATAAGCTCTATCATCAGCATCTGTGGCACGCTGTTGATTACCATAGACAATGAATTTCACTTCTCTCATTTTTAAAAAACAAAGGAAATTGTGTACAGTAATAAAAGAGGGCTTAAAAACACAAATGTAAAGCTTGCACTTTTGTTAACACATTTACATGAATTCTTCATTAAAATATTTAATATTTGACTATTTACTATTGTCAGGAATTTTTTTTAGATATTTAATGTACTGTTGTTAAGTTTTCCATGTTTAAATCTTTAAATTCCACAGATTTTCTCTAAAGAATCTATGCCAAAAAATGCAGTAAGTGTCTACAAATATTATCAGGTCTTATCTTATGAAAAGAAGAGGTTTTCTGAGAGGCACAGCACAAATGCACACACACAGCGCGTCAGATTCATTTATACCTCCATCTCTCCATGTATCAGTCAGATATGATGTATAACCCATTGTAAAGAGAGACCTTGTAACCCCTCTAGTGCTGTTGTGAGACAGTCAGTGAGAGCAATATAATAAATCTGACAGAAATAAAGAGGAAGGTATAAAGGGGGGTTAATAAAGCGCTGGGACCGTAAATGAGAATAAAACAGGAGACCGTACCGTTGTCAGACAGATCCAGACTACGGATGGCCTTGGCCTCGAAGATGTGTTCCTGAATCACCTGAGCTCCAGCTGACCTCAGCTACATGTACCACAACATCACACACACAATTTTAAGAAAAGATTTATACAATATTTTGATGTGCGTGTCAGTGTGTGTACCTCACAGCAGCTGATGTCAAGCTCCAACTCAGATAGATGAGTGTTCGTGGCCAAGCCCTGTAGTAACAATCTAAACAACATTAACACTGGGTATTAATAATGATGAAGAAAAATACACAACTGTTCAGAAGTTTTAGAGGTAAGATTTTTTAGAAGGATTAAATTGATAAAAAGGGACAGAAAAGACATTTTTAACATTATGAAAGATTTCTTTCAAATAAAAGCTGTTTTTTTACTTTTGAAGGGTGTGGAGATATTATAATCAAAGCCTTAATCAATATTTATCCTCCTTTATATTAAGGTGATTTAAATTATTTCTTCTAGTTTGTTTATTATTCTTTTCATATGTTCTCTAAAGTCTGTATTTTGTTTCATTCCTTTTACTGTAACACTATGTTATAGAATTGTATTTATTTTATATTTATAAAGCTTTTATTTTTCGTTGCATCTTCCATCAGAGAATAAGATGAATATTGTCTGTACATCTTACTGAGAGAAATAATATGTTATCAGTATGTTTTGGAAAAGGTTCAACTCAACCTTGAAGAAGCTGTGTATCTGTGTATGTGGGCTAGTATTCTTTGTTACAGATCAGTATTGGAGGTAGACAACAGGCATCCTAGGGAGATTGACAGACGTGTTGTTCCGGACAAGCTGGTGCCTATTCCCGACCTGGAAGGTCACGATGGGCTTAATTCTGGGGTGCAAGCATCAACATCATGGAGATATGCTTCTGATCCATGTGTGGAAATTTACTGATCTATTTTTCTCTTAGCCATCAGAATCATTCAACCTATAGTAATGACGTAGCTAGACCTTGAAAAAAAGTATAATTGTGTTGAGAAAAATTGTATATGCAGATAGCACGGCCTACAAACTCTGTGTGAAACTTGAAGCCGGCTTCTGCTGATGAACCCTCAAACCTATTCTTCAGTAAATTCTTCTTTCAATTAATTGCACCTCTGACTCTTGGTCTTTTTTTTCGCATTTGGTCTAGGGTCCATAAACTGTTGTCCCCAAAACTTTCCATTTCTCAAAGAATACTTTGTCATGGTTTCCACAAAAATAGGCAGCACAACTGTTTTCAACATTGATAATATTAAGAAAGGTTTCTTGAAAACCAAATCAGCATATTAGAATAATTTTCAGTTTAGTCCAAAATTTCTGAAGAGACTCGATCACTTTATATGATGAACAGATTGAATTTAGGCTTTTATTTACATATAAACATTGATCAGCGAACATAAACAGAAGCTCAACCGAACCTGCTTGGTGCATGAGAACAAGCCTCACTGGTTCTTGCTGAAGCTCAAATGTGTTGCGTAACACACAACAATGAACCTCACTGGTTCTTGAAGAAGCTCAAATGTGCTGCGCAACACGAGAATGAACCTCATTGGTTCTTGAAGAAGCTCAAATGTGCTGCGCAACACGAGAATGAACCTCATTGGTTCTTGCTGAAGCTCAAACGTGCTGCGTAACACGAGAATGAACCTCATTGGTTCTTTCTGAAGCTCAAACGTGCTGCGCAACACGAGAATGAACCTCATCGGTTCTTGCTGAAGCTCAAACGTGCTGTGTAACACGAGAATGAACCTCATTGGTTCTTGCTGAAGCTCAAACGTGCTGCGTAACACACGTGAATGAACCTCATTGGTTCTTGCTGAAGCTCAAATGTGCTGCGTAACACATGAGAATGAACCTCATTGGTTCTTGCTGAAGCTCAAATGTGCTGCGTAATCTGAATGAATCTCATTGGGTCTCACACATCAAGCGAAGATGCTTGAGCTTCCATTTACCAACTGATGTGTGAGTTGAATGTTTATGTGAATAAAAGCCTAAATTCAATCTATTCATCATATAAAACGATCATGTCTGTTCAGAAAATTTGGACTAAAATGCTCAATTCATATGGATTAGTTTTATGATTTCTTTATGAACTTTTTGAACCGTCAAAGTCGTAGTTGCGTAGCTGTCAATGAAGGGACAGAAAGCTCTCAGATTTGATCAAGGAGTTCTTCATTCGTGTTCCAAAGACGAACGACAGTCTTATGAGCTGGTGAAGGTGAGTAATTAATGAAAGAATTTTCAATTTTGGCCTAACCATCCCTTTAAGGCTTGTCATAGGAGATGTTTTTAAGCTTATAACACATATACTACATTCATGTTAATATTGGAACAAAGCCCATACCTGAGAGCCTCTGGAGGTAGTTTAGTTCCAGCCAATCCCACGTATTTTAACACAGTGCTCTTGCTAAAGAAATCCCTCACACTGCGAGTGACCTCTCGTACTTTCCTAGAACAGCCACACAGATCAGTATGTACATGCTGTATAGAGATGCTTATACTTCATAATGTCACTTTTGATGGCTCACCTATGAGAAAAAGTGTTCCTGGAGAGGTTGAGGTAGCTCAAAGTAGTGCAGCAGCCGACGGACAGAGACACAAACAGCTGGAGAGAAATAGAAAGAGAACGGTCAGGGGTACTTCAGATACTTTACCGAAGTGAAAAATTCAAGCATTATTTGGTAAACAAACGACCCAGCTTTTGGGTACAAATGGTCTCATTCCCAGTCTCATGGGCTAATATTGGATGAATATTATACCATAATATTCACACCACAAAATTAGCAATCAAATAAAATGTAGAATATAACTGATGGGACTCACTGTGTCTAGGGGGCAGTCTGTGTAGCTCAGGTCCAGGTGAGAAACTGCATTTGGAGCAGTCAGGAACTTAAAGAGGCTCTAGAAGAGAGACAGACAAGCGTGTGATTTCAAAGGCGTCCTGTCCCAAGTGTTCTCCTATTCACTCTTTTTTGCAAAATTTTGCAATGATGGCAATGAATAAAACCTGTGCTACAAAAAACATATGCCGCGATGTGAAACCTCCCCACAAAAACAAGACATGGCTTCTATTCTCACAATTATTTAATGGCAGCAAACAAAGTTTATAGTCCCTCATAACAAAAAGTTAATGTACTGAAACAGATCATTAATACAGAAGATAACATCCCACCAGCTCTCTAAAACTCACCACAGCCTCTTCTGTGGCCAGGCAGCCGATGTTTCCACTCAGATCTAGGTGGGTCAGAGTGTTGCAGAGAGATGTACTTTGATGAAGAACTTGAACCAGAGAACCAAGGCCTAGGGTAACAGGAAGACCCTAAATTAGCAATCAAAAGTACTTAAAAAGGACAAAAGGATTACAAAAGGAGTAAGAGATAAAAACTGCACCTTTCGGGGACATGGAGACCTTGGAGAGGTACAGCTGACTGAGGCCATGGGACAATTTGTCCAAACTCTGACTGAGAGCAATTACACCTGAGTGCAGATAAACAGAGAAATCATAACATCAGAAGACTGTAAACAGACCGAAACCTAATCTCAGATTACAGAGAATATGTGCATTAGAACCTTTATCCTCTATAGCATTGAGAGACAGGTTGATGACATGAACAATAGAGGAAGAACTGTTTCGAAGAGCGGAGGCCATCTTGACAGCAAAATCCCTGCATTGTGGATTAAAAAAAAAAAATCAGCTTACTCCAAAGTAACGCTCAGAAATTGGGTAAATGTGTTTAACTTTTCATAAGTGCAGGGGCCTTGATTAAGCTCACATTTTGAGTCCGCTGGCCTCCAGACTGACCTCCTCTAGAGCACCGGACCGGATGATCATATAGAGGACCTGCTCCTGCACATCAGGGGTCTGAAAACAAAGAGCAGAGGTTCTCAGTGTTTTTGGAGGCAAACAGACACACCCGGCGCAACGCAACACCAGACGCAAGTGTTTTATTGGTATTTTCAGCCAGACGCGGTTATCATTTCACATCCAGCGCCACGTTGTTTAAATAGCAAATGCATCTGTTCGCCCATGGCCATGCTGGTCTGAAAACGAGGTGTGTTCAGGCGCATTGTTGGCACGTTGCAATTTTGAGGCAACTGAAAACGACTGTGCAGTATTTACTTTATAGACTCCGCAGTATGTTTTGTGTTATTTAAACAGCGTGTTAGTAATATGCGCCTATGGGCGGGTGCACAACGCACGTACACTCAGCTTATTGCACACACAGGGACGCGCAGCAGCACACAAACATTTTTAAATCTAAAAAATAAAAGGATTCCTCTCTGGAGAAGCGTTCAGTCTTTCCACTCGCAAATTCTGCCATGTAAATAACGAATCTTCCATGGTGCAAGCACAACCGGCTTTTAAAGGGAATGGGAGATGAGAGACTCTGATTGGTTTATTGCACGTTACGCTCAAAACACACCCATGACTCATTAAGACACTAGGTACAACCTTTCTGGACCATGCAGACCTAGCTGCCGACCGTTTTTTCCGTCGTTAAACTAGCAAAAGTGGATTCGGACACACCCTAAGTGCACCTGCACCATATAAACATGTTGAATGGGAAGAATTGTGATTTGTGCAGCCACAAAAAAATTGAAAAAATTAAATAAAGAATAGGCTTGTTTGATTGATTCGAGAAAGTGGCTTCAGCTACAATTTCTTGTTCTACCCATTCTTCAATCCTCTCTCTGTTTCTCCCCATCTAATGAGTATACTGTATCACACACAGATCAAAGTCACCCTTGAGCATGTCTTCTGTTGTTGTCATGGTCAGACAGCAATTTATTATTTGGGAAGTGGCCTATATCTGACCTTTCCACAGCCAGGAGCGAGAGGAGATGGAGGTCTTGCATCACTGAATAAGCCAAGTCTAAACAAGAGCAACAATTCTGCTCCAAGTTAAAGGTAGGTTAGGCAATGTTTTTCATAAACACTGTGTTGTACTGGTTAAAACTCTCTACACATCCTGATAGCAATCAATAATAGAAGTGGTTTAAATATTAAAGTCCCCCTGTGGTGAAAATCAAGTTTTAATGTTGTTTATATGTTTATGTGGTGCTTTTTAATATGCTTTAAGACAAACCATGTGCCAATTCATGTCAACACCATTGCTGAGTATTTTCTCTTTAAAACTGCAGTGATCTCAAAAACGCTATTTGAAATCGCTGATGTCACAAACTACCTTGTAACCGATCACATCGACGTGTGGGCATGGTTTAGCATATTATTAACTATGACATCTGAAGTAGGGGAGTCTCAAGAGAAGCCAGGTTATCCCGGTATTTTTTTCTGTTGATATGAAAAATTGTGTAGATTTAGCAATATAGCAGGTGAATTGTGTACATTACGATGTTATGATGTACAATTTGCCTTTCTCCACTAATGGTCCGAGTTGTTCAAAGCGTTTCTAAGGATGCTGATTGTTAGAAGGCAGCTGTATGAGATGGAGAATGGGGAACATGGTTTGTGTAACATTAGCAACACATTATAAGCTGTTACATTACATTTAAATATGTAATTTTGGTGATATTTAATACATATACCTTCTGTGGAAGATGGCAACCTGTGACATTCATACTCTGATCTTTTCACGCCCTCAATTACACTCACCTAAAGGATTATTAGGAACACCATACTAATACTGTTTGACCCCGTTTCGCCTTCAGAACTGCCTTAATTGTACGTGGCATTGATTCAACAAGGTTGAATGCTGAAAGCATTCTTTAGAAATGTTGACCCATATTGATAGGATAGCATCTTGCAGTTGATGGAGATTTGTGGGATGCATATCCAGGGCACAAAGATCCCGTTCCACCACATCCCAAAGATGCTCTATTGGGTTGAGATCTGGTGACTGTGGGGGCCATTTGAACTCATTGACATGTTCAAGAAACCAATTTGAAATGATTTGAGCTTTGTGACATGGTGCATTATCCTGCTGGAAGTAGCCATCAGAGAATGGGTACATGGTGGTCATAAAGGGATGGACATGGTCAGAAACAATGCTCAGGTAGGCCGTGGCATTTAAACGATGCCCAATTGGCACTAAAGGGCCTAAAGTGTGCCAAGAAAACATCCCCCACACCATTACACCACCACCACCAGCCTGCACAGTGGTAACAAGGCATGATGGATCCATGCTCTCATTCTGTTTACGCTAAATTCTGACTCTACCATCTGAATGTCTCAACAGAAATCGAGACTCATCAGACCAGGCAACATTTTTCAAGTCTTCAACTGTCCAATTTTGGTGAGCTCGTGCTAATTGTAGCCTCTTTTTCCTATTTGTAGTGGAGATGAGTGGTGCCCGGTGGGGTCTTCTGCTGTTGTAGCCCATCCGCATCAAGGTTGTGCGTGTTGTGGCTTCACAAATGCTTTGCTGCATACCTCAGTTGTAACGAGTGGTTATTTCAGTCAAAGTTGCTCTTCTATCAGCTTGAATCAGTCGGCCCATTCTCCTCTGACCTCTAGCATCAACAAGGCATTTTGGCCCACAGGACTGCCGCATACTGGATGTTTTTCCCTTTTCACACCATTCTTTGTAAACCCTAGAAATGGTTGTGCGTGAAAATCCCAGTAACTGAGCAGATTGTGAAATACTCAGACCGGCCCGTCTGGCACCAACAACCATGCCACGCTCAAAATAGCTTAAATCACCTTTCTTTCCCATTCTGACATTCAGTTTGGAGTTCAGGAGATTGTCTTGACCAGGACCACACCCCTAAATGCATTGAAGCAAATGCCATGTGATTGGTTGATTAGATAATTACATTAATGAGAAATTGAACAGGTGTTCCTAATAATCCTTTAGGTGAGTGTATGTGTTTCTTTGGCAACACTATCAATGCCTGAATCTACAGCAGTCAGGTGGTACAAGTCAGAGCTTAGTTATTTATGTTCATTGTAATGTTATGTGCTATGTAACTTAAGGTGCCGCTATTAACCCTTTTTGAATATTAATGTGTAATGTAGCTGTCTGTGAACATAAACAACCTGCAAAGTTATTGGCTCTGAAAACATTCTGTTCTACATTGTCCACCCGCAAACAACTTGACCTGCCCTCAATCGCTGTGGCTAGCTGCTGGTTCCTGTTGTGTACATGTAGAGAAGGCTTTTTTCTGCTCTGCAAAAGCAAATTGTCTTTGCAAACACTTCCAAAGGATGAGGATATGAAGAGTCAGTGGTTAAAATGACCACCGTGATACAACAGCAGTACAAGCTTCTGACGATTGCTTATCAAATCTCTGTGAGGACTAAATGGGATTTACAAAACGCTTATCCATTACAGTAAATAAATTATTAATTAGATAAACGCACTAAATAAATGCAATAAATTAGAAATATACACATGGGTTTGTTGATGGACAAACACTTGGACACACATTTGTTAATGCTGATGGTGAGGAATTACAGTTGCAACATCTCATAATGTACGACAAACTGAGCAGCGTATCAATGAGAAACATCTTGCTCAAGTCATCCTTGACATTGAGGTTCGGGTTGAATAACTAGTTCTTACAATATTCCTTCATCATCTTCTTTTTCTCTCTGACCCGCTGCTTGCTGGACTCCTGAAAATACTGAAATGGAATTGATTAACTGGTCAATGAGCGCGATCGATAGGATTTTCTCACAAAGGAAGGGTGCCCCGGGAGAACCCACCTGCCCGGACGGGACCTTTGCTGCAGGGTACGTGATGGACGCATGGAACAACTGGCAAGTCCTGTGCCTGGAGGCTCTGTCCGTGGAGGATGCGGAAGATTTATACATGATTGGATTATTGATGGCGGGGTTCCTATTCTTTGGCATTGGGATTGCCCTGACCTATCGGAAGATTGGTAAGACAGCTGCAAGCAAATTCACCCAGCCGCTGTCTGTGGAAATTAAGGAATGCTTCGGGATTGTGTGTGACCGTTTGAAGGAATTAGATCAGAGAGTGATACAGATTGAGGAACTGAACCGTAACAACGCAGTCCGGACTGCGGATACGCAGGGAAGAGTGGGCTCCATCGGGGGTCAGATCGGTGGACTTTTACGGACTGTAACCGGTCTGGCCATGAGGCTGGACGTAATGTCTAGGGAAACTGCACGGACCGGACGCGAGTGCTGAGGACCAGAACTGATTGATTGATTATGATCCGGACAAATTACCGAAGATCATCAAATGGATTAAAAAATTGTATTTGCCTGACCTAATCAACTACCCCACCCGAACCTCACTTGTCCCTATCTCTCGGTTGGGAGGTCAGCCTGACAGCTTGGTCTGCTATCTTTCCCTGTGCACTGCCTTATCTCCCTTCAAGGACAAACCATAGAACTGAACTCGAAAACATCTGAAGTTATGGCTAACATTCTCACACAACACAATCTCAGACTCACTCGCACCATACACACCCGATCCCGATCCCAGCCCCACTCCATCCGTCTGCCTGTCTTTATCTATCTCCTCTCCCACTCCATACAAAAAATATTTCAAAATTGCCTACCCTACCTTTAACAGCTTTCTTTATCAGTATTCATTATTATTGGCCGATTACAGTAGTATTCATACATACCAGTTTGAAGTCCTTGCTGTATATCTTGGTAAACCACTGATTGAAGGACAGAGCACCCACCGCTAAAGCCAAGTCCCTGTTAACATTTTAACAGATCATTATTAAATACAAAAAAAACTAAATAAAATACTATAATAAAATACGCCCTTTCAAACGTTTGGGTCAGTAAGGTTTTTTAGTTTTAATAGTTATTTAAATAGTTTGTTAATTAATAGTTTCTAGTAAAGATTTTCATATTGTTACAAAAGAATGTATATTTCAAATAAATGCTGTCCTTTTTAACTTTAAAATATTAAGCAGCACAACTGTTTGCAACATTGAAAATAATAAGAAATGTTTCTTGAGTACCAAACCGTCATATTAGAATGATTTCTGAAGGATCATGGGACACTGAAGACTGGAGGAATGATGCTGAAAATTCAGCTTTGATCACAGGAATAAATTACATTTTAAAATATATTACATTAGAAGAAAACAGTTATTTTAATTAGTAATAATATTTCACAATATTGCTGTTTAACTGTTTTTAATGCAGCCTTGATGAGAATAAGAGACTTCTTTCAAAAACATACAAAAATCTTACTGAGCCCAAACGTTTGAAAGGTAGTGTATATTAAAGTTTTAAATATTCAGAATTAAATATATATTTAGATATTAGATAGTTTTTAATCTATACATTTTTCTTCTTAATCAGAGATATAAGTTTCCTTGTATACCTGCTGTCTAAATGACTGAAGTCTATGAGGTTGAACACCCGACAGTTCTGAACATGGTAGATATTATCAACATCCTAGAAACAGAAGGAAGAGTTTTTAAAACCATCCTTGGTAAACCTTTGACATTTTGATTTGCGTTAGTAGTGACAACCACAGACCCACTGAACTTCCACACAGCATGGGAATTCGTTGAAGTCACACAACGCTGCATAGGTGTCCGAAAAGCCTCCTGTAAGGGACCAAAGAGCATGAAGAAATCAAACGAAAGCACTTTGATATCTAAGTAACATCTAGATGTGATTGTCAACAGTCATCTGACCACATGGTCCAACTGATCCATTCACATGTTCTTCAACTCTGGAGGAAAGATTGCATAGCCGCTCTCGAAGATCAGGAGGACTTTTCCTTAGCAACTTCCTGAAAGTAAGAAAAAAAAATGAAAGGGGATAAAGGAAGTGTAGGATCAGTGTACACATATCAGCCAACACAAATTCCTTCTTTAGATTTCCAGTCAGTGATATGATAACATTATACACACGATGATCACATTGGCACATGATGTAATTAGATAACCAGTAGTTTAAAGGTCATTGTGGGCAGATAAATCTGTTCAAACTTTCCAGAAGAAGTGAGTCATAATGGTAAAGACCTTATGGTTCAAGTTATCAGCGATCATCCCCTCTTTTTTTTTAATAGTGATTGATGAAAGCAGTGGTGCTGCTTCAGGACCCAGATTTTACACCAGATATTCAATACACAAACTACAATATGGCCGCCACAAACGTGTAAATCACTGTTGCAAGTGAACTCACATTTAATGTACACTTCATGCCAAAAAGGTTCTATATTAGGAGAAAGGTCTTAAATGATTGCATACTATTTTCATGTTTAGCAGGTAATTTTTATTTTCTATTGATAAAGGATATTTACAAGCTGTTTAATTCATAAAATCCATAATGTGATCCCATAATGGGAAACCCTAAATTATTCCATATATGAAGCAGCTTTAGAGAGACTGAATCTTCGACCGAATCATCATTTTTAGACTCTCTGAGAAATGAGGTTTTATGATGAGTTTATTTTTATTTTTACCTTGGATGAAGCCAAGCCTATAGTAGGAGACATCCAAAACAAAATTAGGAACCTTTAAATAGCATAATAGGGGCTATAATAGAGTGTAGTCTGGGTCATTTAATTTTAATTTATCAGATCATAGTTTTCAGTTTTAATATTGCTTTGTTTCTAATTATATTTCCACATATATAAGCAACTTAAACAGAAAAAGAATCTAAAAATACTACAGCAAAATTGTTAACTATTTTAAGGTATGTATTTTAAGAAGACAACATATGTAACTATTGTAAATGATATATTTTTACAAGAGTTATAAAATTAAAAGTTTATAGAGAAACTTTCACATTATATTTAACAATATTATAAAGAAATATGCTTTTTTAGGGTAAATGATTATTAAAAGGTTATTATTAGAAATAATATGAATTTAATTTAAGATTATTAACTGCATAATTTATGGGGAAAAAAGGGGGGGGGGATGAGGTCAGCTCATGCTTGCATGAACTGGATTGGACACATTGAATTTGACGTCAATAACACCATTTTTAATAACCCTACTTGTTTTGCTGTCCTAACTATGCATGGTTATTTGGTCAGCTGCACTGCACTTTTTTTTCATATTAGCATTTTTGAACCACAATGCATGACTGGATTAGATCATATTTTTCCTTAAAAGCAATGAAATCTGTAATGTTTAGCTGTGATGTTTCCCAGATCCCTCACCCTGGCGATGAATCAGGAAAGATCTTCTTGAGTGAGGCGGTAACATGGCTGACCACAGCTTCCAAGTTTCTCACTGACATCATGTTAAGAGAGTAGCTCTGCCTGTCTGTCTCAATCACCACCTCACAAACACATAAACAAAATGTATGGAATGATATATTATTATATATATAACATACATATACACACACATACATATATACATATATATGATGATGATAAATTATGATTACTAACTGGTCGTCTGATTTAAAGAGGATCTTTCTTTTGAGATTAAACAGTACTGATTCCCTATTACGTGCCCCCAACCGCTTGACATTTGTAGCAGTTTAAAAACCACAGGCTTTACTCATCCAAAAAAACATCAGGGTTAAAAAAATGACCTAAACTTCCCTGTTTTTCGAACTACATGTTTATTATACTATAAATATGTTAGCAATTTATAGAGAAAAGGACCCAAAACTATTTGCAGTTATAGCGATAGATTCTTTGCACCAAGTGAAAATAGCAAACAAGCAAACTATAAGCAAACAAGTCATTTCACTCGGCGAGGTATCGCCTCTCGGGCATACAAGTACAGCTCCTATCTCTTTAAATGGTGAAACATCAAAATCTCCAAAACTGTTCGCCATGCTTACAATTAAATTTCATACTTGAAATCACCAGTGAAATCTGACAACAACTGTCTCATAAATTTTGTTACTACACGATCGAATAATGACAAAAAACAAAAAAAATTTAGCTGCATTTTTTTAGCCTGGACAAGGCTAATGCACAATTATAAACGCGCGCCTCAGAAAACACTGCCTGTTTCTATGGCAACCAGAGTTTCTAATGGCAGCTGGAAATTTACTAATCAATGATTGGCTCTAATCAGCGTTGGCGCTGCAATTTCTCCCATTCACAAATAATCAGAGTGCATCTTCCTATGTATGAAGACTTTGGTGAAAATAGCAATATACTCTATTTACACTAAGTGACAATAGCAACATTTTCTTAGTGATATGCTATTTACACTTTCAAAGCAGCAGTTCTTTGCAATAAGTGCAAATAGATGCTAGATGCCATTTATACTTAGGCCTATAAATAGTGGCAGATACTATTTGTACCTCAGTATTGTTGTACATTAACAGGATGCAATAATAACAGAGTTCAAATGATTATATTTATTAAAGTTATTAAATGGATGACGACTTATTGGGACAATAAAGCCCTCCCTACATCTATCACTAACCCTATCCATTAAATACTTTATTATTAAACACTTGTTAGGCACTTTATTTCCACTTTTCAAATATTTTCCGATCTGATATGTGATGGGAAAAGGGAGAAGAGCGAGCTTGGCAAAAGGTGGATTCGAACTCGGGTCGATCGTGCCTACGGCACTGAAAACGTTAATTGACGCGTGACTTTTTTAATCTTGTGTGGCAAAACCAGACATTAGTGGGTGGAGTTAGTGTAAATAGCCTTTGCTAGGCACTTTGAACCTAAAAATAATACGAAAAAAAAAAAAGTGTCAATGGAGCCTTTTCACATTTTTGGGGATCTTCGAAGTGGAGGCCATCATAGTTGGGTAGATTTCAATAGTGGTGAATGGAAACTGCTAGAAATCTCTGTTTTGTACTCGCATTTGCTTAAACACCAAAAAAAACCTCCATGATAGTTTCCACCAAGGAGGGAAAAAATATTGAGAGATTGATTACAGCAGTCAGAAGAGAGAATGATTTGCACTCGGACATTGTATTAGAAACACCCTCGCACCAGCGTTAATTCGTTTTTTTAGACGTTTACTGCCAATTGAATATAACAAGTATAGCGTTAAAAAAAAGAATATTACTGAAAATATGAAAAATGTTTGACGATGGTAACTGTAGAAACCAGGGGTTGCTCACACGTCAAACTGAAAAGTTCAAGGATATATTTCTTAGTAACTAAAACCCACAGCTTCACTATTACTAGAGAGATGCTGCCAGAGGGGCCTAGAATGAATTCACACTTAAAGTCTCACTAATGCATTCATATAAATGTAATCTTTAGCCTACTTTGCTACTTTATCTGTATCTGATTTAGAACGAGCAGAAATCGGTGAGAAATATAATGACCCAAAGACAAAAGAACTGATAAAAATAAGCTGTTATGTAGGAGAAATAACCTTGTGGGCAGCGCTGTGTCATATGCCATAGCTGTGCAGAAGGCAACCCACATTCGATTCTCGGGTTGGTGGTTTGGGCGTGGAGGTTATATTGATGCTCAAGACAATACACAAGTTATAAAAAATAACAACAGAATACAAACAAACAAAAAGTCTCAGCTCAAGGTTCAGGCTTTTTTGTTCATTAATGACGTCATCAGCGACTAGTTGACGTCAACTTAACTTCTCACATAAATGTCGACTTTAAGAAATCTGAAGTCACTCAACCACTAGAAGAATTAAATATAATTATAAAGTATGATCATTTACAGAGAAATATCATATTTAACAACATTGTCAGTACGTTTTTTTTTTTTTTTTTTTTTTTGCAGGACGCATTACATCGATGAAAAATGACATTGTTGCAAAAGATCTCTATTTCAAAAGATTAACATTCCATTCATCAAAGAAAACTGAAAAGATGAGTTATGGCCTCCACAAAAGCATTAAGCAGCACTGTTTTCAACATTAATAAATAATAATAAATGCTTCTTGAGCACCAAATCAATATATTAGAGTGATTGAAAAGTCATTAAAAAATCAGCTTTGCCACCACAGGAATAAATTACTTTTGAAATATATTAAAAATAAATGTTTGTAATAATATTTCTTTGGTGAGGATAAGATTTTATTTTATTTTTATAAATGAATAGCTTACTGCATAGTTAGGCAGAATACGGTAAAATGTTGTTAAACATTTTTTAATTATAAAAACATTTGGATTGAACTTAATTAATGAATTGCATAATTTATGGGGACATATATTGGTATATTTGTATTATGTCACAGCTGCCCATACTATATTATAAATTCACATTTAGATTTATTAATTTAACAGATGCTTTTACCCAAAGCAACATATAAAACGTATACAAATGTTACAGTGTAGATTAACAAGCATCTTTAAATATCCATTATTCTTAAAGGAACATCATCATTGTGGCGTGCTGTAGCCGTAGATCTCTTACCTTCTCAATACTGTCGATGTGGATGCCATAGATCTCTAGATAATTAAAGGAACTCTCCACCTGCAAGAGACAGGGCACATACTCTGACGTGTATGCAGCAAATAACACTGGAAATACAGTGACTCACAAGCTAATACGAAAGAGTATGTGGGGGTCAGGGAGGCTGGGTCATTTTTTGAAACTCAAACACAGAAGTTGGAACGAGTATTTTTTTCCACAGGAACTAGTAGTATCGAGTTATGCACTTTCAGTATCTAACTGCTCTCCATTAAGAGCTAATAGCCCTTTTTTTTTTTTACAAATCAAGAAATACAATCAGCTCTTAAAGGAGTGCTTCATTCCATCTTTTCCAAAATCCTCAGTTATGAGCTCACATCAAGCTGTTTGTACTGACAGCGGCAGTCATACAAATATCATTCAGAGGAAATATCAAGTGTAATGGAGCTCTACTAAGAAATATTCCCACCTATAGCACTTCGAGTTAATAATGAACATGACCTACTGACCCTCCTGTTTCTAACCTACTGCTTGTTTTATCAGCTGCATATTTTTGTCATTTGACTGTTCAAGGTTATTTGGGTTTTTTTTTTTTGGCTCTCTGACAAGTTCCTTATTCCAGCAGAATGATAGACACATGCATTTCACATACCCGATGCTCTGAATGTGAAGTCTAACATGATTTCTGATTGTTGAATGCTATATTGGTACTGAAACAAGTGCTATGTGGTCATGTAACATTTCGGTTACATTACTTTGAATTTTAAGTATTTTATTTTAAAATACCCCATACATTTTAAAAAGCCTGTTCTGACACACATTGGGCTCAAAACATAGAGGGACACTTAAAGGGATAGTTCAGCCAAAAATGAACATTCTGTCATCATTTACTCACCCTCAAGCTGTTCCAAACCTGTATGACTTTCTGTCATCTGTTTAACACAAAAGAAGAAATTTGTTCAATACTGTGGAAGTCAATGTCACCTGTTTTTGGGTACCCATATTCTTCAAAATATCTTCTTTTATGCTTAAAAGAAGAAAGAAATTCATACAGGTTTGGAACAACTTGGGTGAGTAGATGACAGAATTTTCATTTTTGTGTGAACTATCGCTTTAAGCCACACTTGAGAATGAAATTAATTTTCATTTGAAAACAATATCAATAAAGAAACCATTAATTCTATTAACCATTTTCTCAGAACCTCATTTAAATTTAATTATTTTATTTAAAATGTATTTCATTTAATTACTTTTATTTGCTTATTTAATTTTTTGTTTGTTTAATTCTGTTTACAGTAAACATAATTGTAAATCTTTTTGCAAATACTATTTATTAACAACTTTATATTACTGTTTTCAGGCTACATTTTGAATCCTTTTTATATTTTACACTACATTGCCTAACTATATTGCGTTAACTCTTCTGGGAAGGCTTTCCACAAGGTTTAGGAGTGTGCTTATGGGAATTTCTGACCATTCTTCTAGAAGCGCATTTGTGCAGTCATGTTGGAACAGGAAGGGGCCATCCCCAAACTGTTCCCACAAATTTGGGAGCATGAAATTGTCCAAAATGTATTGGTATGCTGAAGCATTAAGAGTTCCTTTCACTGGAACTAAGGGGCCAAGCCCAACCCCTGAAAAAAAAAAACCCACACCACAATCCCCCCTCCACCAAACTTTACACTTGGCACAATGGAGTCAGGCAAGTACTGTTCTCCTGGCAACCACCAAACCCAGACTCATCCATCAGATTGCCAGAGAAATGTGATTCGTCACTCCAGAGAACACGTCTCCACTGCTCTAGAGTCCAGTGGCGGCGTGCTTTACACCACTGACCCCGCTCTGTGATTTTAGTTGCTGTTGTTCCCAATTACTTCCACTTTGTTATATCACTAACAGTTATAATTAGTATATATAGTAGTGTTTTTAGTATAGTAATATTTAGTAGTGAGGAAATTTCACGAATGGACTTATTGCACAGGTGACAACCTATCACGGTTCCACGCTTGAATTCACTGAGCTCCTGAGAGCGACCCATTCTTTCACAAATGTTTGTAGAAGCGTCTGCATGCCTAGGTGCTTGATTTTATACATCTTTGGCCATGGAAGTAAATCGTTTCATCAATATTCATTGATATTTTCCATCTAATGTAATGACATTTAGACATTTTTAAGTGCGTTTCCAAATACTTTTTGGGATAATTGTGATCTGAAACTATAAAAACAAAAAAGTGTAAGACAGCAGTGTAGAAACCATTTGATAAGTCTGTATGCATGTATTGGTCTTTGATAACCGCCTATTATATAGAAACATAGACGTATATAGTAGAGGAACAAACATCTCCCCAGTTAAACTGATTGCTACGGCCGTGGTCTGAGATCTGTGTGCTCTGATACAGGAGCAAATGATACCGTTTCCCACCTTCACTGGCTGCTTGCTGAGGAATACATGAGCTCTCCATTGAGACATCACCTGTCAAAGAACAAACACACAACAGAACAGTGTAAATGAGTCTAGTGCCATCTGCTGGTACACAAAAAGAGCTAATAACAACAGGCTAGCTACTTCCTTTCAGTTGTACTCTCTAATGTGTTTTCAGTCTTTGTGGTTTTCAGTTTTATGGCTCAGAAACCTACCTAAAAATTTTGATTTTGGTCAAGAATATTGTTTATATTAAATTATTTTTGCCTTTTCAGTGCTTACTCGTTCACATTAAAAAGAGAGAAGCACTGTATTGTTCGTTTGTAAAACTGTTCATTTATCATTGAAGGGCTGAATGATAAATGAACAGTTTCACAAATGAACAATGCAGTGCTGACTGTGCAAGCAGATCCTCTGCAGAGCATGAGACATGCACCGTGAGCAGTTTTTTTATTGTGTGGAAAGATGAACATCACAGTCTACAGAGAAGTAATTCGGTATTACTAACGAGACTAGAAGAATCTAGAGCTTTCAAATTAATTTATGACATTGATCATGTGTCTCTCTGTACAGACGAGATGCTCTTTTCATATCATTCTCAAATCACACTGGAGAACATGATCATTAGGGTTTGAACAAACTGATGGAGTTCATGCAGCTCGAGTACTGCTGTTATTAAAGCACTTTTTCCCTCGTATTTGTGTTAAATTACAATTTAAAATAATAGCTTTCCATTTTTATACAAACCCAATTCCAAAAAAGTTGTGGCACTGTACAAATTGTGAATAAAAAAGGAATGCAATAATTTACAAATCTCATAAACTTATATTTTATTCACAACAGAATATAGATAACATATAAAATGTTGAAAGTGAGACATTTTGAAATGTCATGCCAAATATTGGCTCCTTTTGGATTTCATGAGAAAAAGTTGGGACAGGTAGCAATAAGAGGCTGGAAAAGTTAAATATACATATAAGGAACAGCTGGAGGACCAATTTGCAACTTATTAGGTCAATTGGCAACATGATTGGGTTTAAAAAGAGCCTCTCAGAGTGGCAGTGTCTCTCAGAAGTCAAGATGGGCAGAGGATCACCAATTCCCCCGGCCAAAAATACTGGAGCAATATCAGAAAGGAGTTTCTCAGAGAAAAATTGCAAAGAGTTTGAAGTTATCATCATCTACAGTGCATAATATCGTCCAAAGATGCAGAGAATCTGGAACAATCTCTGTGCGTAAGGGTCAAGGCCAGAAAACCATACTGGATGCCCGTGATCTTCGGGCCCTTAGACGGCACTGCATCACATACAGGAATGCTACTGTAATGGAAATCACAACATGGGCTCAGGAATACTTCCAGAAAACATTGCCGGTGAACACAATCCACCGTGCCATTCGCCGTTCCCGGCTAAACCTCTATAGGTCAAAAAAGAAGCCACATCTAAATATGATCCAGAAGCGCAGGCGTTTTCTCTGGGCCAAGGCTCATTTAAAATGGACTGTGGCAAAGTGGAAAACTGTTCTGTGGTCAGACGAATCAAAATTTGAAGTTCTTTTTGGAACTGGGACGCCATGTCATCCGGACTAAAGAGGACAAGGACAACCCAAGTTATTATCAGCGCTCAGTTCAGAAGCCTGCATCTCTGATGGGATGGGGTTGCATGAGTGCGTGTGGCATGGGCAGCTTACACATCTGGAAAGGCACCATCAATGCCGAAAGGTATATCCAAGTTCTAGAACAACATATGCTCCCATCCAGACGTCGTGTCTTTCAGGGAAGACCTTGCATTTTCCAACATGACAATGCCAGACCACATACTGCATCAATTACAACATCATGGCTGCGTAGAAGAAGGATCCGGGTACTGAAATGGCCAGCCTGCAGTCCAGATCTTTCACCCATAGAAAACATTTGGCGCATCATAAAGAGGAAGATGTGACAAAGAAGACCTAAGACAGTTGAGCAACTAGAAGCCTGTATTAGACAAGAATGGGACAACATTCCTATTCCTAAACTTGAGCAACTTGTCTCCTCAGTCCCCAGACGTTTGCAGACTGTTATAAAAAGAAGAGGGGATGCCACACAGTGGGAAACATGGCCTTGTCCCAACTTTTTTGAGATGTGTTGATGCCATGAAATTTAAACTTATTTTTCCCTTAAAATGATTAATTTTCTCAGTTTAAACATTTGGTATGTCATCTATGTTGTATTCTGAATAAAATATTGAAATTTGAATCACTGCATTCTGTTTTTATTCACAATTTGTACAGTCCCAACTTTTTTGGAATCGGGATTGTATATTATAAAATATTTATATCTGTGATGCAAAGCTGAATTTTCATGAGCCAATTTTTCAGTCTTCAGTGTCACGTGATCCTTCAGAAATCATTTTAATATGTTGAATGTTAGAAACAGTTGTGCCGTTTAATATTTTTATAACCTGTGATACGTTTTTCAGGATTCTTTGATCTTTTGTAACAATATATACTACCGTTCAAAAGATTGGGGTCAGTAATTTTTTCCCCTTCTTTTTGAAAAGAAACTGATGCTTTTATTCAGCAAGGATGTTAAATTTATAAAATTGACAGTAAAGATTTATATTGTTTTTATATTTATAGATTTATAAAATTAACTTTTCATCAATGAATCCTGGAAAAAGTATCATCACGTTAAAAAAATATTTTAAATTGTAATATTTCACAATATTACAGGGTTTTTTCTTCTGTATTTTTGATCAAATAAATGTAGGCTTGATGAGAATAAGACTTTCAAAAACAAAACCCACACCTTTATTTATTTATATATATATATATATATATATATATATATATATATATATATATATATATATATATATATATATATATATATATATATATATATATATATATATATATATATATATATATATAGTCCACAAATAAAAATATATATTCAATATTAAAAAAATTGTGAGGGTGAGGCTGACATACCAAAACTCTGCTCTCTGCTCGCCCCTTGCATGGGTTAAGATGCACCAAAATCATGAACTGAACCCTTTGAGGCTTCAGATACTGAGTTATGTCTTCTGTAAATCAAGCACAGAACCATGCAGAATTGCATATCACTCTAAAACAAACCTACAAGTTATAAACTCATTTCTGTAGCATGTTCTGAAAGTACTGTACAAGAACCTTACCTTTTAGGCAAAATGGGACCTCTGTGAGCGCCGCCATAATGTCTGTTCACTATGTCGGTGGTAACAGGGTGAAGACAGGCCAGCGCTGGCAGCTCTTGTGTGTGTGATACTCTCTTGTACACACACACACACACACACACATCCTGCTGCTTTACGATTCATGCTTATAGGGGAAAACCACAGTTTGAGAGTATAGGTCTGAGACAGGATGTGACACCTGAACTGCATGAAGAGCATCCTATCGCAGTCACTTCATGTGCAGTTTCACACATAGCATAATCATTTTAACCCCAATGTAAATACGTAAAGCTTCTGTCAGTGGTACATGTGATAATGGTGACACCTATTGTTTTGCTGTCAGTTTTACACAGTATGTATAGAAAATCAAATGGTGTATCTGTGACCCTTTCTTTAAATATCTACTGATGGCTAGATGCTAAAGAAAAAACAATTTAAAACAGGACGTTTTTCTACTCAGTATCTCCCTCTAGTGGAACAATGTTCACTAGGAAATGGTGACAACCCTACTAAGGATGTGTCACTAGTTGACATACTGCCCCAAAAATACACCTTTTTCTACAACATTTATTAACGTTCCATCTACTTGCCAGATTTATACTTATATATATATATATTTTTTTTTTTAAATCATATCGATTTTGACCATTTTCCTACTGCTACCAGTCAAATCAATTTAAATGCGAGAATAAACCAATGATTCTTTCAAGCAGCAAACAATTGCATCAACTTCCTGTTTAAAAATCATGCAACTGTTCAAGTGGAATAATAGACAAACATTAAATTAGGACAATATTTTTTTTTATTAGCTGTACAGCAATACATTCTCCACACCATCATACCTTATAGGCCCTCTATAACCCACCCAGCCATAATAAATGTCTTTATAAGGTTGGTTTTCTGATCATTGTAAAATTCAAACAGTACAGCTAGGTTAAAAAAAAAAAAAAAAAAAAAAAAAAAGCATTAACCTAGAATTAAGAGCTTAAAAAGAAAGAAAGCAATTTAAATGCAATTATGTTGGAGGAAAACTTCATTCTGAAACTGAAAAAAATAATAAATCGGAAATAAGGACATTGCTCTTTTGAACAAGTGACAACTTTTTACAAATATCCTATCCAAGCTTCCTCTTCTAGAAACATTTCGTATCAAAATAGCTTCCTCAAACACTCGTATTAAACTTCTTAAATTAAATGTGGTCTGAAAAACCTATTGTAAACTTTAAGTCTCCTTCCAGAATCCCATGAAATCAACAACTCGGGTCACATACAGTTTAATATTAGGGGTGGTTGTCGGGAACACGACCACATCAAAACAGATCAAAATGATTGGAGTCATGCACGTTGCTGTACCAGTCCAGTTCTGTCCCTTTTCCTCCTTTTACAAAAGCTAGAACAAAATCCATCAAGGAAGCCTATTCGTCAGGTGGAACAATATTAAAGCCACTCTCTGATAAGACTAAGCAAACCCTCTCCATAAAGCGAGTTGAGCAGACTCAAATGCAACGATTCAAGCTACAGAAGGACAGAAAGAAAAGGGGTTATGCAGCCTACATGATTGTTCAGGCTTTTATTTTTCCCCACAAGTAATTTGTAAGCCTTCAGTGGCATGTTTCCAAACAACTACTGTTAAAAGCCATTGCCCTAGCATTCAAGGTCATCAATTCACTAGAAAAAGATTAAAATGTTCATAATAAAACAGAAAATAAAAATTATTTACAAGCAAGACTAGCCAAGATTACCTTTTTTGTACAAATTTATCAACCGCAGGTTTTTTTTTTTTAAACACATGGATGGATGGATGTCATCGTCCCTGGCTTGATAATTAGGCGGCTACATTTCTAAGCTCTCTAACATTATCATCTGTGACCAGTGAAAGAGCACATGAGGAACAAACAGCGAATAGAAGTCATCATAAATGTCAAACATTGAGAGGATTTTCTTGGACAGAGGGGGGTAAAAACACCCATTTCTACAGCAGTGACAGCGATTCTAGATATCAAGGCTTGACCAGGCACAAAATGATAGTTTCTCAATATTGCCATGGTAATGTCAGATTTGAACTGACAGATGAAGACAGAAGGTTAGCTAGGTAAAGAAAAAAAAGTCTAGTTGCATGTATCATATCATGTAATGTCAGAGACATTCCTGCTCTCAAAAACCATCTGGCCTCTCCACGTACAAAGTACACAGCAAAAAGAATTCAGCAGTTGAACTACTGGTGTGATAGAAACAGTAGAAAAGCGCAGCTTTGTGATCGTCATGAGAAGACAAGAACTTTAGGAAGTTTTTATAGGAAAAGGAAGCAGAACAATGGAGTCTGTAAGAAATTTGATGCAGGACATGAGGATTTAGAATTATGAAAAAAAATTATGTGAGCGCATGTGTGTGTAAATATATCTATATATATATATATATATAATGAGGGGACACATATGGGGATGTGCATTTATGCAAGCATGTGTGATCAGCCTGTGTGTGCACACGTATCCCCAGATCACCGGTCCATCATGCTAAGGATCATTTCAGGAGTAAGATCACCATTAGGTGCAGCTTCAGAGACCGCCAGCTGCACTGTTTCTACACCAGCCTCGACTGCCTCCACTTCCTCCACCACTGGCTGGGCAGCTACAGCTGCATCAGAGCCCTCAGGCTCCTTCTTCACAATGATGTTCTCAATGGCCCCTGTGCTTTCATCCTCCACCTGGATAATGGCAGCAGCTGTTAGGAGAAGCAGAGAGGGTCATTTAGTTTAACCATGTTAATAGATTTTGAATGGTTTGTCTCGTACACAAACACACAAATTACCTGTGGTGGTTTTGGCGACTAACTTTGTTGGAGAAGCCTTGGGTGCGTTCTTGGGGGGTCTGCCCCGTTTCCTCTTGACAGGAGGTTCAGCTGGTGCGGGGATAGGAACGCTGGGTGGAGCCTGTTCCACATCCATCTGTTCATCATCGAGAAGCTCATCCTCGTCCTCTTCATCAATGTCATCAAGGTCAGGTTCTCCATGCTCATCTGAGATATTCAGGCAACAATTAAAGCCTTCATAAAACTATTTAGAGTAATGACTTACATTTAGCACAAATCATATGCATTCCATTTTGATAACTCGCGCGTTAAAACAAGTACAGACACTCAGTATTTGTTCAACTACTAAAGTAAACCCAGCATAGCAGCAAATCTAGAGCCAAGCTACTCACCGCTATCATCGTCATCATCCTTTCTAGAGCGCATCTTCCTCTTTCTGCCACCACGAGCCCTTTTGGGTGGAGATCCGTTCTCTCCATCACCAGAATCCATACCATTGCAGTTCTCTGCATGCCTGGCCATGGTATTCTGTTAAGACATTCAATTTGTTAAACACATTCACTGCATCCAGTGGCACCATGAAATTCATCTGACCTCTTTGAAATGCCATACCCTGCGAGTGAAGGTCTTGCCACACTTGGTGCAAACAAAAGATGTAGGTACAAAGTTGGGATCATGGTAGCGCCGAAAGTGCATATCCAGGAGCTGTTTCTGCCTGAAAGTCTTCTCACATTGGCTGCAGGCATATGGCTTCTCCCCAGTATGGGTGCGCTTGTGCATGACCATGTGACGCTCCTGTTAGCAAGGAGAACAGAGTAAATTAAATAGAGTTTAAAATATTGTAATTAACAAATGCTTACACTGAACTATTAAAACAATTTCATGAGCTGTCTGACCTGACGGCACGCATAGTCACACTGGTCACACTTGAAGCGTTTCTCATTTTTGTGGGATTTCTGATGCTGGATGAGAGCATAGCGCTCATGGAACACCGCATCACAGTAACGACACTTCCTACCCTGCTCAATGTAGGAATGCTGCTTACGGAGATGCACACCTGCAATGGGCACAAATTAAAACATGTAAACTTTAATACACAAGTATGTTCCAAGCTGGCATTGCTACTGAAAAGCCCGCTATAATTAGCCATAAAAAAATAAATTAAAAAAAAAAAAAAATACAAAATGGTAAATGAAATTTTACCGAGATCACTCTTGCGAGCAATAACGGTGTCGCAGTGGGGGCAGTGAAATTTTGCCACATTTTCTGTGTGCTTCTGCAGAATGTGCATCTTCATGGTACCACTCTGGGTAAAACGTGCATGACAGATATAGCACTCATAGGGTTTCTCTCCTGTAGGACAAAAAAAAAAATTTGTTTACTAAAATTCAAGTCAGTTCTATTTTTGCTTTATTTTATAAAGGTCTGCAATCTAAGAGAGATAAGCGCTGCTGACCTGAGTGGGTCCTCATATGTCTCTTCAGCTTATAGGTATCTCTGCTGGCATAGCTGCACAGACTGCACTGGAACGGACGTTCTCCAGTGTGGGAGCGAATGTGCCGCTTTAGCTTGCTAACCTGAAATGTGTCGAGGCTTAGTACAATTCAGCAAATCAAAAAGGGCATGCATTTTTTCCCATAAAATCTAATTATGACACTATCAGACCAACCTCTACACTGGCATAGTCACACATGGAGCATTTGAATGGTTTTTCATGAGTGTGCTTGTAGCGTCTGTGTCGCACCAGCTCTCCACTGGTGACGAAGGCCATGTCACAATCAGTGCACTTATGTGGTCTGGTGCCTGTCAGAAAGAATAAAAAGGTTTGTTCAATTTCCAATTCACAGTAGAGAGCATTTATTGTCCTTTTCACTAATTGATTGAAGACCATGTACCTGTGTGGGTGTTGAGATGGTTCCTCAGCAACGTCACAGTCCTGAAAGCTCGTCCACAAAGATGGCACTTGTGAGGCCTCTCATCCGTGTGGCTCTTCATGTGGCGATCCAGGTTGGAACGGCGCGGACAGGTGTAACTGCACAGCTCACACTGGAATGTTTTCTTAACACCTGTGCAGAATAGTGAAAATCCAGTGATTTAGAAGACCCAGCACAGATCTGACATTGAGATGATATTTTAATATCATGCAAGACTCAAGAGTTCATTCTGTATGCATATCACATTCTCACCTTTCTTCTTGATTTTGGTTGGTTTAGGTGGCTTCATATTACCCACAACTTTCTCAGCATTGACTTCAGAGAGCAGTCCCTCCTGTTGCTCCTCCTCAAAGTCATACACAGACACGTCCATGTCTTTATCGCCTTCCGTGTTGTAGCGCAACTTGCTTTTCTTAGTCTTCTTAGCCTTTTTAACAGGGGGTGTGTAATCTGGATCTTTGGACCACGTGGGGTCTTCATTTTGGACTTCAGCCATCTCCTCCTCCTCCTGCTGTGGAGGTTGATCATCTTGGGCCTGGAGCTCATCTTGCTCCACAGTTTCCACTTCTCCATTTGCACCCACCTTGACCACCTGTAAGAGAAGATTTAACATTTAGAGTCACCAGATAGTCAGAGCACATTGCATTGAAAACCATTGTCTGTTCAAAATAGAAATTATGGCCAACCTGGAAGCCCT